>CM073453.1:41202500-41756008 GCA_037074485.1 Delonix regia | reverse complement strand
CACATATCAGAAGTGCGTTGCCCCCGACCGGCCAAAATCACTGTTCAGGCCGGGAACTGCTCGAAACTCGGGTTTTTTTGACTGCCCTACCAGAAATAGCAGTTTCGGACCCAGACGGCAGGAAATCACTGTTTGGGTTCCGAACATCCTGAGAACGACACCGGCCCGTCGGACAGCCAAAAATGTCGATTCCGCCCCCGACCGGCCAAAATCATTGTTCAGGCCCAGAACTGCCCGAAACTAGTGATTTTTCGACTGCCCCCCCAGAAATCGCAGTCTCGAACCCAGACGGCTGGAAATCACTGTTTGGGTTCCGAACATCCTGAGAACGACACCGGCCCGTCGGACAGCCAAAAATGTCGATTCCGCCCCCGACCGGCCAAAATCATTGTTCAGGCCCTGAACTGCCCGAAACTCGTGATTTTTCGACTGCCCCACCAGAAATCGCAGTCTCGGACCCAGACGGCTGGAAATCACTATTTGGGTCCCGGACAGCCAGAGAACGACACCGGCCCGTCGGACAGCCAAAAATGACGATTCTGCCCCCGACAGACCAAAATCACTGTTCGGTCCGGGAACTGCTCGAAACTCGTGTTTTTTTGACTGCCCTTCCAGAAATAGCAGTTTCGGACCCAGACGGCAGGAAATCACTGTTTGGGTTCCGAACATCCTGAGAACGACACCGGCCCGTCGGACAGCCAAAAATGTCGGTTCCGCCCCCGACCGGCCAAAATCATTGTTCAGGCCCTGAACTGCCCGAAACTCGTGATTTTTCGACTGCCCCCCCAGAAATCGCAGTCTCGGACCCAGACGGCTGGAAATCACTATTTGGGTCCCGGACAGCCAGAGAACGACACCGGCCTGTCGGACAGCCAAAAATGACGATTCTGCCCCCGACAGACCAAAATCACTGTTCGGTCCGGGAACTGCTCGAAACTCGTGTTTTTTTGACTACCCTACTAGAAATAGCAGTTTCAGACCCAGACGGCTGGAAATCACTGTTTGGGTTCCGAACATCCTGAGAACGACACCGGCCCGTCGGACAGCCAAAAATGTCGATTCCGCCCCCGACCGGCCAAAATCATTGTTCAGGCCCAGAACTGCCCGAAACTCGTGATTTTTCGACTGCCCCACCAGAAATCGCAGTCTCGGACCCAGACGGCTGGAAATCACTGTTTGGGTTCCGAACATACTGAGAACGACACCGGCCCGTCGGACAGCCAAAAATGTCGATTCCGCCCCCGACCGGCCAAAATCATTGTTCAGGCCCTGAACTGCCCGAAACTCGTGATTTTTCGACTGCCCCACCAGAAATCGCAGTCTCGGACCCCAGACGGCTGGAAATCACTATTTGGGTCCCGGACAGCCAGAGAACGACACCGGCCCGTCGGACAGCCAAAAATGACGATTCTGCCCCCGACAGACCAAAATCACTGTTCGGTCCGGGAACTGCTCGAAACTCGTGTTTTTTTGACTGCCCTTCCAGAAATAGCAGTTTCGGACCCAGACGGCAGGAAATCACTGTTTGGGTTCCGAACATCCTGAGAACGACATCGGCCCGTCGGACAGCCAAAAATGTCGGTTCCGCCCCCGACCGGCCAAAATCATTGTTCAGGCCCTGAACTGCCCGAAACTCGTGATTTTTCGACTGCCCCCCCAGAAATCGCAGTCTCGGACCCAGACGGCTGGAAATCACTATTTGGGTCCCGGACAGCCAGAGAACGACATCGGCCCGTCGGACAGCCAAAAATGACGATTCTGCCCCCGACAGACCAAAATCACTGTTCGGTCCGGGAACTGCTCGAAACTCGTGTTTTTTTGACTACCCTACTAGAAATAGCAGTTTCAGACCCAGACGGCTGGAAATCACTGTTTGGGTTCCGAACATCCTGAGAACGACACCGGCCCGTCGGACAGCCAAAAATGTCGATTCCGCCCCCGACCGGCCAAAATCATTGTTCAGGCCCAGAACTGCCCGAAACTCGTGATTTTTCGACTGCCCCACCAGAAATCGCAGTCTCGGACCCAGACGGCTGGAAATCACTGTTTGGGTTCCGAACATACTGAGAACGACACCGGCCCGTCGGACAGCCAAAAATGTCGATTCCGCCCCCGACCGGCCAAAATCATTGTTCAGGCCCTGAACTGCCCGAAACTCGTGATTTTTCGACTGCCCCACCAGAAATCGCAGTCTCGGACCCAGACGGCTGGAAATCACTATTTGGGTCCCGGACAGCCAGAGAACGACACCGGCCCGTCGGACAGCCAAAAATGACGATTCTGCCCCCGACAGACCAAAATCACTGTTCGGTCCGGGAACTGCTCGAAACTCGTGTTTTTTGACTGCCCTTCTAGAAATAGCAGTTTCAGACCCAGACGGCTGGAAATCACTATTTGGGTTCCGAACATTCTGAGAATGACATCGGCCCGTCAGACAGCCAAAAATGACGATTCTGCCCCCGACAGACCAAAATCACTGTTCGGTCTGGGAACTGCTCGAAACTCGTGTTTTTTTGACTGCCCTACTAGAAATAGCAGTTTCAGACCCAGACGGCTAGAAATCACTATTTGGGTTCCGAACATACTGAGAATGACATCGGCCCGTCAGACAGCCAAAAATGTCGATTCTACCCCCGACCGGCCAAAATCACTGTTCAGGCCGGGAACAGCTCGAAACTCGGGTTTTTTTTGACTGGCCTACCAGAAATAGCAGTTTCGGACCCAGACGGCAGGAAATCACTGTTTGGGTTCCGAACATCCTGAGAACGACACCGGCCCGTCGGACAGCCAAAAATGTCGATTCCGCCCCCGACCGGCCAAAATCATTGTTCAGGCCCAGAACTGCCCGAAACTCGTGATTTTTCGACTGCCCCACCAGAAATCGCAGTCTCGGACCCAGACGGCTGGAAATCACTGTTTGGGTTCCGAACATCCTGAGAACGACACCGGCCCGTCGGACAGCCAAAAATGTCGATTCCGCCCCCGACCGGCCAAAATCATTGTTCAGGCCCTGAACTGCCCGAAACTCGTGATTTTTCGACTGCCCCCCCAGAAATCGCAGTCTCGGACCCAGACGGCTGGAAATCACTATTTGGGTCATGGACAGCCAGAGAACGACACCGGCCCGTCGGACAGCCAAAAATGACGATTCTGCCCCCGACAGACCAAAATCACTGTTCGGTCCGGGAACTGCTCGAAACTCGTGTTTTTTTGACTGCCCTACTAGAAATAGCAGTTTCGGACCCAGATGGCTGGAAATCACTATTTGGGTTCCGAACATCCTGAGAATGACACCGGCCCGTCAGACAGCCAAAAATGTCGATTCTGCCCCCGACCGGCCAAAATCACTGTTCAGGCCGGGAACTGCTCGAAACTCGTGTTTTTTTGACTGCCCTACCAGAAATAGCAGTTTCGGACCCAGACGGCAGGAAATCACTGTTTGGGTTCCGAACATCCTGAGAACGACACCGGCCCGTCGGACAGCCAAAAATGTCGATTCCGCCCCCGACCGGCCAAAATCATTGTTCAGGCCCTGAACTGCCCGAAACTCGTGATTTTTCGACTGCCCCACCAGAAATCGCAGTCTCGGACCCAGACGGCTGGAAATCACTATTTGGGTCCCGGACAGCCAGAGAACGACACCGGCCCGTCGGACAGCCAAAAATGTCGATTCCGCCCCCGACCGGCCAAAATCATTGTTCAGGCCCTGAACTGCCCGAAACTCGTGATTTTTCGACTGCCCCACCAGAAATCGCAGTCTCGGACCCAGACGGCTGGAAATCACTATTTGGGTCCCGGACAGCCAGAGAACGACACCGGCCCGTCGGACAGCCAAAAATGACGATTCTGCCCCCGACAGACCAAAATCACTGTTCGGTCCGGGAACTGCTCGAAACTCGTGTTTTTTTGACTGCCCTTCCAGAAATAGCAGTTTCGGACCCAGACGGCAGGAAATCACTGTTTGGGTTTCGAACATCCTGAGAACGACACCGGCCCGTCGGACAGCCAAAAATGTCGATTCCGCCCCCGACCGGCCAAAATCATTGTTCAGGCCCTGAACTGCCCGAAACTCGTGATTTTTCGACTGCCCCCCCAGAAATCGCAGTCTCGGACCCAGACGGCTGGAAATCACTATTTGGGTCCCGGACAGCCAGAGAACGACATCGGCCCGTCGGACAGCCAAAAATGACGATTCTGCCCCCGACAGACCAAAATCACTGTTCGGTCTGGGAACTGCTCGAAACTCGTGTTTTTTTGACTACCCTACTAGAAATAGCAGTTTCAGACCCAGACGGCTGGAAATCACTGTTTGGGTTCCGAACATCCTGAGAACGACACCGGCCCGTCGGACAGCCAAAAATGTCGATTCCGCCCCCGACCGGCCAAAATCATTGTTCAGGCCCAGAACTGCCCGAAACTCGTGATTTTTCGACTGCCCCACCAGAAATCGCAGTCTCGGACCCAGACGGCTGGAAATCACTGTTTGGGTTCCGAACATACTGAGAACGACACCGGCCCGTCGGACAGCCAAAAATGTCGATTCCGCCCCCGACCGGCCAAAATCATTGTTCAGGCCCTGAACTGCCCGAAACTCGTGATTTTTCGACTGCCCCACCAGAAATCGCAGTCTCGGACCCAGACGGCTGGAAATCACTATTTGGGTCCCGGACAGCCAGAGAACGACACCGGCCCGTCGGACAGCCAAAAATGACGATTCTGCCCCCGACAGACCAAAATCACTGTTCGGTCCGGGAACTGCTCGAAACTCGTGTTTTTTTGACTGCCCTTCCAGAAATAGCAGTTTCGGACCCAGACGGCAGGAAATCACTGTTTGGGTTCCGAACATCCTGAGAACGACACCGGCCCGTCGGACAGCCAAAAATGTCGATTCCGCCCCCGACCGGCCAAAATCATTGTTCAGGCCCTGAACTGCCCGAAACTCGTGATTTTTCGACTGCCCCCCCAGAAATCGCAGTCTCGGACCCAGACGGCTGGAAATCACTATTTGGGTCCCGGACAGCCAGAGAACGACACCGGCCTGTCGGACAGCCAAAAATGACGATTCTGCCCCCGACAGACCAAAATCACTGTTCGGTCCAGGAACTGCTCGAAACTCGTGTTTTTTTGACTGCCCTACTAGAAATAGCAGTTTCAGACCCAGACGGCTGGAAATCACTGTTTGGGTTCCGAACATCCTGAGAACGACACCGGCCCGTCGGACAGCCAAAAATGTCGATTCCGCCCCCGACCGGCCAAAATCATTGTTCAGGCCCAGAACTGCCCGAAACTCGTGATTTTTCGACTGCCCCACCAGAAATCGCAGTCTCGGACCCAGACGGCTGGAAATCACTGTTTGGGTTCCGAACATACTGAGAACGACACCGGCCCGTCGGACAGCCAAAAATGTCGATTCCGCCCCCGACCGGCCAAAATCATTGTTCAGGCCCAGAACTGCCCGAAACTCGTGATTTTTCGACTGCCCCACCAGAAATCGCAGTCTCGGACCCAGACGGCTGGAAATCACTGTTTGGGTTCCGAACATCCTGAGAACGACACCGGCCCGTCGGACAGCCAAAAATGTCGATTCCGCCCCCGACCGGCCAAAATCATTGTTCAGGCCCTGAACTGCCCGAAACTCGTGATTTTTCGACTGCCCCACCAGAAATCGCAGTCTCGGACCCAGACGGCTGGAAATCACTATTTGGGTCCCGGACAGCCAGAGAACGACACCGGCCCGTCGGACAGCCAAAAATGACGATTCTGCCCCCGACAGACCAAAATCACTGTTCGGTCCGGGAACTGCTCGAAACTCGTGTTTTTTTGACTGCCCTTCCAGAAATAGCAGTTTCGGACCCAGACGGCAGGAAATCACTGTTTGGGTTCCGAACATCCTGAGAACGACACCGGCCCGTCGGACAGCCAAAAATGTCGATTCCGCCCCCGACCGGCCAAAATCATTGTTCAGGCCCTGAACTGCCCGAAACTCGTGATTTTTCGACTGCCCCACCAGAAATCGCAGTCTCGGACCCAGACGGCTGGAAATCACTATTTGGGTCCCGGACAGCCAGAGAACGACACCGGCCCGTCGGACAGCCAAAAATGACGATTCTGCCCCCGACAGACCAAAATCACTGTTCGGTCTGGGAACTGCTCGAAACTCGTGTTTTTTTGACTACCCTACTAGAAATAGCAGTTTCAGACCCAGACGGCTGGAAATCACTGTTTGGGTTCCGAACATACTGAGAACGACACCGGCCCGTCGGACAGCCAAAAATGTCGATTCCGCCCCCGACCGGCCAAAATCATTGTTCAGGCCCAGAACTGCCCGAAACTCGTGATTTTTCGACTGCCCCACCAGAAATCGCAGTCTCGGACCCAGACGGCTGGAAATCACTGTTTGGGTTCCGAACATACTGAGAACGACACCGGCCCGTCGGACAGCCAAAAATGTCGATTCCGCCCCCGACCGGCCAAAATCATTGTTCAGGCCCTGAACTGCCCGAAACTCGTGATTTTTCGACTGCCCCACCAGAAATCGCAGTCTCGGACCCAGACGGCTGGAAATCACTATTTGGGTCCCGGACAGCCAGAGAACGACACCGGCCCGTCGGACAGCCAAAAATGATGATTCTGCCCCCGACAGACCAAAATCACTGTTCGGTCCGGGAACTGCTCGAAACTCGTGTTTTTTTGACTGCCCTTCCAGAAATAGCAGTTTCGGACCCAGACGGCAGGAAATCACTGTTTGGGTTCCGAACATCCTGAGAACGACACCGGCCCGTCGGACAGCCAAAAATGTCGATTCCGCCCCCGACCGGCCAAAATCATTGTTCAGGCCCTGAACTGCCCGAAACTCGTGATTTTTCGACTGCCCCACCAGAAATCGCAGTCTCGGACCCAGACGGCTGGAAATCACTATTTGGGTCCCGGACAGCCAGAGAACGACACCGGCCCGTCGGACAGCCAAAAATGACGATTCTGCCCCCGACAGACCAAAATCACTGTTCGGTCCGGGAACTGCTCGAAACTCGTGTTTTTTTGACTGCCCCCCCAGAAATCGCAGTCTCGGACCCAGACGGCTGGAAATCACTGTTTGGGTCCCGGACAGCCAGAGAACGACACCGGCCTGTCGGACAGCCAAAAATGACGATTCTGCCCCCGACAGACCAAAATCACTGTTCGGTCCAGGAACTGCTCGAAACTCGTGTTTTTTTGACTGCCCTACTAGAAATAGCAGTTTCAGACCCAGACGGCTGGAAATCACTGTTTGGGTTCCGAACATCCTGAGAACGACACCGGCCCGTCGGACAGCCAAAAATGTCGATTCCGCCCCCGACCGGCCAAAATCATTGTTCAGGCCCTGAACTGCCCGAAACTCGTGATTTTTCGACTGCCCCACCAGAAATCGCAGTCTCGGACCCAGACGGCTGGAAATCACTATTTGGGTCCCGGACAGCCAGAGAACGACACCGGCCCGTCGGACAGCCAAAAATGACGATTCTGCCCCCGACAGACCAAAATCACTGTTCGGTCCGGGAACTGCTCGAAACTCGTGTTTTTTTGACTGCCCTTCCAGAAATAGCAGTTTCGGACCCAGACGGCAGGAAATCACTGTTTGGGTTCCGAACATCCTGAGAACGACACCGGCCCGTCGGACAGCCAAAAATGTCGATTCCGCCCCCGACCGGCCAAAATCATTGTTCAGGCCCTGAACTGCCCGAAACTCGTGATTTTTCGACTGCCCCACCAGAAATCGCAGTCTCGGACCCAGACGGCTGGAAATCACTATTTGGGTCCCGGACAGCCAGAGAACGACACCGGCCCGTCGGACAGCCAAAAATGACGATTCTGCCCCCGACAGACCAAAATCACTGTTCGGTCTGGGAACTGCTCGAAACTCGTGTTTTTTTGACTACCCTACTAGAAATAGCAGTTTCAGACCCAGACGGCTGGAAATCACTGTTTGGGTTCCGAACATACTGAGAACGACACCGGCCCGTCGGACAGCCAAAAATGTCGATTCCGCCCCCGACCGGCCAAAATCATTGTTCAGGCCCAGAACTGCCCGAAACTCGTGATTTTTCGACTGCCCCACCAGAAATCGCAGTCTCGGACCCAGACGGCTGGAAATCACTGTTTGGGTTCCGAACATACTGAGAACGACACCGGCCCGTCGGACAGCCAAAAATGTCGATTCCGCCCCCGACCGGCCAAAATCATTGTTCAGGCCCTGAACTGCCCGAAACTCGTGATTTTTCGACTGCCCCACCAGAAATCGCAGTCTCGGACCCAGACGGCTGGAAATCACTATTTGGGTCCCGGACAGCCAGAGAACGACACCGGCCCGTCGGACAGCCAAAAATGACGATTCTGCCCCCGACAGACCAAAATCACTGTTCGGTCCGGGAACTGCTCGAAACTCGTGTTTTTTTGACTGCCCTTCCAGAAATAGCAGTTTCGGACCCAGACGGCAGGAAATCACTGTTTGGGTTCCGAACATCCTGAGAACGACACCGGCCCGTCGGACAGCCAAAAATGTCGATTCCGCCCCCGACCGGCCAAAATCATTGTTCAGGCCCTGAACTGCCCGAAACTCGTGATTTTTCGACTGCCCCCCCAGAAATCGCAGTCTCGGACCCAGACGGCTGGAAATCACTATTTGGGTCCCGGACAGCCAGAGAACGACACCGGCCTGTCGGACAGCCAAAAATGACGATTCTGCCCCCGACAGACCAAAATCACTGTTCGGTCCAGGAACTGCTCGAAACTCGTGTTTTTTTGACTGCCCTACTAGAAATAGCAGTTTCAGACCCAGACGGCTGGAAATCACTGTTTGGGTTCCGAACATCCTGAGAACGACACCGGCCCGTCGGACAGCCAAAAATGTCGATTCCGCCCCCGACCGGCCAAAATCATTGTTCAGGCCCTGAACTGCCCGAAACTCGTGATTTTTCAACTGCCCCCCAAGAAATCGCAGTCTCGAACCCAGACGGCTGGAAATCACTGTTTGGGTTCCGAACATCCTGAGAACGACACCGGCCCGTCGGACAGCCAAAAATGTCGATTCCGCCCCCGACCGGCCAAAATCATTGTTCAGGCCCTGAACTGCCCGAAACTCGTGATTTTTCGACTGCCCCACCAGAAATCGCAGTCTCGGACCCAGACGGCTGGAAATCACTATTTGGGTCCCGGACAGCCAGAGAACGACACCGGCCCGTCGGACAGCCAAAAATGACGATTCTGCCCCCGACAGACCAAAATCACTGTTCGGTCCGGGAACTGCTCGAAACTCGTGTTTTTTTGACTGCCCTTCCAGAAATAGCAGTTTCGGACCCAGACGGCAGGAAATCACTGTTTGGGTTTCGAACATCCTGAGAACGACACCGGCCCGTCGGACAGCCAAAAATGTCGATTCCGCCCCCGACCGGCCAAAATCATTGTTCAGGCCCTGAACTGCCCGAAACTCGTGATTTTTCGACTGCCCCCCCAGAAATCGCAGTCTCGGACCCAGACGGCTGGAAATCACTATTTGGGTCCCGGACAGCCAGAGAACGACATCGGCCCGTCGGACAGCCAAAAATGACGATTCTGCCCCCGACAGACCAAAATCACTGTTCGGTCTGGGAACTGCTCGAAACTCGTGTTTTTTTGACTACCCTACTAGAAATAGCAGTTTCAGACCCAGACGGCTGGAAATCACTGTTTGGGTTCCGAACATCCTGAGAACGACACCGGCCCGTCGGACAGCCAAAAATGTCGATTCCGCCCCCGACCGGCCAAAATCATTGTTCAGGCCCAGAACTGCCCGAAACTCGTGATTTTTCGACTGCCCCACCAGAAATCGCAGTCTCGGACCCAGACGGCTGGAAATCACTGTTTGGGTTCCGAACATACTGAGAACGACACCGGCCCGTCGGACAGCCAAAAATGTCGATTCCGCCCCCGACCGGCCAAAATCATTGTTCAGGCCCTGAACTGCCCGAAACTCGTGATTTTTCGACTGCCCCACCAGAAATCGCAGTCTCGGACCCAGACGGCTGGAAATCACTATTTGGGTCCCGGACAGCCAGAGAACGACACCGGCCCGTCGGACAGCCAAAAATGACGATTCTGCCCCCGACAGACCAAAATCACTGTTCGGTCCGGGAACTGCTCGAAACTCGTGTTTTTTTGACTGCCCTTCCAGAAATAGCAGTTTCGGACCCAGACGGCAGGAAATCACTGTTTGGGTTCCGAACATCCTGAGAACGACACCGGCCCGTCGGACAGCCAAAAATGTCGATTCCGCCCCCGACCGGCCAAAATCATTGTTCAGGCCCTGAACTGCCCGAAACTCGTGATTTTTCGACTGCCCCCCCAGAAATCGCAGTCTCGGACCCAGACGGCTGGAAATCACTATTTGGGTCCCGGACAGCCAGAGAACGACACCGGCCTGTCGGACAGCCAAAAATGACGATTCTGCCCCCGACAGACCAAAATCACTGTTCGGTCCAGGAACTGCTCGAAACTCGTGTTTTTTTGACTGCCCTACTAGAAATAGCAGTTTCAGACCCAGACGGCTGGAAATCACTGTTTGGGTCCCGAACATCCTGAGAACGACACCGGCCCGTCGGACAGCCAAAAATGTCGATTCCGCCCCCGACCGGCCAAAATCATTGTTCAGGCCCAGAACTGCCCGAAACTCGTGATTTTTCGACTGCCCCACCAGAAATCGCAGTCTCGGACCCAGACGGCTGGAAATCACTGTTTGGGTTCCGAACATACTGAGAACGACACCGGCCCGTCGGACAGCCAAAAATGTCGATTCCGCCCCCGACCGGCCAAAATCATTGTTCAGGCCCAGAACTGCCCGAAACTCGTGATTTTTCGACTGCCCCACCAGAAATCGCAGTCTCGGACCCAGACGGCTGGAAATCACTGTTTGGGTTCCGAACATACTGAGAACGACACCGGCCCGTCGGACAGCCAAAAATGTCGATTCCGCCCCCGACCGGCCAAAATCATTGTTCAGGCCCAGAACTGCCCGAAACTCGTGATTTTTCGACTGCCCCACCAGAAATCGCAGTCTCGGACCCAGACGGCTGGAAATCACTGTTTGGGTTCCGAACATACTGAGAACGACACCGGCCCGTCGGACAGCCAAAAATGTCGATTCCGCCCCCGACCGGCCAAAATCATTGTTCAGGCCCTGAACTGCCCGAAACTCGTGATTTTTCGACTGCCCCACCAGAAATCGCAGTCTCGGACCCAGACGGCTGGAAATCACTATTTGGGTCCCGGACAGCCAGAGAACGACACCGGCCCGTCGGACAGCCAAAAATGACGATTCTGCCCCCGACAGACCAAAATCACTGTTCGGTCCGGGAACTGCTCGAAACTCGTGTTTTTTTGACTGCCCTTCCAGAAATAGCAGTTTCGGACCCAGACGGCAGGAAATCACTGTTTGGGTTCCGAACATCCTGAGAACGACACCGGCCCGTCGGACAGCCAAAAATGTCGATTCCGCCCCCGACCGGCCAAAATCATTGTTCAGGCCCTGAACTGCCCGAAACTCGTGATTTTTCGACTGCCCCACCAGAAATCGCAGTCTCGGACCCAGACGGCTGGAAATCACTATTTGGGTCCCGGACAGCCAGAGAACGACACCGGCCCGTCGGACAGCCAAAAATGACGATTCTGCCCCCGACAGACCAAAATCACTGTTCGGTCTGGGAACTGCTCGAAACTCGTGTTTTTTTGACTACCCTACTAGAAATAGCAGTTTCAGACCCAGACGGCTGGAAATCACTGTTTGGGTTCCGAACATACTGAGAACGACACCGGCCCGTCGGACAGCCAAAAATGTCGATTCCGCCCCCGACCGGCCAAAATCATTGTTCAGGCCCAGAACTGCCCGAAACTCGTGATTTTTCGACTGCCCCACCAGAAATCGCAGTCTCGGACCCAGACGGCTGGAAATCACTGTTTGGGTTCCGAACATACTGAGAACGACACCGGCCCGTCGGACAGCCAAAAATGTCGATTCCGCCCCCGACCGGCCAAAATCATTGTTCAGGCCCTGAACTGCCCGAAACTCGTGATTTTTCGACTGCCCCACCAGAAATCGCAGTCTCGGACCCAGACGGCTGGAAATCACTATTTGGGTCCCGGACAGCCAGAGAACGACACCGGCCCGTCGGACAGCCAAAAATGACGATTCTGCCCCCGACAGACCAAAATCACTGTTCGGTCCGGGAACTGCTCGAAACTCGTGTTTTTTTGACTGCCCTTCCAGAAATAGCAGTTTCGGACCCAGACGGCAGGAAATCACTGTTTGGGTTTCGAACATCCTGAGAACGACACCGGCCCGTCGGACAGCCAAAAATGTCGATTCCGCCCCCGACCGGCCAAAATCATTGTTCAGGCCCTGAACTGCCCGAAACTCGTGATTTTTCGACTGCCCCCCCAGAAATCGCAGTCTCGGACCCAGACGGCTGGAAATCACTATTTGGGTCCCGGACAGCCAGAGAACGACACCGGCCTGTCGGACAGCCAAAAATGACGATTCTGCCCCCGACAGACCAAAATCACTGTTCGGTCCAGGAACTGCTCGAAACTCGTGTTTTTTTGACTGCCCTACTAGAAATAGCAGTTTCAGACCCAGACGGCTGGAAATCACTGTTTGGGTCCCGAACATCCTGAGAACGACACCGGCCCGTCGGACAGCCAAAAATGTCGATTCCGCCCCCGACCGGCCAAAATCATTGTTCAGGCCCAGAACTGCCCGAAACTCGTGATTTTTCGACTGCCCCACCAGAAATCGCAGTCTCGGACCCAGACGGCTGGAAATCACTGTTTGGGTTCCGAACATACTGAGAACGACACCGGCCCGTCGGACAGCCAAAAATGTCGATTCCGCCCCCGACCGGCCAAAATCATTGTTCAGGCCCAGAACTGCCCGAAACTCGTGATTTTTCGACTGCCCCACCAGAAATCGCAGTCTCGGACCCAGACGGCTGGAAATCACTGTTTGGGTTCCGAACATTCTGAGAACGACACCGGCCCGTCGGACAGCCAAAAATGTCGATTCCGCCCCCGACCGGCCAAAATCATTGTTCAGGCCCTGAACTGCCCGAAACTCGTGATTTTTCGACTGCCCCACCAGAAATCGCAGTCTCGGACCCAGACGGCTGGAAATCACTATTTGGGTCCCGGACAGCCAGAGAACGACACCGGCCCGTCGGACAGCCAAAAATGACGATTCTGCCCCCGACAGACCAAAATCACTGTTCGGTCCGGGAACTGCTCGAAACTCGTGTTTTTTTGACTGCCCTTCCAGAAATAGCAGTTTCGGACCCAGACGGCAGGAAATCACTGTTTGGGTTCCGAACATCCTGAGAACGACACCGGCCCGTCGGACAGCCAAAAATGTCGATTCCGCCCCCGACCGGCCAAAATCATTGTTCAGGCCCTGAACTGCCCGAAACTCGTGATTTTTCGACTGCCCCACCAGAAATCGCAGTCTCGGACCCAGACGGCTGGAAATCACTATTTGGGTCCCGGACAGCCAGAGAACGACACCGGCCCGTCGGACAGCCAAAAATGACGATTCTGCCCCCGACAGACCAAAATCACTGTTCGGTCCGGGAACTGCTCGAAACTCGTGTTTTTTTGACTGCCCCCCCAGAAATCGCAGTCTCGGACCCAGACGGCTGGAAATCACTGTTTGGGTCCCGGACAGCCAGAGAACGACACCGGCCTGTCGGACAGCCAAAAATGACGATTCTGCCCCCGACAGACCAAAATCACTGTTCGGTCCAGGAACTGCTCGAAACTCGTGTTTTTTTGACTGCCCTACTAGAAATAGCAGTTTCAGACCCAGACGGCTGGAAATCACTGTTTGGGTTCCGAACATCCTGAGAACGACACCGGCCCGTCGGACAGCCAAAAATGTCGATTCCGCCCCCGACCGGCCAAAATCATTGTTCAGGCCCAGAACTGCCCGAAACTCGTGATTTTTCGACTGCCCCACCAGAAATCGCAGTCTCGGACCCAGACGGCTGGAAATCACTGTTTGGGTTCCGAACATACTGAGAACGACACCGGCCCGTCGGACAGCCAAAAATGTCGATTCCGCCCCCGACCGGCCAAAATCATTGTTCAGGCCCAGAACTGCCCGAAACTCGTGATTTTTCGACTGCCCCACCAGAAATCGCAGTCTCGGACCCAGACGGCTGGAAATCACTGTTTGGGTTCCGAACATACTGAGAACGACACCGGCCCGTCGGACAGCCAAAAATGTCGATTCCGCCCCCGACCGGCCAAAATCATTGTTCAGGCCCTGAACTGCCCGAAACTCGTGATTTTTCGACTGCCCCACCAGAAATCGCAGTCTCGGACCCAGACGGCTGGAAATCACTATTTGGGTCCCGGACAGCCAGAGAACGACACCGGCCCGTCGGACAGCCAAAAATGACGATTCTGCCCCCGACAGACCAAAATCACTGTTCGGTCCGGGAACTGCTCGAAACTCGTGTTTTTTTGACTGCCCTTCCAGAAATAGCAGTTTCGGACCCAGACGGCAGGAAATCACTGTTTGGGTTCCGAACATCCTGAGAACGACACCGGCCCGTCGGACAGCCAAAAATGTCGATTCCGCCCCCGACCGGCCAAAATCATTGTTCAGGCCCTGAACTGCCCGAAACTCGTGATTTTTCGACTGCCCCACCAGAAATCGCAGTCTCGGACCCAGACGGCTGGAAATCACTGTTTGGGTTCCGAACATACTGAGAACGACACCGGCCCGTCGGACAGCCAAAAATGTCGATTCCGCCCCCGACCGGCCAAAATCATTGTTCAGGCCCAGAACTGCCCGAAACTCGTGATTTTTCGACTGCCCCACCAGAAATCGCAGTCTCGGACCCAGACGGCTGGAAATCACTGTTTGGGTTCCGAACATACTGAGAACGACACCGGCCCGTCGGACAGCCAAAAATGTCGATTCCGCCCCCGACCGGCCAAAATCATTGTTCAGGCCCTGAACTGCCCGAAACTCGTGATTTTTCGACTGCCCCACCAGAAATCGCAGTCTCGGACCCAGACGGCTGGAAATCACTATTTGGGTCCCGGACAGCCAGAGAACGACACCGGCCCGTCGGACAGCCAAAAATGACGATTCTGCCCCCGACAGACCAAAATCACTGTTCGGTCCGGGAACTGCTCGAAACTCGTGTTTTTTTGACTGCCCTTCCAGAAATAGCAGTTTCGGACCCAGACGGCAGGAAATCACTGTTTGGGTTCCGAACATCCTGAGAACGACACCGGCCCGTCGGACAGCCAAAAATGTCGATTCCGCCCCCGACCGGCCAAAATCATTGTTCAGGCCCTGAACTGCCCGAAACTCGTGATTTTTCGACTGCCCCACCAGAAATCGCAGTCTCGGACCCAGACGGCTGGAAATCACTATTTGGGTCCCGGACAGCCAGAGAACGACACCGGCCCGTCGGACAGCCAAAAATGACGATTCTGCCCCCGACAGACCAAAATCACTGTTCGGTCCGGGAACTGCTCGAAACTCGTGTTTTTTTGACTGCCCTTCCAGAAATAGCAGTTTCGGACCCAGACGGCAGGAAATCACTGTTTGGGTTCCGAACATCCTGAGAACGACACCGGCCCGTCGGACAGCCAAAAATGTCGATTCCGCCCCCGACCGGCCAAAATCATTGTTCAGGCCCTGAACTGCCAGAAACTCGTGATTTTTCGACTGCCCCCCCAGAAATCGCAGTCTCGGACCCAGACGGCTGGAAATCACTATTTGGGTCCCGGACAGCCAGAGAACGACACCGGCCTGTCGGACAGCCAAAAATGACGATTCTGCCCCCGACAGACCAAAATCACTGTTCGGTCCAGGAACTGCTCGAAACTCGTGTTTTTTTGACTGCCCTACTAGAAATAGCAGTTTCAGACCCAGACGGCTGGAAATCACTGTTTGGGTTCCGAACATCCTGAGAACGACACCGGCCCGTCGGACAGCCAAAAATGTCGATTCCGCCCCCGACCGGCCAAAATCATTGTTCAGGCCCAGAACTGCCCGAAACTCGTGATTTTTCGACTGCCCCACCAGAAATCGCAGTCTCGGACCCAGACGGCTGGAAATCACTGTTTGGGTTCCGAACATACTGAGAACGACACCGGCCCGTCGGACAGCCAAAAATGTCGATTCCGCCCCCGACCGGCCAAAATCATTGTTCAGGCCCTGAACTGCCCGAAACTCGTGATTTTTCGACTGCCCCACCAGAAATCGCAGTCTCGGACCCAGACGGCTGGAAATCACTATTTGGGTCCCGGACAGCCAGAGAACGACACCGGCCCGTCGGACAGCCAAAAATGACGATTCTGCCCCCGACAGACCAAAATCACTGTTCGGTCCGGGAACTGCTCGAAACTCGTGTTTTTTTGACTGCCCTTCCAGAAATAGCAGTTTCGGACCCAGACGGCAGGAAATCACTGTTTGGGTTCCGAACATCCTGAGAACGACACCGGCCCGTCGGACAGCCAAAAATGTCGATTCCGCCCCCGACCGGCCAAAATCATTGTTCAGGCCCTGAACTGCCCGAAACTCGTGATTTTTCGACTGCCCCACCAGAAATCGCAGTCTCGGACCCAGACGGCTGGAAATCACTGTTTGGGTTCCGAACATACTGAGAACGACACCGGCCCGTCGGACAGCCAAAAATGTCGATTCCGCCCCCGACCGGCCAAAATCATTGTTCAGGCCCAGAACTGCCCGAAACTCGTGATTTTTCGACTGCCCCACCAGAAATCGCAGTCTCGGACCCAGACGGCTGGAAATCACTGTTTGGGTTCCGAACATACTGAGAACGACACCGGCCCGTCGGACAGCCAAAAATGTCGATTCCGCCCCCGACCGGCCAAAATCATTGTTCAGGCCCTGAACTGCCCGAAACTCGTGATTTTTCGACTGCCCCACCAGAAATCGCAGTCTCGGACCCAGACGGCTGGAAATCACTATTTGGGTCCCGGACAGCCAGAGAACGACACCGGCCCGTCGGACAGCCAAAAATGACGATTCTGCCCCCGACAGACCAAAATCACTGTTCGGTCCGGGAACTGCTCGAAACTCGTGTTTTTTTGACTGCCCTTCCAGAAATAGCAGTTTCGGACCCAGACGGCAGGAAATCACTGTTTGGGTTCCGAACATCCTGAGAACGACACCGGCCCGTCGGACAGCCAAAAATGTCGATTCCGCCCCCGACCGGCCAAAATCATTGTTCAGGCCCTGAACTGCCCGAAACTCGTGATTTTTCGACTGCCCCACCAGAAATCGCAGTCTCGGACCCAGACGGCTGGAAATCACTATTTGGGTCCCGGACAGCCAGAGAACGACACCGGCCCGTCGGACAGCCAAAAATGACGATTCTGCCCCCGACAGACCAAAATCACTGTTCGGTCCGGGAACTGCTCGAAACTCGTGTTTTTTTGACTGCCCTTCCAGAAATAGCAGTTTCGGACCCAGACGGCAGGAAATCACTGTTTGGGTTCCGAACATCCTGAGAACGACACCGGCCCGTCGGACAGCCAAAAATGTCGATTCCGCCCCCGACCGGCCAAAATCATTGTTCAGGCCCTGAACTGCCAGAAACTCGTGATTTTTCGACTGCCCCCCCAGAAATCGCAGTCTCGGACCCAGACGGCTGGAAATCACTATTTGGGTCCCGGACAGCCAGAGAACGACACCGGCCTGTCGGACAGCCAAAAATGACGATTCTGCCCCCGACAGACCAAAATCACTGTTCGGTCCAGGAACTGCTCGAAACTCGTGTTTTTTTGACTGCCCTACTAGAAATAGCAGTTTCAGACCCAGACGGCTGGAAATCACTGTTTGGGTTCCGAACATCCTGAGAACGACACCGGCCCGTCGGACAGCCAAAAATGTCGATTCCGCCCCCGACCGGCCAAAATCATTGTTCAGGCCCAGAACTGCCCGAAACTCGTGATTTTTCGACTGCCCCACCAGAAATCGCAGTCTCGGACCCAGACGGCTGGAAATCACTGTTTGGGTTCCGAACATACTGAGAACGACACCGGCCCGTCGGACAGCCAAAAATGTCGATTCCGCCCCCGACCGGCCAAAATCATTGTTCAGGCCCAGAACTGCCCGAAACTCGTGATTTTTCGACTGCCCCACCAGAAATCGCAGTCTCGGACCCAGACGGCTGGAAATCACTGTTTGGGTTCCGAACATACTGAGAACGACACCGGCCCGTCGGACAGCCAAAAATGTCGATTCCGCCCCCGACCGGCCAAAATCATTGTTCAGGCCCTGAACTGCCCGAAACTCGTGATTTTTCGACTGCCCCACCAGAAATCGCAGTCTCGGACCCAGACGGCTGGAAATCACTATTTGGGTCCCGGACAGCCAGAGAACGACACCGGCCCGTCGGACAGCCAAAAATGACGATTCTGCCCCCGACAGACCAAAATCACTGTTCGGTCCGGGAACTGCTCGAAACTCGTGTTTTTTTGACTGCCCTTCCAGAAATAGCAGTTTCGGACCCAGACGGCAGGAAATCACTGTTTGGGTTCCGAACATCCTGAGAACGACACCGGCCCGTCGGACAGCCAAAAATGTCGATTCCGCCCCCGACCGGCCAAAATCATTGTTCAGGCCCTGAACTGCCCGAAACTCGTGATTTTTCGACTGCCCCACCAGAAATCGCAGTCTCGGACCCAGACGGCTGGAAATCACTATTTGGGTCCCGGACAGCCAGAGAACGACACCGGCCCGTCGGACAGCCAAAAATGACGATTCTGCCCCCGACAGACCAAAATCACTGTTCGGTCCGGGAACTGCTCGAAACTCGTGTTTTTTTGACTGCCCTTCCAGAAATAGCAGTTTCGGACCCAGACGGCAGGAAATCACTGTTTGGGTTCCGAACATCCTGAGAACGACACCGGCCCGTCGGACAGCCAAAAATGTCGATTCCGCCCCCGACCGGCCAAAATCATTGTTCAGGCCCTGAACTGCCCGAAACTCGTGATTTTTCGACTGCCCCACCAGAAATCGCAGTCTCGGACCCAGACGGCTGGAAATCACTATTTGGGTCCCGGACAGCCAGAGAACGACACCGGCCCGTCGGACAGCCAAAAATGACGATTCTGCCCCCGACAGACCAAAATCACTGTTCGGTCCGGGAACTGCTCGAAACTCGTGTTTTTTTGACTGCCCCCCCAGAAATCGCAGTCTCGGACCCAGACGGCTGGAAATCACTGTTTGGGTCCCGGACAGCCAGAGAACGACACCGGCCTGTCGGACAGCCAAAAATGACGATTCTGCCCCCGACAGACCAAAATCACTGTTCGGTCCAGGAACTGCTCGAAACTCGTGTTTTTTTGACTGCCCTACTAGAAATAGCAGTTTCAGACCCAGACGGCTGGAAATCACTGTTTGGGTTCCGAACATCCTGAGAACGACACCGGCCCGTCGGACAGCCAAAAATGTCGATTCCGCCCCCGACCGGCCAAAATCATTGTTCAGGCCCAGAACTGCCCGAAACTCGTGATTTTTCGACTGCCCCACCAGAAATCGCAGTCTCGGACCCAGACGGCTGGAAATCACTGTTTGGGTTCCGAACATACTGAGAACGACACCGGCCCGTCGGACAGCCAAAAATGTCGATTCCGCCCCCGACCGGCCAAAATCATTGTTCAGGCCCAGAACTGCCCGAAACTCGTGATTTTTCGACTGCCCCACCAGAAATCGCAGTCTCGGACCCAGACGGCTGGAAATCCCTGTTTGGGTTCCGAACATACTGAGAACGACACCGGCCCGTCGGACAGCCAAAAATGTCGATTCCGCCCCCGACCGGCCAAAATCATTGTTCAGGCCCTGAACTGCCCGAAACTCGTGATTTTTCGACTGCCCCACCAGAAATCGCAGTCTCGGACCCAGACGGCTGGAAATCACTGTTTGGGTTCCGAACATACTGAGAACGACACCGGCCCGTCGGACAGCCAAAAATGTCGATTCCGCCCCCGACCGGCCAAAATCATTGTTCAGGCCCAGAACTGCCCGAAACTCGTGATTTTTCGACTGCCCCACCAGAAATCGCAGTCTCGGACCCAGACGGCTGGAAATCACTGTTTGGGTTCCGAACATACTGAGAACGACACCGGCCCGTCGGACAGCCAAAAATGTCGATTCCGCCCCCGACCGGCCAAAATCATTGTTCAGGCCCTGAACTGCCCGAAACTCGTGATTTTTCGACTGCCCCACCAGAAATCGCAGTCTCGGACCCAGACGGCTGGAAATCACTATTTGGGTCCCGGACAGCCAGAGAACGACACCGGCCCGTCGGACAGCCAAAAATGACGATTCTGCCCCCGACAGACCAAAATCACTGTTCGGTCCGGGAACTGCTCGAAACTCGTGTTTTTTTGACTGCCCCCCCAGAAATCGCAGTCTCGGACCCAGACGGCTGGAAATCACTGTTTGGGTCCCGGACAGCCAGAGAACGACACCGGCCTGTCGGACAGCCAAAAATGACGATTCTGCCCCCGACAGACCAAAATCACTGTTCGGTCCAGGAACTGCTCGAAACTCGTGTTTTTTTGACTGCCCTACTAGAAATAGCAGTTTCAGACCCAGACGGCTGGAAATCACTGTTTGGGTTCCGAACATCCTGAGAACGACACCGGCCCGTCGGACAGCCAAAAATGTCGATTCCGCCCCCGACCGGCCAAAATCATTGTTCAGGCCCAGAACTGCCCGAAACTCGTGATTTTTCGACTGCCCCACCAGAAATCGCAGTCTCGGACCCAGACGGCTGGAAATCACTGTTTGGGTTCCGAACATACTGAGAACGACACCGGCCCGTCGGACAGCCAAAAATGTCGATTCCGCCCCCGACCGGCCAAAATCATTGTTCAGGCCCAGAACTGCCCGAAACTCGTGATTTTTCGACTGCCCCACCAGAAATCGCAGTCTCGGACCCAGACGGCTGGAAATCCCTGTTTGGGTTCCGAACATACTGAGAACGACACCGGCCCGTCGGACAGCCAAAAATGTCGATTCCGCCCCCGACCGGCCAAAATCATTGTTCAGGCCCTGAACTGCCCGAAACTCGTGATTTTTCGACTGCCCCACCAGAAATCGCAGTCTCGGACCCAGACGGCTGGAAATCACTATTTGGGTCCCGGACAGCCAGAGAACGACACCGGCCCGTCGGACAGCCAAAAATGACGATTCTGCCCCCGACAGACCAAAATCACTGTTCGGTCCGGGAACTGCTCGAAACTCGTGTTTTTTTGACTGCCCTTCCAGAAATAGCAGTTTCGGACCCAGACGGCTGGAAATCACTGTTTGGGTTCCGAACATCCTGAGAACGACACCGGCCCGTCGGACAGCCAAAAATGTCGATTCCGCCCCCGACCGGCCAAAATCATTGTTCAGGCCCTGAACTGCCCGAAACTCGTGATTTTTCGACTGCCCCACCAGAAATCGCAGTCTCGGACCCAGACGGCTGGAAATCACTGTTTGGGTTCCGAACATACTGAGAACGACACCGGCCCGTCGGACAGCCAAAAATGTCGATTCCGCCCCCGACCGGCCAAAATCATTGTTCAGGCCCAGAACTGCCCGAAACTCGTGATTTTTCGACTGCCCCACCAGAAATCGCAGTCTCGGACCCAGACGGCTGGAAATCACTGTTTGGGTTCCGAACATACTGAGAACGACACCGGCCCGTCGGACAGCCAGAAATGTCGATTCCGCCCCCGACCGGCCAAAATCATTGTTCAGGCCCTGAACTGCCCGAAACTCGTGATTTTTCGACTGCCCCACCAGAAATCGCAGTCTCGGACCCAGACGGCTGGAAATCACTATTTGGGTCCCGGACAGCCAGAGAACGACACCGGCCCGTCGGACAGCCAAAAATGACGATTCTGCCCCCGACAGACCAAAATCACTGTTCGGTCCGGGAACTGCTCGAAACTCGTGTTTTTTTGACTGCCCTTCCAGAAATAGCAGTTTCGGACCCAGACGGCAGGAAATCACTGTTTGGGTTCCGAACATCCTGAGAACGACACCGGCCCGTCGGACAGCCAAAAATGTCGATTCCGCCCCCGACCGGCCAAAATCATTGTTCAGGCCCTGAACTGCCCGAAACTCGTGATTTTTCGACTGCCCCACCAGAAATCGCAGTCTCGGACCCAGACGGCTGGAAATCACTATTTGGGTCCCGGACAGCCAGAGAACGACACCGGCCCGTCGGACAGCCAAAAATGACGATTCTGCCCCCGACAGACCAAAATCACTGTTCGGTCCGGGAACTGCTCGAAACTCGTGTTTTTTTGACTGCCCTTCCAGAAATAGCAGTTTCGGACCCAGACGGCAGGAAATCACTGTTTGGGTTCCGAACATCCTGAGAACGACACCGGCCCGTCGGACAGCCAAAAATGTCGATTCCGCCCCCGACCGGCCAAAATCATTGTTCAGGCCCTGAACTGCCCGAAACTCGTGATTTTTCGACTGCCCCACCAGAAATCGCAGTCTCGGACCCAGACGGCTGGAAATCACTATTTGGGTCCCGGACAGCCAGAGAACGACACCGGCCCGTCGGACAGCCAAAAATGACGATTCTGCCCCCGACAGACCAAAATCACTGTTCGGTCCGGGAACTGCTCGAAACTCGTGTTTTTTTGACTGCCCCCCCAGAAATCGCAGTCTCGGACCCAGACGGCTGGAAATCACTGTTTGGGTCCCGGACAGCCAGAGAACGACACCGGCCTGTCGGACAGCCAAAAATGACGATTCTGCCCCCGACAGACCAAAATCACTGTTCGGTCCAGGAACTGCTCGAAACTCGTGTTTTTTTGACTGCCCTACTAGAAATAGCAGTTTCAGACCCAGACGGCTGGAAATCACTGTTTGGGTTCCGAACATCCTGAGAACGACACCGGCCCGTCGGACAGCCAAAAATGTCGATTCCGCCCCCGACCGGCCAAAATCATTGTTCAGGCCCAGAACTGCCCGAAACTCGTGATTTTTCGACTGCCCCACCAGAAATCGCAGTCTCGGACCCAGACGGCTGGAAATCACTGTTTGGGTTCCGAACATACTGAGAACGACACCGGCCCGTCGGACAGCCAAAAATGTCGATTCCGCCCCCGACCGGCCAAAATCATTGTTCAGGCCCAGAACTGCCCGAAACTCGTGATTTTTCGACTGCCCCACCAGAAATCGCAGTCTCGGACCCAGACGGCTGGAAATCCCTGTTTGGGTTCCGAACATACTGAGAACGACACCGGCCCGTCGGACAGCCAAAAATGTCGATTCCGCCCCCGACCGGCCAAAATCATTGTTCAGGCCCTGAACTGCCCGAAACTCGTGATTTTTCGACTGCCCCACCAGAAATCGCAGTCTCGGACCCAGACGGCTGGAAATCACTATTTGGGTCCCGGACAGCCAGAGAACGACACCGGCCCGTCGGACAGCCAAAAATGACGATTCTGCCCCCGACAGACCAAAATCACTGTTCGGTCCGGGAACTGCTCGAAACTCGTGTTTTTTTGACTGCCCTTCCAGAAATAGCAGTTTCGGACCCAGACGGCTGGAAATCACTGTTTGGGTTCCGAACATCCTGAGAACGACACCGGCCCGTCGGACAGCCAAAAATGTCGATTCCGCCCCCGACCGGCCAAAATCATTGTTCAGGCCCTGAACTGCCCGAAACTCGTGATTTTTCGACTGCCCCACCAGAAATCGCAGTCTCGGACCCAGACGGCTGGAAATCACTGTTTGGGTTCCGAACATACTGAGAACGACACCGGCCCGTCGGACAGCCAAAAATGTCGATTCCGCCCCCGACCGGCCAAAATCATTGTTCAGGCCCAGAACTGCCCGAAACTCGTGATTTTTCGACTGCCCCACCAGAAATCGCAGTCTCGGACCCAGACGGCTGGAAATCACTGTTTGGGTTCCGAACATACTGAGAACGACACCGGCCCGTCGGACAGCCAAAAATGTCGATTCCGCCCCCGACCGGCCAAAATCATTGTTCAGGCCCTGAACTGCCCGAAACTCGTGATTTTTCGACTGCCCCACCAGAAATCGCAGTCTCGGACCCAGACGGCTGGAAATCACTATTTGGGTCCCGGACAGCCAGAGAACGACACCGGCCCGTCGGACAGCCAAAAATGACGATTCTGCCCCCGACAGACCAAAATCACTGTTCGGTCCGGGAACTGCTCGAAACTCGTGTTTTTTTGACTGCCCTTCCAGAAATAGCAGTTTCGGACCCAGACGGCAGGAAATCACTGTTTGGGTTCCGAACATCCTGAGAACGACACCGGCCCGTCGGACAGCCAAAAATGTCGATTCCGCCCCCGACCGGCCAAAATCATTGTTCAGGCCCTGAACTGCCCGAAACTCGTGATTTTTCGACTGCCCCACCAGAAATCGCAGTCTCGGACCCAGACGGCTGGAAATCACTATTTGGGTCCCGGACAGCCAGAGAACGACACCGGCCCGTCGGACAGCCAAAAATGACGATTCTGCCCCCGACAGACCAAAATCACTGTTCGGTCCGGGAACTGCTCGAAACTCGTGTTTTTTTGACTGCCCTTCCAGAAATAGCAGTTTCGGACCCAGACGGCAGGAAATCACTGTTTGGGTTCCGAACATCCTGAGAACGACACCGGCCCGTCGGACAGCCAAAAATGTCGATTCCGCCCCCGACCGGCCAAAATCATTGTTCAGGCCCTGAACTGCCCGAAACTCGTGATTTTTCGACTGCCCCCCCAGAAATCGCAGTCTCGGACCCAGACGGCTGGAAATCACTATTTGGGTCCCGGACAGCCAGAGAACGACACCGGCCTGTCGGACAGCCAAAAATGACGATTCTGCCCCCGACAGACCAAAATCACTGTTCGGTCCAGGAACTGCTCGAAACTCGTGTTTTTTTGACTGCCCTACTAGAAATAGCAGTTTCAGACCCAGACGGCTGGAAATCACTGTTTGGGTTCCGAACATCCTGAGAACGACACCGGCCCGTCGGACAGCCAAAAATGTCGATTCCGCCCCCGACCGGCCAAAATCATTGTTCAGGCCCAGAACTGCCCGAAACTCGTGATTTTTCGACTGCCCCACCAGAAATCGCAGTCTCGGACCCAGACGGCTGGAAATCACTGTTTGGGTTCCGAACATACTGAGAACGACACCGGCCCGTCGGACAGCCAAAAATGTCGATTCCGCCCCCGACCGGCCAAAATCATTGTTCAGGCCCAGAACTGCCCGAAACTCGTGATTTTTCGACTGCCCCACCAGAAATCGCAGTCTCGGACCCAGACGGCTGGAAATCACTGTTTGGGTTCCGAACATACTGAGAACGACACCGGCCCGTCGGACAGCCAAAAATGTCGATTCCGCCCCCGACCGGCCAAAATCATTGTTCAGGCCCTGAACTGCCCGAAACTCGTGATTTTTCGACTGCCCCACCAGAAATCGCAGTCTCGGACCCAGACGGCTGGAAATCACTATTTGGGTCCCGGACAGCCAGAGAACGACACCGGCCCGTCGGACAGCCAAAAATGACGATTCTGCCCCCGACAGACCAAAATCACTGTTCGGTCCGGGAACTGCTCGAAACTCGTGTTTTTTTGACTGCCCTTCCAGAAATAGCAGTTTCGGACCCAGACGGCAGGAAATCACTGTTTGGGTTCCGAACATCCTGAGAACGACACCGGCCCGTCGGACAGCCAAAAATGTCGATTCCGCCCCCGACCGGCCAAAATCATTGTTCAGGCCCTGAACTGCCCGAAACTCGTGATTTTTCGACTGCCCCCCCAGAAATCGCAGTCTCGGACCCAGACGGCTGGAAATCACTATTTGGGTCCCGGACAGCCAGAGAACGACACCGGCCCGTCGGACAGCCAAAAATGACGATTCTGCCCCCGACAGACCAAAATCACTGTTCGGTCCGGGAACTGCTCGAAACTTGTGTTTTTTTGACTGCCCTACTAGAAATAGCAGTTTCAGACCCAGACGGCTGGAAATCACTGTTTGGGTTCCGAACATCCTGAGAACGACACCGGCCCGTCGGACAGCCAAAAATGTCGATTCCGCCCCCGACCGGCCAAAATCATTGTTCAGGCCCAGAACTGCCCGAAACTCGTGATTTTTCGACTGCCCCACCAGAAATCGCAGTCTCGGACCCAGACGGCTGGAAATCACTGTTTGGGTTCCGAACATACTGAGAACGACACCGGCCCGTCGGACAGCCAAAAATGTCGATTCCGCCCCCGACCGGCCAAAATCATTGTTCAGGCCCAGAACTGCCCGAAACTCGTGATTTTTCGACTGCCCCACCAGAAATCGCAGTCTCGGACCCAGACGGCTGGAAATCACTGTTTGGGTTCCGAACATACTGAGAACGACACCGGCCCGTCGGACAGCCAAAAATGTCGATTCCGCCCCCGACCGGCCAAAATCATTGTTCAGGCCCTGAACTGCCCGAAACTCGTGATTTTTCGACTGCCCCACCAGAAATCGCAGTCTCGGACCCAGACGGCTGGAAATCACTATTTGGGTCCCGGACAGCCAGAGAACGACACCGGCCCGTCGGACAGCCAAAAATGACGATTCTGCCCCCGACAGACCAAAATCACTGTTCGGTCCGGGAACTGCTCGAAACTCGTGTTTTTTTGACTGCCCTTCCAGAAATAGCAGTTTCGGACCCAGACGGCAGGAAATCACTGTTTGGGTTCCGAACATCCTGAGAACGACACCGGCCCGTCGGACAGCCAAAAATGTCGATTCCGCCCCCGACCGGCCAAAATCATTGTTCAGGCCCTGAACTGCCCGAAACTCGTGATTTTTCGACTGCCCCACCAGAAATCGCAGTCTCGGACCCAGACGGCTGGAAATCACTATTTGGGTCCCGGACAGCCAGAGAACGACACCGGCCCGTCGGACAGCCAAAAATGACGATTCTGCCCCCGACAGACCAAAATCACTGTTCGGTCCGGGAACTGCTCGAAACTCGTGTTTTTTTGACTGCCCTTCCAGAAATAGCAGTTTCGGACCCAGACGGCAGGAAATCACTGTTTGGGTTCCGAACATCCTGAGAACGACACCGGCCCGTCGGACAGCCAAAAATGTCGATTCCGCCCCCGACCGGCCAAAATCATTGTTCAGGCCCTGAACTGCCCGAAACTCGTGATTTTTCGACTGCCCCCCCAGAAATCGCAGTCTCGGACCCAGACGGCTGGAAATCACTATTTGGGTCCCGGACAGCCAGAGAACGACACCGGCCTGTCGGACAGCCAAAAATGACGATTCTGCCCCCGACAGACCAAAATCACTGTTCGGTCCAGGAACTGCTCGAAACTCGTGTTTTTTTGACTGCCCTACTAGAAATAGCAGTTTCAGACCCAGACGGCTGGAAATCACTGTTTGGGTTCCGAACATCCTGAGAACGACACCGGCCCGTCGGACAGCCAAAAATGTCGATTCCGCCCCCGACCGGCCAAAATCATTGTTCAGGCCCTGAACTGCCCGAAACTCGTGATTTTTCGACTGCCCCACCAGAAATCGCAGTCTCGGACCCAGACGGCTGGAAATCACTATTTGGGTCCCGGACAGCCAGAGAACGACACCGGCCCGTCGGACAGCCAAAAATGTCGATTCCGCCCCCGACCGGCCAAAATCATTGTTCAGGCCCTGAACTGCCCGAAACTCGTGATTTTTCGACTGCCCCACCAGAAATCGCAGTCTCGGACCCAGACGGCTGGAAATCACTATTTGGGTCCCGGACAGCCAGAGAACGACACCGGCCCGTCGGACAGCCAAAAATGACGATTCTGCCCCCGACAGACCAAAATCACTGTTCGGTCCGGGAACTGCTCGAAACTCGTGTTTTTTTGACTGCCCTTCCAGAAATAGCAGTTTCGGACCCAGACGGCAGGAAATCACTGTTTGGGTTCCGAACATCCTGAGAACGACACCGGCCCGTCGGACAGCCAAAAATGTCGATTCCGCCCCCGACCGGCCAAAATCATTGTTCAGGCCCTGAACTGCCCGAAACTCGTGATTTTTCGACTGCCCCACCAGAAATTGCAGTCTCGGACCCAGACGGCTGGAAATCACTATTTGGGTCCCGGACAGCCAGAGAACGACACCGGCCCGTCGGACAGCCAAAAATGACGATTCTGCCCCCGACAGACCAAAATCACTGTTCGGTCCGGGAACTGCTCGAAACTCGTGTTTTTTTGACTGCCCTACTAGAAATAGCAGTTTCAGACCCAGACGGCTGGAAATCACTGTTTGGGTTCCGAACATACTGAGAACGACACCGGCCCGTCGGACAGCCAAAAATGTCGATTCCGCCCCCGACCGGCCAAAATCATTGTTCAGGCCCTGAACTGCCCGAAACTCGTGATTTTTCGACTGCCCCACCAGAAATCGCAGTCTCGGACCCAGACGGCTGGAAATCACTATTTGGGTCCCGGACAGCCAGAGAACGACACCGGCCTGTCGGACAGCCAAAAATGACGATTCTGCCCCCGACAGACCAAAATCACTGTTCGGTCCAGGAACTGCTCGAAACTCGTGTTTTTTTGACTGCCCTACTAGAAATAGCAGTTTCAGACCCAGACGGCTGGAAATCACTATTTGGGTTCCGAACATTCTGAGAATGACATCGGCCCGTCAGACAGCCAAAAATGACGATTCTGCCCCCGACAGACCAAAATCACTGTTCGGTCCGGGAACAGCTCGAAACTCGTGTTTTTTTGACTACCCTACTAGAAATAGCAGTTTCAGACCCAGACGGCTGGAAATCACTGTTTGGGTTCCGAACATCCTGAGAACGACACCGGCCCGTCGGACAGCCAAAAATGTCGATTCCGCCCCCGACCGGCCAAAATCATTGTTCAGGCCCAGAACTGCCCGAAACTCGTGATTTTTCGACTGCCCCACCAGAAATCGCAGTCTCGGACCCAGACGGCTGGAAATCACTGTTTGGGTTCCGAACATACTGAGAACGACACCGGCCCGTCGGACAGCCAAAAATGTCGATTCCGCCCCCGACCGGCCAAAATCATTGTTCAGGCCCTGAACTGCCCGAAACTCGTGATTTTTCGACTGCCCCACCAGAAATCGCAGTCTCGGACCCAGACGGCTGGAAATCACTATTTGGGTCCCGGACAGCCAGAGAACGACACCGGCCCGTCGGACAGCCAAAAATGACGATTCTGCCCCCGACAGACCAAAATCACTGTTCGGTCCGGGAACTGCTCGAAACTCGTGTTTTTTTGACTGCCCTACTAGAAATAGCAGTTTCAGACCCAGACGGCTGGAAATCACTATTTGGGTTCCGAACATTCTGAGAATGACATCGGCCCGTCAGACAGCCAAAAATGACGATTCTGCCCCCGACAGACCAAAATCACTGTTCGGTCCGGGAACAGCTCGAAACTCGTGTTTTTTTGACTACCCTACTAGAAATAGCAGTTTCAGACCCAGACGGCTGGAAATCACTGTTTGGGTTCCGAACATCCTGAGAACGACACCGGCCCGTCGGACAGCCAAAAATGTCGATTCCGCCCCCGACCGGCCAAAATCATTGTTCAGGCCCAGAACTGCCCGAAACTCGTGATTTTTCGACTGCCCCACCAGAAATCGCAGTCTCGGACCCAGACGGCTGGAAATCACTGTTTGGGTTCCGAACATACTGAGAACGACACCGGCCCGTCGGACAGCCAAAAATGTCGATTCCGCCCCCGACCGGCCAAAATCATTGTTCAGGCCCTGAACTGCCCGAAACTCGTGATTTTTCGACTGCCCCACCAGAAATCGCAGTCTCGGACCCAGACGGCTGGAAATCACTATTTGGGTCCCGGACAGCCTGAGAACGACACCGGCCCGACGGACAGCCAAAAATGACGATTCTGCCCCCGACAGACCAAAATCACTGTTCGGTCCGGGAACTGCTCGAAACTCGTGTTTTTTTGACTGCCCATCCAGAAATAGCAGTTTCGGACCCAGACGGCAGGAAATCACTGTTTGGGTTCCAAACATCCTGAGAACGACACCGGCCCGTCGGACAGCCAAAAATGTCGATTCCGCCCCCGACCGGCCAAAATCATTGTTCAGGCCCTGAACTGCCCGAAACTCGTGATTTTTCGACTGCCCCCCCAGAAATCGCAGTCTCGGACCCAGACGGCTGGAAATCACTATTTGGGTCCCGGACAGCCAGAGAACGACACCGGCCTGTCGGACAGCCAAAAATGACGATTCTGCCCCCGACAGACCAAAATCACTGTTCGGTCCAGGAACTGCTCGAAACTCGTGTTTTTTTGACTGCCCTACTAGAAATAGCAGTTTCAGACCCAGACGGCTGGAAATCACTGTTTGGGTTCCGAACATTCTGAGAACGACACCGGCCCGTCGGACAGCCAAAAATGTCGATTCCGCCCCCGACCGGCCAAAATCACTGTTCAGGCCGGGAACTGCCCGAAACTCGTGATTTTTCGACTGCCCCACCAGAAATCGCAGTCTCGGACCCAGACGGCAGGAAATCACTGTTTGGGTTCCGAACATCCTGAGAACGACACCGGCCCGTCGGACAGCCAAAAATGTCGATTCCGCCCCCGACCGGCCAAAATCATTGTTCAGGCCCAGAACTGCCCGAAACTCGTGATTTTTCGACTGCCCCCCCAGAAATTGCAGTCTCGGACCCAGACGGCTGGAAATCACTATTTGGGTCCCGGACAGCCAGAGAACGACACCGGCCCGTCGGACAGCCAAAAATGACGATTCTGCCCCCGACAGACCAAAATCACTGTTCGGTCCGGGAACTGCTCGAAACTCGTGTTTTTTTGACTGCCCTACTAGAAATAGCAGTTTCGGACCCAGATGGCTGGAAATCACTATTTGGGTTCCGAACATCCTGAGAATGACACCGGCCCGTCGAACAGCCAAAAATGTCGATTCTGCCCCCGACCGGCCAAAATCACTGTTCTGGCTGGGAACTGCTCGAAACTCGTGTTTTTTTGACTGCCCTACCAAAAATAGCAGTTTCGGACCCAGACGGCAGGAAATCACTGTTTGGGTTTCGAACATCCTGAGAACGACACCGGCCCGTCGGACAGCCAAAAATGACGATTCTGCCCCCGACAGACCAAAATCACTGTTCGGTCTGGGAACTGCTCGAAACTCGTGTTTTTTTGACTGCCCTACTAGAAATAGCAGTTTCGGACCCAGACGGCTGGAAATCACTATTTGGGTTCCGAACATCCTGAGAATGACACCGGCCCGTCGGACAGCCAAAAATGTCGATTCTGCCCCCGACTGGCCAAAATCACTGTTCAGGCCGGGAACTGCTCGAAACTCGTGTTTTTTTGACTGCCCCACCAGAAATCGCAGTCTCGGACCCAGACGGCTGGAAATCACTATTTGGGTCCCGGACAGCCAGAGAACGACACCGGCCCGTCGGACAGCCAAAAATGACGATTCTGCCCCTGACAGACCAAAATCACTGTTCGGTCCGGGAACTGCTCGAAACTCGTGTTTTTTTGACTGCCCTTCCAGAAATAGCAGTTTCGGACCCAGACGGCAGGAAATCACTGTTTGGGTTCCGAACATCCTGAGAACGACACCGGCCCGTCGGACAGCCAAAAATGTCGATTCCGCCCCCGACCGGCCAAAATCATTGTTCAGGCCCTGAACTGCCCGAAACTCGTGATTTTTCGACTGCCCCACCAGAAATCGCAGTCTCGGACCCAGACGGTTGGAAATCACTATTTGGGTCCCGGACAGCCAGAGAACGACACCGGCCCGTCGGACAGCCAAAAATGACGATTCTGCCCCCGACAGACCAAAATCACTGTTCGGTCCGGGAACTGCTCGAAACTCGTGTTTTTTTGACTGCCCTACTAGAAATAGCAGTTTCAGACCCAGACGGCTGGAAATCACTATTTGGGTTCCGAACATCCTGAGAATGACATCGGCCCGTCAGACAGCCAAAAATGTCGAATCTGCCCCCGACCGGCCAAAATCACTGTTCAGGCCGGGAACTGCTCGAAACTCAGGTTTTTTTGACTGCCCTACAAGAAATAGCAGTTTCGGACCCAGACGGCAGGAAATCACTGTTTGGGTTCCGAACATCCTGAGAACGACACCGGCCCGTCGGACAGCCAAAAATGTCGATTCCGCCCCCGACCGGCCAAAATCATTGTTCAGGCCCAGAACTGCCCGAAACTCGTGATTTTTCGACTGCCCCACCAGAAATCGCAGTCTCGGACCCAGACGGCTGGAAATCACTGTTTGGGTTCCGAACATACTGAGAACGACACCGGCCCGTCGGACAGCCAAAAATGTCGATTCCGCCCCCGACCGGCCAAAATCATTGTTCAGGCCCTGAACTGCCCGAAACTCGTGATTTTTCGACTGCCCCACCAGAAATCGCAGTCTCGGACCCAGACGGCTGGAAATCACTATTTGGGTCCCGGACAGCCTGAGAACGACACCGGCCCGACGGACAGCCAAAAATGACGATTCTGCCCCCGACAGACCAAAATCACTGTTCGGTCCGGGAACTGCTCGAAACTCGTGTTTTTTTGACTGCCCATCCAGAAATAGCAGTTTCGGACCCAGACGGCAGGAAATCACTGTTTGGGTTCCAAACATCCTGAGAACGACACCGGCCCGTCGGACAGCCAAAAATGTCGATTCCGCCCCCGACCGGCCAAAATCATTGTTCAGGCCCTGAACTGCCCGAAACTCGTGATTTTTCGACTGCCCCCCCAGAAATCGCAGTCTCGGACCCAGACGGCTGGAAATCACTATTTGGGTCCCGGACAGCCAGAGAACGACACCGGCCTGTCGGACAGCCAAAAATGACGATTCTGCCCCCGACAGACCAAAATCACTGTTCGGTCCAGGAACTGCTCGAAACTCGTGTTTTTTTGACTGCCCTACTAGAAATAGCAGTTTCAGACCCAGACGGCTGGAAATCACTGTTTGGGTTCCGAACATTCTGAGAACGACACCGGCCCGTCGGACAGCCAAAAATGTCGATTCCGCCCCCGACCGGCCAAAATCACTGTTCAGGCCGGGAACTGCCCGAAACTAGTGATTTTTCGACTGCCCCACCAGAAATCGCAGTCTCGGACCCAGACGGCAGGAAATCACTGTTTGGGTTCCGAACATCCTGAGAACGACACCGGCCCGTCGGACAGCCAAAAATGTCGATTCCGCCCCCGACCGGCCAAAATCATTGTTCAGGCCCAGAACTGCCCGAAACTCGTGATTTTTCGACTGCCCCCCCAGAAATTGCAGTCTCGGACCCAGACGGCTGGAAATCACTATTTGGGTCCCGGACAGCCAGAGAACGACACCGGCCCGTCGGACAGCCAAAAATGACGATTCTGCCCCCGACAGACCAAAATCACTGTTCGGTCCGGGAACTGCTCGAAACTCGTGTTTTTTTGACTGCCCTACTAGAAATAGCAGTTTCGGACCCAGATGGCTGGAAATCACTATTTGGGTTCCGAACATCCTGAGAATGACACCGGCCCGTCGAACAGCCAAAAATGTCGATTCTGCCCCCGACCGGCCAAAATCACTGTTCTGGCTGGGAACTGCTCGAAACTCAGGTTTTTTTGACTGCCCTACAAGAAATAGCAGTTTCGGACCCAGACGGCAGGAAATCACTGTTTGGGTTCCGAACATCCTGAGAACGACACCGGCCCGTCGGACAGCCAAAAATGTCGATTCCGCCCCCGACCGGCCAAAATCATTGTTCAGGCCCAGAACTGCCCGAAACTCGTGATTTTTCGACTGCCCCACCAGAAATCGCAGTCTCGGACCCAGACGGCTGGAAATCACTGTTTGGGTTCCGAACATACTGAGAACGACACCGGCCCGTCGGACAGCCAAAAATGTCGATTCTGCCCCCGACCGGCCAAAATCATTGTTCAGGCCCTGAACTGCCCGAAACTCGTGATTTTTCGACTGCCCCACCAGAAATCGCAGTCTCGGACCCAGACGGCTGGAAATCACTATTTGGGTCCCGGACAGCCTGAGAACGACACCGGCCCGACGGACAGCCAAAAATGACGATTCTGCCCCCGACAGACCAAAATCACTGTTCGGTCCGGGAACTGCTCGAAACTCGTGTTTTTTTGACTGCCCATCCAGAAATAGCAGTTTCGGACCCAGACGGCAGGAAATCACTGTTTGGGTTCCAAACATCCTGAGAACGACACCGGCCCGTCGGACAGCCAAAAATGTCGATTCCGCCCCCGACCGGCCAAAATCATTGTTCAGGCCCTGAACTGCCCGAAACTCGTGATTTTTCGACTGCCCCCCCAGAAATCGCAGTCTCGGACCCAGACGGCTGGAAATCACTATTTGGGTCCCGGACAGCCAGAGAACGACACCGGCCTGTCGGACAGCCAAAAATGACGATTCTGCCCCCGACAGACCAAAATCACTGTTCGGTCCAGGAACTGCTCGAAACTCGTGTTTTTTTGACTGCCCTACTAGAAATAGCAGTTTCAGACCCAGACGGCTGGAAATCACTGTTTGGGTTCCGAACATTCTGAGAACGACACCGGCCCGTCGGACAGCCAAAAATGTCGATTCCGCCCCCGACCGGCCAAAATCACTGTTCAGGCCGGGAACTGCCCGAAACTAGTGATTTTTCGACTGCCCCACCAGAAATCGCAGTCTCGGACCCAGACGGCAGGAAATCACTGTTTGGGTTCCGAACATCCTGAGAACGACACCGGCCCGTCGGACAGCCAAAAATGTCGATTCCGCCCCCGACCGGCCAAAATCATTGTTCAGGCCCAGAACTGCCCGAAACTCGTGATTTTTCGACTGCCCCCCCAGAAATTGCAGTCTCGGACCCAGACGGCTGGAAATCACTATTTGGGTCCCGGACAGCCAGAGAACGACACCGGCCCGTCGGACAGCCAAAAATGACGATTCTGCCCCCGACAGACCAAAATCACTGTTCGGTCCGGGAACTGCTCGAAACTCGTGTTTTTTTGACTGCCCTACTAGAAATAGCAGTTTCGGACCCAGATGGCTGGAAATCACTATTTGGGTTCCGAACATCCTGAGAATGACACCGGCCCGTCGAACAGCCAAAAATGTCGATTCTGCCCCCGACCGGCCAAAATCACTGTTCTGGCTGGGAACTGCTCGAAACTCGTGTTTTTTTGACTGCCCTACCAAAAATAGCAGTTTCGGACCCAGACGGCAGGAAATCACTGTTTGGGTTTCGAACATCCTGAGAACGACACCGGCCCGTCGGACAGCCAAAAATGACGATTCTGCCCCCGACAGACCAAAATCACTGTTCGGTCTGGGAACTGCTCGAAACTCGTGTTCTTTTGACTGCCCTACTAGAAATAGCAGTTTCGGACCCTGACGGCTGGAAATCACTATTTGGGTTCCGAACATCCTGAGAATGACATCGGCCCGTCAGACAGCCAAAAATGTCGATTCTGCCCCCGACCGGCCAAAATCACTGTTCAGGCCGGGAACTGCTCGAAACTCGGGTTTTTTTGACTGCCCTACCAGAAATAGCATTTTCGGACCCAGACGGCAGGAAATCACTGTTTGGGTTCCGAACATCCTGAGAACGACACCGGCCCGTCGGACAGCCAAAAATGTCGATTCCGCCCCCGACCGGCCAAAATCATTGTTCAGGCCCTGAACTGCCCGAAACTCGTGATTTTTCGACTGCCCCACCAGAAATCGCAGTCTCGGACCCAGACGGTTGGAAATCACTATTTGGGTCCCGGACAGCCAGAGAACGACACCGGCCCGTCGGACAGCCAAAAATGACGATTCTGCCCCGACAGACCAAAATCACTGTTCGGTCCGGGAACTGCTCGAAACTCGTGTTTTTTTGACTGCCCTACTAGAAATAGCAGTTTCAGACCCAGACGGCTGGAAATCACTATTTGGGTTCCGAACATCCTGAGAATGACATCGGCCCGTCAGACAGCCAAAAATGTCGATTCTGCCCCCGACCGGCCAAAATCACTGTTCAGGCCGGGAACTGCTCGAAACTCAGGTTTTTTTGACTGCCCTACCAGAAATAGCAGTTTCGGACCCAGACGGCAGGAAATCACTGTTTGGGTTCCGAACATCCTGAGAACGACACCGGCCCGTCGGACAGCCAAAAATGTCGATTCCGCCCCCGACCGGCCAAACTCATTGTTCAGGCCCAGAACTGCCCGAAACTCGTGATTTTTCGACTGCCCCCCCAGAAATCGCAGTCTCGGACCCAGACGGCTGGAAATCACTGTTTGGGTTCCGAACATCCTGAGAACGACACCGGCCCGTCGGACAGCCAAAAATGTCGATTCCGCCCCCGACCGGCCAAAATCATTGTTCAGGCCCTGAACTGCCCGAAACTCGTGATTTTTCGACTGCCCCACCAGAAATCGCAGTCTCAGACCCAGACGGCTGGAAATCACTATTTGGGTCCCGGACAGCCTGAGAACGACACCGGCCCGTCGGACAGCCAAAAATGACGATTCTGCCCCCGACAGACCAAAATCACTGTTCGGTCCGGGAACTGCTCGAAACTCGTGTTTTTTTGACTGCCCTTCCAGAAATAGCAGTTTCGGACCCAGACGGCAGGAAATCACTGTTTGGGTTCCGAACATCCTGAGAACGACACCGGCCCGTCGGACAGCCAAAAATGTCGATTCCGCCCCCGACCGGCCAAAATCATTGTTCAGGCCCTGAACTGCCCGAAACTCGTGATTTTTCGACTGCCCCACCAGAAATCGCAGTCTCGGACCCAGACGGCTGGAAATCACTATTTGGGTCCCGGACAGCCAGAGAACGACACCGGCCCGTCGGACAGCCAAAAATGACGATTCTGCCCCCGACAGACCGAAATCACTGTTCGGTCCGGGAACTGCTCGAAACTCATGTTTTTTTGACTGCCCTACTAGAAATAGCAGTTTCAGACCCAGACGGCTGGAAATCACTATTTGGGTTCCGAACATTCTGAGAATGACATCGGCCCGTCAGACAGCCAAAAATGTCGATTCTGCCCCCGACCGGCCAAAATCACTGTTCAGGCCGGGAACAGCTCGAAACTCGGGTTTTTTTGACTGCCCTACAAGAAATAGCAGTTTCGGACCCAGACGGCAGGAAATCACTGTTTGGGTTCCGAACATCCTGAGAACGACACCGGCCCGTCGGACAGCCAAAAATGTCGATTCCGCCCCCGACCGGCCAAAATCATTGTTCAGGCCCAGAACTGCCCGAAACTCGTGATTTTTCGACTGCCCCACCAGAAATTGCAGTCTCGGACCCAGACGGCTGGAAATCACTATTTGGGTCCCGGACAGCCAGAGAACGACACCGGCCCGTCGGACAGCCAAAAATGACGATTCTGCCCCCGACAGACCAAAATCACTGTTCGGTCCGGGAACTGCTCGAAACTCGTGTTTTTTTGACTGCCCTACTAGAAATAGCAGTTTCGGACCCAGATGGCTGGAAATCACTATTTGGGTTCCGAACATCCTGAGAATGACACCGGCCCGTCGGACAGCCAAAAATGTCGATTCTGCCCCCGACCGGCCAAAATCACTGTTCAGGCCGGGAACTGCTCGAAACTCGTGTTTTTTTGACTGCCCTACCAGAAATAGCAGTTTCGGACCCAGATGGCAGGAAATCACTGTTTGGGTTTCGAACATCCTGAGAACGACACCGGCCCGTCGGACAGCCAAAAATGACGATTCTGCCCCCGACAGACCAAAATCACTGTTCGGTCCGGGAACTGCTCGAAACTCGTGTTTTTTTGACTGCCCTACTAGAAATAGCAGTTTCGGACCCAGACGGCTGGAAATCACTATTTGGGTTCCGAACATCCTGAGAATGACACCGGCCCGTCGGACAGCCAAAAATGTCGATTCTGCCCCCGACCGGCCAAAATCACTGTTCGGTCCGGGAACTGCTCGAAACTCGTGTTTTTTTGACTGCCCTACTAGAAATAGCAGTTTCAGACCCAGACGGCTGGAAATCACTATTTGGGTTCCGAACATCCTGAGAATGACATCGGCCCGTCAGACAGCCAAAAATGTCGATTCTGCCCCCGACCGGCCAAAATCACTGTTCAGGCCGGGAACTGCTCGAAACTCGAGTTTTTTTGACTGCCCTACCAGAAATAGCAGTTTCGGACCCAGACGGCAGGAAATCACTGTTTGGGTTCCGAACATCCTGAGAACGACACCGGCCCGTCGGACAGCCAAAAATGTCGATTCCGCCCCCGACCGGCCAAAATCATTGTTCAGGCCCAGAACTGCCCGAAACTCGTGATTTTTCGACTGCCCCACCAGAAATCGCAGTCTCGGACCCAGACGGCTGGAAATCACTATTTGGGTCCCGGACAGCCTGAGAACGACACCGGCCCGTCGGACAGCCAAAAATGACGATTCTGCCCCCGACAGACCAAAATCACTGTTCGGTCCGGGAACTGCTCGAAACTCGTGTTTTTTTGACTGCCCTACTAGAAATAGCAGTTTCGGACCCAGATGGCTGGAAATCACTATTTGGGTTCCGAACATCCTGAGAATGACACCGGCCCGTCGGACAGCCAAAAATGTCGATTCTGCCCCCGACCGGCCAAAATCACTGTTCTGGCCGGGAACTGCTCGAAACTCGGGTTTTTTTGACTGCCCTACCAGAAATAGCAGTTTCGGGCCCAGACGGCAGGAAATCACTGTTTGGGTTTCGAACATCCTGAGAACGACACCGGCCCGTCGGACAGCCAAAAATGTCGATTCCGCCCCCGACCGGCCAAAATCATTGTTCAGGCCCAGAACTGCCCGAAACTCGTGATTTTTCGACTGCCCCACCAGAAATCGCAGTCTCGGACCCAGACGGCTGGAAATCACTGTTTGGGTTCCGAACATACTGAGAACGACACCGGCCCGTCGGACAGCCAAAAATGACGATTCTGCCCCCGACTGACCAAAATCACTGTTCAGGCCCAGAACTGCCCGAAACTCGTGATTTTTCGACTGCCCCACCAGAAATCGCAGTCTCGGACCCAGACGGCTGGAAATCACTATTTGGGTCCCGGACAGCCAGAGAACGACACCGGCCCGTCGGACAGCCAGAAATGACGATTCTGCCCCCGACAGACCGAAATCACTGTTCGGTCCGGGAACTGCTCGAAACTCGTGTTTTTTTGACTGCCCTACTAGAAATAGCAGTTTCAGACCCAGACGGCTGGAAATCACTATTTGGGTTCCGAACATTCTGAGAATGACATCGGCCCGTCAGACAGCCAAAAATGTCGATTCTGCCCCCGACCGGCCAAAATCACTGTTCAGGCCGGGAACTGCTCGAAACTCGAGTTTTTTTGACTGCCCTACAAGAAATAGCAGTTTCGGACCCAGACGGCAGGAAATCACTGTTTGGGTTCCGAACATCCTGAGAACGACACCGGCCCGTCGGACAGCCAAAAATGTCGATTCCGCCCCCGACCGGCCAAAATCATTGTTCAGGCCCAGAACTGCCCGAAACTCGTGATTTATCGACTGCCCCACCAGAAATTGCAGTCTCGGACCCAGACGGCTGGAAATCACTATTTGGGTCCCGGACAGCCAGAGAACGACACCGGCCCGTCGGACAGCCAAAAATGACGATTCTGCCCCCGACAGACCAAAATCACTGTTCGGTCCGGGAACTGCTCGAAACTCGTGTTTTTTTGACTGCCCTACTAGAAATAGCAGTTTCGGACCCAGATGGCTGGAAATCACTATTTGGGTTCCGAACATCCTGAGAATGACACCGGCCCGTCGGACAGCCAAAAATGTCGATTCTGCCCCCGACCGGCCAAAATCACTGTTCAGGCCGGGAACTGCTCGAAACTCGTGTTTTTTTGACTGCCCTACCAGAAATAGCAGTTTCGGACCCAGACGGCAGGAAATCACTGTTTGGGTTTCGAACATCCTGAGAACGACACCGGCCCGTCGGACAGCCAAAAATGACGATTCTGCCCCCGACAGACCAAAATCACTGTTCGGTCCGGGAACTGCTCGAAACTCGTGTTTTTTTGACTGCCCTACTAGAAATAGCAGTTTCGGACCCAGACGGCTGGAAATCACTATTTGGGTTCCGAACATCCTGAGAATGACACCGGCCCGTCGGACAGCCAAAAATGTCGATTCTGCCCCCGACCGGCCAAAATCACTGTTCTGGCCGGGAACTGCTCGAAACTCGTGTTTTTTTGACTGCCCCACCAGAAATCGCATTCTCGGACCCAGACGGCTGGAAATCACTATTTGGGTCCCGGACAGCCAGAGAACGACACCGGCCCGTCGGACAGCCAAAAATGACGATTCTGCCCCCGACAGACCAAAATCACTGTTCGGTCCGGGAACTGCTCGAAACTCGTGTTTTTTTGACTGCCCTTCCAGAAATAGCAGTTTCGGACCCAGACGGCAGGAAATCACTGTTTGGGTTCCGAACATCCTGAGAACGACACCGGCCCGTCGGACAGCCAAAAATGTCGATTCCGCCCCCGACCGGCCAAAATCATTGTTCAGGCCCTGAACTGCCCGAAACTCGTGATTTTTCGACTGCCCCACCAGAAATCGCAGTCTCGGACCCAGACGGTTGGAAATCACTATTTGGGTCCCGGATAGCCAGAGAACGACACCGGCCCGTCGGACAGCCAAAAATGACGATTCTGCCCCCGACAGACCAAAATCACTGTTCGGTCCGGGAACTGCTCGAAACTCGTGTTTTTTTGACTGCCCTACTAGAAATAGCAGTTTCAGACCCAGACGGCTGGAAATCACTATTTGGGTTCCGAACATCCTGAGAATGACATCGGCCCGTCAGACAGCCAAAAATGTCGATTCTGCCCCCGACCGGCCAAAATCACTGTTCAGGCCGGGAACTGCTCGAAACTCGAGTTTTTTTGACTGCCCTACCAGAAATAGCAGTTTCGGACCCAGACGGCAGGAAATCACTGTTTGGGTTCCGAACATCCTGAGAACGACACCGGCCCGTCGGACAGCCAAAAATGTCGATTCCGCCCCCGACCGGCCAAAATCATTGTTCAGGCCCTGAACTGCCCGAAACTCGTGATTTTTCGACTGCCCCACCAGAAATCGCAGTCTCGGACCCAGACGGTTGGAAATCACTATTTGGGTCCCGGATAGCCAGAGAACGACACCGGCCCGTCGGACAGCCAAAAATGACGATTCTGCCCCCGACAGACCAAAATCACTGTTCGGTCCGGGAACTGCTCGAAACTCGTGTTTTTTTGACTGCCCTACTAGAAATAGCAGTTTCAGACCCAGACGGCTGGAAATCACTATTTGGGTTCCGAACATCCTGAGAATGACATCGGCCCGTCAGACAGCCAAAAATGTCGATTCTGCCCCCGACCGGCCAAAATCACTGTTCAGGCCGGGAACTGCTCGAAACTCGAGTTTTTTTGACTGCCCTACCAGAAATAGCAGTTTCGGACCCAGACGGCAGGAAATCACTGTTTGGGTTCCGAACATCCTGAGAACGACACCGGCCCGTCGGACAGCCAAAAATGTCGATTCCGCCCCCGACCGGCCAAAATCATTGTTCAGGCCCAGAACTGCCCGAAACTCGTGATTTTTCGACTGCCCCACCAGAAATCGCAGTCTCGGACCCAGACGGCTGGAAATCACTATTTGGGTCCCGGACAGCCTGAGAACGACACCGGCCCGTCGGACAGCCAAAAATGACGATTCTGCCCCCGACAGACCAAAATCACTGTTCGGTCCGGGAACTGCTCGAAACTCGTGTTTTTTTGACTGCCCTACTAGAAATAGCAGTTTCGGACCCAGATGGCTGGAAATCACTATTTGGGTTCCGAACATCCTGAGAATGACACCGGCCCGTCGGACAGCCAAAAATGTCGATTCTGCCCCCGACCGGCCAAAATCACTGTTCTGGCCGGGAACTGCTCGAAACTCGTGTTTTTTTGACTGCCCTACCAGAAATAGCAGTTTCGGGCCCAGACGGCAGGAAATCACTGTTTGGGTTTCGAACATCCTGAGAACGACACCGGCCCGTCGGACAGCCAAAAATGTCGATTCCGCCCCCGACCGGCCAAAATCATTGTTCAGGCCCAGAACTGCCCGAAACTCGTGATTTTTCGACTGCCCCACCAGAAATCGCAGTCTCGGACCCAGACGGCTGGAAATCACTGTTTGGGTTCCGAACATACTGAGAACGACACCGGCCCGTCGGACAGCCAAAAATGACGATTCTGCCCCCGACTGACCAAAATCACTGTTCAGGCCCAGAACTGCCCGAAACTCGTGATTTTTCGACTGCCCCACCAGAAATCGCAGTCTCGGACCCAGACGGCTGGAAATCACTATTTGGGTCCCGGACAGCCAGAGAACGACACCGGCCCGTCGGACAGCCAGAAATGACGATTCTGCCCCCGACAGACCGAAATCACTGTTCGGTCCGGGAACTGCTCGAAACTCGTGTTTTTTTGACTGCCCTACTAGAAATAGCAGTTTCAGACCCAGACGGCTGGAAATCACTATTTGGGTTCCGAACATTCTGAGAATGACATCGGCCCGTCAGACAGCCAAAAATGTCGATTCTGCCCCCGACCGGCCAAAATCACTGTTCAGGCCGGGAACTGCTCGAAACTCGGGTTTTTTTGACTGCCCTACAAGAAATAGCAGTTTCGGACCCAGACGGCAGGAAATCACTGTTTGGGTTCCGAACATCCTGAGAACGACACCGGCCCGTCGGACAGCCAAAAATGTCGATTCCGCCCCCGACCGGCCAAAATCATTGTTCAGGCCCAGAACTGCCCGAAACTCGTGATTTATCGACTGCCCCACCAGAAATTGCAGTCTCGGACCCAGACGGCTGGAAATCACTATTTGGGTCCCGGACAGCCAGAGAACGACACCGGCCCGTCGGACAGCCAAAAATGACGATTCTGCCCCCGACAGACCAAAATCACTGTTCGGTCCGGGAACTGCTCGAAACTCGTGTTTTTTTGACTGCCCTACTAGAAATAGCAGTTTCGGACCCAGATGGCTGGAAATCACTATTTGGGTTCCGAACATCCTGAGAATGACACCGGCCCGTCGGACAGCCAAAAATGTCGATTCTGCCCCCGACCGGCCAAAATCACTGTTCAGGCCGGGAACTGCTCGAAACTCGTGTTTTTTTGACTGCCCTACCAGAAATAGCAGTTTCGGACCCAGACGGCAGGAAATCACTGTTTGGGTTTCGAACATCCTGAGAACGACACCGGCCCGTCGGACAGCCAAAAATGACGATTCTGCCCCCGACAGACCAAAATCACTGTTCGGTCCGGGAACTGCTCGAAACTCGTGTTTTTTTGACTGCCCTACTAGAAATAGCAGTTTCGGACCCAGACGGCTGGAAATCACTATTTCGGTTCCGAACATCCTGAGAATGACACCGGCCCGTCGGACAGCCAAAAATGTCGATTCTGCCCCCGACCGGCCAAAATCACTGTTCTGGCCGGGAACTGCTCGAAACTCGTGTTTTTTTGACTGCCCCACCAGAAATCGCATTCTCGGACCCAGACGGCTGGAAATCACTATTTGGGTCCCGGACAGCCAGAGAACGACACCGGCCCGTCGGACAGCCAAAAATGACGATTCTGCCCCCGACAGACCAAAATCACTGTTCGGTCCGGGAACTGCTCGAAACTCGTGTTTTTTTGACTGCCCTTCCAGAAATAGCAGTTTCGGACCCAGACGGCAGGAAATCACTGTTTGGGTTCCGAACATCCTGAGAACGACACCGGCCCGTCGGACAGCCAAAAATGTCGATTCCGCCCCCGACCGGCCAAAATCATTGTTCAGGCCCAGAACTGCCCGAAACTCGTGATTTTTCGACTGCCCCACCAGAAATCGCAGTCTCGGACCCAGACGGTTGGAAATCACTATTTGGGTCCCGGACAGCCAGAGAACGACACCGGACCGTCGGACAGCCAAAAATGACGATTCTGCCCCCGACAGACCAAAATCACTGTTCGGTCCGGGAACTGCTCAAAACTCGTGTTTTTTTGACTGCCCTACTAGAAATAGCAGTTTCAGACCCAGACGGCTGGAAATCACTATTTGGGTTCCGAACATCCTGAGAATGACATCGGCCCGTCAGACAGCCAAAAATGTCGATTCTGCCCCCGACCGGCCAAAATCACTGTTCAGGCCGGGAACTGCTCGAAACTCGAGTTTTTTTGACTGCCCTACCAGAAATAGCAGTTTCGGACCCAGACGGCAGGAAATCACTGTTTGGGTTCCGAACATCCAGAGAACGACACCGGCCCGTCGGACAGCCAAAAATGTCGATTCCGCCCCCGACCGGCCAAAATCATTGTTCAGGCCCAGAACTGCCCGAAACTCGTGATTTTTCGACTGCCCCACCAGAAATCGCAGTCTCGGACCCAGACGGCTGGAAATCACTATTTGGGTCCCGGACAGCCTGAGAACGACACCGGCCCGTCGGACAGCCAAAAATGACGATTCTGCCCCCGACAGACCAAAATCACTGTTCGGTCCGGGAACTGCTCGAAACTCGTGTTTTTTTGACTGCCCTACTAGAAATAGCAGTTTCGGACCCAGATGGCTGGAAATCACTATTTGGGTTCCGAACATCCTGAGAATGACACCGGCCCGTCGGACAGCCAAAAATGTCGATTCTGCCCCCGACCGGCCAAAATCACTGTTCTGGCCGGGAACTGCTCGAAACTCGTGTTTTTTTGACAGCCCTACCAGAAATAGCAGTTTCGGGCCCAGACGGCAGGAAATCACTGTTTGGGTTTCGAACATCCTGAGAACGACACCGGCCCGTCGGACAGCCAAAAATGTCGATTCCGCCCCCGACCGGCCAAAATCATTGTTCAGGCCCAGAACTGCCCGAAACTCGTGATTTTTCGACTGCCCCACCAGAAATCGCAGTCTCGGACCCAGACGGCTGGAAATCACTGTTTGGGTTCCGAACATACTGAGAACGACACCGGCCCGTCGGACAGCCAAAAATGACGATTCTGCCCCCGACTGACCAAAATCACTGTTCAGGCCCAGAACTGCCCGAAACTCGTGATTTTTCGACTGCCCCACCAGAAATCGCAGTCTCGGACCCAGACGGCTGGAAATCACTATTTGGGTCCCGGACAGCCAGAGAACGACACCGGCCCGTCGGACAGCCAGAAATGACGATTCTGCCCCCGACAGACCGAAATCACTGTTCGGTCCGGGAACTGCTCGAAACTCGTGTTTTTTTGACTGCCCTACTAGAAATAGCAGTTTCAGACCCAGACGGCTGGAAATCACTATTTGGGTTCCGAACATTCTGAGAATGACATCGGCCCGTCAGACAGCCAAAAATGTCGATTCTGCCCCCGACCGGCCAAAATCACTGTTCAGGCCGGGAACTGCTCGAAACTCGGGTTTTTTTGACTGCCCTACAAGAAATAGCAGTTTCGGACCCAGACGGCAGGAAATCACTGTTTGGGTTCCGAACATCCTGAGAACGACACCGGCCCGTCGGACAGCCAAAAATGACGATTCTGCCCCTGACAGACCAAAATCACTGTTCGGTCCGGGAACTGCTCGAAACTCGTGTTTTTTTGACTGCCCTACTAGAAATAGCAGTTTCGGACCCAGATGGCTGGAAATCACTATTTGGGTTCCGAACATCCTGAGAATGACACCGGCCCGTCGGACAGCCAAAAATGTCGATTCTGCCCCCGACCGGCCAAAATCACTGTTCAGGCCGGGAACTGCTCGAAACTCGTGTTTTTTTGACTGCCCTACCAGAAATAGCAGTTTCGGACCCAGACGGCAGGAAATCACTGTTTGGGTTTCGAACATCCTGAGAACGACACCGGCCCGTCGGACAGCCAAAAATGACGATTCTGCCCCCGACAGACCAAAATCACTGTTCGGTCCGGGAACTGCTCGAAACTCGTGTTTTTTTGACTGCCCTACTAGAAATAGCAGTTTCGGACCCAGACGGCTGGAAATCACTATTTGGGTTCCGAACATCCTGAGAATGACACCGGCCCGTCGGACAGCCAAAAATGTCGATTCTGCCCCCGACCGGCCAAAATCACTGTTCTGGCCGGGAACTGCTCGAAACTCGTGTTTTTTTGACTGCCCCACCAGAAATCGCATTCTCGGACCCAGACGGCTGGAAATCACTATTTGGGTCCCGGACAGCCAGAGAACGACACCGGCCCGTCGGACAGCCAAAAATGACGATTCTGCCCCCGACAGACCAAAATCACTGTTCGGTCCGGGAACTGCTCGAAACTCGTGTTTTTTTTACTGCCCTTCCAGAAATAGCAGTTTCGGACCCAGACGGCAGGAAATCACTGTTTGGGTTCCGAACATCCTGAGAACGACACCGGCCCGTCGGACAGCCAAAAATGTCGATTCCGCCCCCGACCGGCCAAAATCATTGTTCAGGCCCTGAACTGCCCGAAACTCGTGATTTTTCGACTGCCCCACCAGAAATCGCAGTCTCGGACCCAGACGGCTGGAAATCACTATTTGGGTCCCGGACAGCCTGAGAACGACACCGGCCCGTCGGACAGCCAAAAATGACGATTCTGCCCCCGACAGACCAAAATCACTGTTCGGTCCGGGAACTGCTCGAAACTCGTGTTTTTTTGACTGCCCTACTAGAAATAGCAGTTTCGGACCCAGATGGCTGGAAATCACTATTTGGGTTCCGAACATCCTGAGAATGACACCGGCCCGTCGGACAGCCAAAAATGTCGATTCTGCCCCCGACCGGCCAAAATCACTGTTCTGGCCGGGAACTGCTCGAAACTCGTGTTTTTTTGACTGCCCTACCAGAAATAGCAGTTTCGGGCCCAGACGGCAGGAAATCACTGTTTGGGTTTCGAACATCCTGAGAACGACACCGGCCCGTCGGACAGCCAAAAATGTCGATTCCGCCCCCGACCGGCCAAAATCATTGTTCAGGCCCAGAACTGCCCGAAACTCGTGATTTTTCGACTGCCCCACCAGAAATCGCAGTCTCGGACCCAGACGGCTGGAAATCACTGTTTGGGTTCCGAACATACTGAGAACGACACCGGCCCGTCGGACAGCCAAAAATGACGATTCTGCCCCCGACTGACCAAAATCACTGTTCAGGCCCAGAACTGCCCGAAACTCGTGATTTTTCGACTGCCCCACCAGAAATCGCAGTCTCGGACCCAGACGGCTGGAAATCACTATTTGGGTCCCGGACAGCCAGAGAACGACACCGGCCCGTCGGACAGCCAGAAATGACGATTCTGCCCCCGACAGACCGAAATCACTGTTCGGTCCGGGAACTGCTCGAAACTCGTGTTTTTTTGACTGCCCTACTAGAAATAGCAGTTTCAGACCCAGACGGCTGGAAATCACTATTTGGGTTCCGAACATTCTGAGAATGACATCGGCCCGTCAGACAGCCAAAAATGTCGATTCTGCCCCCGACCGGCCAAAATCACTGTTCAGGCCGGGAACTGCTCGAAACTCGAGTTTTTTTGACTGCCCTACAAGAAATAGCAGTTTCGGACCCAGACGGCAGGAAATCACTGTTTGGGTTCCGAACATCCTGAGAACGACACCGGCCCGTCGGACAGCCAAAAATGTCGATTCCGCCCCCGACCGGCCAAAATCATTGTTCAGGCCCAGAACTGCCCGAAACTCGTGATTTATCGACTGCCCCACCAGAAATTGCAGTCTCGGACCCAGACGGCTGGAAATCACTATTTGGGTCCCGGACAGCCAGAGAACGACACCGGCCCGTCGGACAGCCAAAAATGACGATTCTGCCCCCGACAGACCAAAATCACTGTTCGGTCCGGGAACTGCTCGAAACTCGTGTTTTTTTGACTGCCCTACTAGAAATAGCAGTTTCGGACCCAGATGGCTGGAAATCACTATTTGGGTTCCGAACATCCTGAGAATGACACCGGCCCGTCGGACAGCCAAAAATGTCGATTCTGCCCCCGACCGGCCAAAATCACTGTTCAGGCCGGGAACTGCTCGAAACTCGTGTTTTTTTGACTGCCCTACCAGAAATAGCAGTTTCGGACCCAGACGGCAGGAAATCACTGTTTGGGTTTCGAACATCCTGAGAACGACACCGGCCCGTCGGACAGCCAAAAATGACGATTCTGCCCCCGACAGACCAAAATCACTGTTCGGTCCGGGAACTGCTCGAAACTCGTGTTTTTTTGACTGCCCTACTAGAAATAGCAGTTTCGGACCCAGACGGCTGGAAATCACTATTTGGGTTCCGAACATCCTGAGAATGACACCGGCCCGTCGGACAGCCAAAAATGTCGATTCTGCCCCCGACCGGCCAAAATCACTGTTCTGGCCGGGAACTGCTCGAAACTCGTGTTTTTTTGACTGCCCCACCAGAAATCGCATTCTCGGACCCAGACGGCTGGAAATCACTATTTGGGTCCCGGACAGCCAGAGAACGACACCGGCCCGTCGGACAGCCAAAAATGACGATTCTGCCCCCGACAGACCAAAATCACTGTTCGGTCCGGGAACTGCTCGAAACTCGTGTTTTTTTGACTGCCCTTCCAGAAATAGCAGTTTCGGACCCAGACGGCAGGAAATCACTGTTTGGGTTCCGAACATCCTGAGAACGACACCGGCCCGTCGGACAGCCAAAAATGTCGATTCCGCCCCCGACCGGCCAAAATCATTGTTCAGGCCCTGAACTGCCCGAAACTCGTGATTTTTCGACTGCCCCACCAGAAATCGCAGTCTCGGACCCAGACGGTTGGAAATCACTATTTGGGTCCCGGACAGCCAGAGAACGACACCGGCCCGTCGGACAGCCAAAAATGACGATTCTGCCCCCGACAGACCAAAATCACTGTTCGGTCCGGGAACTGCTCGAAACTCGTGTTTTTTTGACTGCCCTACTAGAAATAGCAGTTTCAGACCCAGACGGCTGGAAATCACTATTTGGGTTCCGAACATCCTGAGAATGACATCGGCCCGTCAGACAGCCAAAAATGTCGATTCTGCCCCCGACCGGCCAAAATCACTGTTCAGGCCGGGAACTGCTCGAAACTCGAGTTTTTTTGACTGCCCTACCAGAAATAGCAGTTTCGGACCCAGACGGCAGGAAATCACTGTTTGGGTTCCGAACATCCTGAGAACGACACCGGCCCGTCGGACAGCCAAAAATGTCGATTCCGCCCCCGACCGGCCAAAATCATTGTTCAGGCCCAGAACTGCCCGAAACTCGTGATTTTTCGACTGCCCCACCAGAAATCGCAGTCTCGGACCCAGACGGCTGGAAATCACTATTTGGGTCCCGGACAGCCTGAGAACGACACCGGCCCGTCGGACAGCCAAAAATGACGATTCTGCCCCCGACAGACCAAAATCACTGTTCGGTCTGGGAACTGCTCGAAACTCGTGTTTTTTTGACTGCCCTACTAGAAATAGCAGTTTCGGACCCAGATGGCTGGAAATCACTATTTGGGTTCCGAACATCCTGAGAATGACACCGGCCCGTCGGACAGCCAAAAATGTCGATTCTGCCCCCGACCGGCCAAAATCACTGTTCTGGCCGGGAACTGCTCGAAACTCGTGTTTTTTTGACTGCCCTACCAGAAATAGCAGTTTCGGGCCCAGACGGCAGGAAATCACTGTTTGGGTTTCGAACATCCTGAGAACGACACCGGCCCGTCGGACAGCCAAAAATGTCGATTCCGCCCCCGACCGGCCAAAATCATTGTTCAGGCCCAGAACTGCCCGAAACTCGTGATTTTTCGACTGCCCCACCAGAAATCGCAGTCTCGGACCCAGACGGCTGGAAATCACTGTTTGGGTTCCGAACATACTGAGAACGACACCGGCCCGTCGGACAGCCAAAAATGACGATTCTGCCCCCGACTGACCAAAATCACTGTTCAGGCCCAGAACTGCCCGAAACTCGTGATTTTTCGACTGCCCCACCAGAAATCGCAGTCTCGGACCCAGACGGCTGGAAATCACTATTTGGGTCCCGGACAGCCAGAGAACGACACCGGCCTGTCGGACAGCCAAAAATGACGATTCTGCCCCCGACAGACCGAAATCACTGTTCGGTCCGGGAACTGCTCGAAACTCGTGTTTTTTTGACTGCCCTACCAGAAATAGCAGTTTCGGACCCAGACGGCAGGAAATCACTGTTTGGGTTCCGAACATCCTGAGAACGACACCGGCCCGTCGGACAGCCAAAAATGTCGATTCCGCCCCCGACCGGCCAAAATCATTGTTCAGGCCCAGAACTGCCCGAAACTCGTGATTTTTCGACTGCCCCACCAGAAATCGCAGTCTCGGACCCAGACGGCTGGAAATCACTATTTGGGTCCCGGACAGCCTGAGAACGACACCGGCCCGTCGGACAGCCAAAAATGACGATTCTGCCCCCGACAGACCAAAATCACTGTTCGGTCCGGGAACTGCTCGAAACTCGTGTTTTTTTGACTGCCCTACTAGAAATAGCAGTTTCGGACCCAGATGGCTGGAAATCACTATTTGGGTTCCGAACATCCTGAGAATGACACCGGCCCGTCGGACAGCCAAAAATGTCGATTCTGCCCCCGACCGGCCAAAATCACTGTTCTGGCCGGGAACTGCTCGAAACTCGTGTTTTTTTGACTGCCCTACCAGAAATAGCAGTTTCGGGCCCAGACGGCAGGAAATCACTGTTTGGGTTTCGAACATCCTGAGAACGACACCGGCCCGTCGGACAGCCAAAAATGTCGATTCCGCCCCCGACCGGCCAAAATCATTGTTCAGGCCCAGAACTGCCCGAAACTCGTGATTTTTCGACTGCCCCACCAGAAATCGCAGTCTCGGACCCAGACGGCTGGAAATCACTGTTTGGGTTCCGAACATACTGAGAACGACACCGGCCCGTCGGACAGCCAAAAATGACGATTCTGCCCCCGACTGACCAAAATCACTGTTCAGGCCCAGAACTGCCCGAAACTCGTGATTTTTCGACTGCCCCACCAGAAATCGCAGTCTCGGACCCAGACGGCTGGAAATCACTATTTGGGTCCCGGACAGCCAGAGAACGACACCGGCCCGTCGGACAGCCAAAAATGACGATTCTGCCCCCGACAGACCGAAATCACTGTTCGGTCCGGGAACTGCTCGAAACTCGTGTTTTTTTGACTGCCCTACCAGAAATAGCAGTTTCGGACCCAGACGGCAGGAAATCACTGTTTGGGTTCCGAACATCCTGAGAACGACACCGGCCCGTCGGACAGCCAAAAATGTCGATTCCGCCCCCGACCGGCCAAAATCATTGTTCAGGCCCAGAACTGCCCGAAACTCGTGATTTTTCGACTGCCCCACCAGAAATCGCAGTCTCGGACCCAGACGGCTGGAAATCACTATTTGGGTCCCAGACAGCCAGAGAACGACACCGGCCCGTCGGACAGCCAAAAATGACGATTCTGCCCCCGACAGACCGAAATCACTGTTCGGTCCGGGAACTGCTCGAAACTCGTGTTTTTTTGACTGCCCTACTAGAAATAGCAGTTTCAGACCCAGACGGCTGGAAATCACTATTTGGGTTCCGAACATTCTGAGAATGACATCGGCCCGTCAGACAGCCAAAAATGTCGATTCTGCCCCCGACCGGCCAAAATCACTGTTCAGGCCGGGAACTGCTCGAAACTCGGGTTTTTTTGACTGCCCTACAAGAAATAGCAGTTTGGGACCCAGACGGCAGGAAATCACTGTTTAGGTTCCGAACATCCTGAGAACGACACCGGCCCGTCGGACAGCCAAAAATGTCGATTCCGCCCCCGACCGGCCAAAATCATTGTTCAGGCCCAGAACTGCCCGAAACTCGTGATTTTTCGACTGCCCCACCAGAAATTGCAGTCTCGGACCCAGACGGCTGGAAATCACTATTTGGGTCCCGGACAGCCAGAGAACGACACCGGCCCGTCGGACAGCCAAAAATGACGATTCTGCCCCCGACAGACCAAAATCACTGTTCGGTCCGGGAACTGCTCGAAACTCGTGTTTTTTTGACTGCCCTACTAGAAATAGCAGTTTCGGACCCAGATGGCAGGAAATCACTATTTGGGGTCCGAACATCCTGAGAATGACACCGGCCCGTCGGACAGCCAAAAATGTCGATTCTGCCCCCGACCGGCCAAAATCACTGTTCTGGCCGGGAACTGCTCGAAACTCGTGTTTTTTTGACTGCCCTACCAGAAATAGCAGTTTCGGACCCAGACGGCAGGAAATCACTGTTTGGGTTTCGAACATCCTGAGAACGACACCGGCCCGTCGGACAGCCAAAAATGACGATTCTGCCCCCGACAGACCAAAATCACTGTTCGGTCCGGGAACTGCTCGAAACTCGTGTTTTTTTGACTGCCCTACTAGAAATAGTAGTTTCGGACCCAGACGGCTGGAAATCACTATTTGGGTTCCGAACATCCTGAGAATGACACCGGCCCGTCGGACAGCCAAAAATGTCGATTCTGCCCCCGACCGGCCAAAATCACTGTTCTGGCCGGGAACTGCTCGAAACTCGTGTTTTTTTGACTGCCCCACCAGAAATAGCAGTTTCGGACCCAGATGGCTGGAAATCACTATTTGGGTTCCGAACATCCTGAGAATGACACCGGCCCGTCGGACAGCCAAAAATGTCGATTCTGCCCCCGACCGGCCAAAATCACTGTTCTGGCCGGGAACTGCTCGAAACTCGTGTTTTTTTGACTGCCCTACCAGAAATAGCAGTTTCGGGCCCAGACGGCAGGAAATCACTGTTTGGGTTTCGAACATCCTGAGAACGACACCGGCCCGTCGGACAGCCAAAAATGTCGATTCCGCCCCCGACCGGCCAAAATCATTGTTCAGGCCCAGAACTGCCCGAAACTCGTGATTTTTCGACTGCCCCACCAGAAATCGCAGTCTCGGACCCAGACGGCTGGAAATCACTGTTTGGGTTCCGAACATACTGAGAACGACACCGGCCCGTCGGACAGCCAAAAATGACGATTCTGCCCCCGACTGACCAAAATCACTGTTCAGGCCCAGAACTGCCCGAAACTCGTGATTTTTCGACTGCCCCACCAGAAATCGCAGTCTCGGACCCAGACGGCTGGAAATCACTATTTGGGTCCCGGACAGCCTGAGAACGACACCGGCCCGTCGGACAGCCAAAAATGACGATTCTGCCCCCGACAGACCAAAATCACTGTTCGGTCCGGGAACTGCTCGAAACTCGTGTTTTTTTGACTGCCCTACTAGAAATAGCAGTTTCGGACCCAGATGGCTGGAAATCACTATTTGGGTTCCGAACATCCTGAGAATGACACCGGCCCGTCGGACAGCCAAAAATGACGATTCTGCCCCCGACAGACCAAAATCACTGTTCGGTCCGGGAACTGCTCGAAACTCGTGTTTTTTTTACTGCCCCACCAGAAATAGCAGTTTCGGACCCAGATGGCTGGAAATCACTATTTGGGTTCCGAACATCCTGAGAATGACACCGGCCCGTCGGACAGCCAAAAATGTCGATTCTGCCCCCGACCGGCCAAAATCACTGTTCTGGCCGGGAACTGCTCGAAACTCGTGTTTTTTTGACTGCCCTACCAGAAATAGCAGTTTCGGGCCCAGACGGCAGGAAATCACTGTTTGGGTTTCGAACATCCTGAGAACGACACCGGCCCGTCGGACAGCCAAAAATGTCGATTCCGCCCCCGACCGGCCAAAATCATTGTTCAGGCCCAGAACTGCCCGAAACTCGTGATTTTTCGACTGCCCCACCAGAAATCGCAGTCTCGGACCCAGACGGCTGGAAATCACTGTTTGGGTTCCGAACATACTGAGAACGACACCGGCCCGTCGGACAGCCAAAAATGACGATTCTGCCCCCGACTGACCAAAATCACTGTTCAGGCCCAGAACTGCCCGAAACTCGTGATTTTTCGACTGCCCCACCAGAAATCGCAGTCTCGGACCCAGACGGCTGGAAATCACTATTTGGATCCCGGACAGCCAGAGAACGACACCGGCCCGTCGGACAGCCAAAAATGACGATTCTGCCCCCGACTGACCAAAATCACTGTTCGGTCCGGGAACTGCTCGAAACTCGTGTTTTTTTTACTGCCCTACTAGAAATTGCAGTTTCGGACCCAGATGGCTGGAAATCACTATTTGGGTTCCGAACATCCTGAGAATGACACCGGCCCGTCGGACAACCAAAAATGTCGATTCTGCCCCCGACCGGCCAAAATCACTGTTCTGGCCGGGAACTGCTCGAAACTCGAGTTTTTTTGACTGCCCTACCAGAAATAGCAGTTTCGGACCCAGACGGCAGGAAATCACTGTTTGGGTTCCGAACATCCTGAGAACGACACCGGCCCGTCGGACAGCCAAAAATGTCGATTCCGCCCCCGACCGGCCAAAATCATTGTTCAGGCCCAGAACTGCCCGAAACTCGTGATTTTTCGACTGCCCCACCAGAAATCGCAGTCTCGGACCCAGACGGCTGGAAATCACTATTTGGGTCCCGGACAGCCAGAGAACGACACCGGCCCGTCGGACAGCCAAAAATGACGATTCTGCCCCCGACTGACCAAAATCACTGTTCGGTCCGGGAACTGCTCGAAACTCGTGTTTTTTTTACTGCCCTACTAGAAATTGCAGTTTCGGACCCAGATGGCTGGAAATCACTATTTGGGTTCCGAACATCCTGAGAATGACACCGGCCCGTCGGACAACCAAAAATGTCGATTCTGCCCCCGACCGGCCAAAATCACTGTTCTGGCCGGGAACTGCTCGAAACTCGAGTTTTTTTGACTGCCCTACCAGAAATAGCAGTTTCGGACCCAGACGGCAGGAAATCACTGTTTGGGTTCCGAACATCCTGAGAACGACACCGGCCCGTCGGACAGCCAAAAATGTCGATTCCGCCCCCGACCGGCCAAAATCATTGTTCAGGCCCAGAACTGCCCGAAACTCGTGATTTTTCGACTGCCCCACCAGAAATCGCAGTCTCGGACCCAGACGGCTGGAAATCACTATTTGGGTCCCGGACAGCCTGACAACGACACCGGCCCGTCGGACAACCAAAAATGACGATTCTGCCCCCGACAGACCAAAATCACTGTTCGGTCCGGGAACTGCTCGAAACTCGTGTTTTTTTGACTGCCCTACTAGAAATAGCAGTTTCGGACCCAGATGGCTGGAAATCACTATTTGGGTTCCGAACATCCTGAGAATGACACCGGCCCGTCGGACAGCCAAAAATGTCGATTCTGCCCCCGACCGGCCAAAATCACTGTTCTGGCCGGGAACTGCTCGAAACTCGTGTTTTTTTGACTGCCCTACCAGAAATAGCAGTTTCGGACCCAGACGGCAGGAAATCACTGTTTGGGTTTCGAACATCCTGAGAACGACACCGGCCCGTCGGACAGCCAAAAATGACGATTCTGCCCCCGACAGACCAAAATCACTGTTCGGTCCGGGAACTGCTCGAAACTCGTGTTTTTTTGACTGCCCTACTAGAAATAGTAGTTTCGGACCCAGACGGCTGGAAATCACTATTTGGGTTCCGAACATCCTGAGAATGACACCGGCCCGTCGGACAGCCAAAAATGTCGATTCTGCCCCCGACCGGCCAAAATCACTGTTCTGGCCGGGAACTGCTCGAAACTCGTGTTTTTTTGACTGCCCCACCAGAAATAGCAGTTTCGGACCCAGATGGCTGGAAATCACTATTTGGGTTCCGAACATCCTGAGAATGACACCGGCCCGTCGGACAGCCAAAAATGTCGATTCTGCCCCCGACCGGCCAAAATCACTGTTCTGGCCGGGAACTGCTCGAAACTCGTGTTTTTTTGACTGCCCTACCAGAAATAGCAGTTTCGGGCCCAGACGGCAGGAAATCACTGTTTGGGTTTCGAACATCCTGAGAACGACACCGGCCCGTCGGACAGCCAAAAATGTCGATTCCGCCCCCGACCGGCCAAAATCATTGTTCAGGCCCAGAACTGCCCGAAACTCGTGATTTTTCGACTGCCCCACCAGAAATCGCAGTCTCGGACCCAGACGGCTGGAAATCACTGTTTGGGTTCCGAACATACTGAGAACGGCACCGGCCCGTCGGACAGCCAAAAATGACGATTCTGCCCCCGACTGACCAAAATCACTGTTCAGGCCCAGAACTGCCCGAAACTCGTGATTTTTCGACTGCCCCACCAGAAATCGCAGTCTCGGACCCAGACGGCTGGAAATCACTATTTGGGTCCCGGACAGCCAGAGAACGACACCGGCCCGTCGGACAGCCAAAAATGACGATTCTGCCCCCGACTGACCAAAATCACTGTTCGGTCCGGGAACTGCTCGAAACTCGTGTTTTTTTGACTGCCCTACTAGAAATAGCAGTTTCGGACCCAGATGGCTGGAAATCACTATTTGGGTTCCGAACATCCTGAGAATGACACCGGCCCGTCGGACAGCCAAAAATGTCGATTCTGCCCCCGACCGGCCAAAATCACTGTTCTGGGCGGGAACTGCTCGAAACTCGTGTTTTTTTGACTGCCCTACCAGAAATAGCAGTTTCGGACCCAGACGGCAGGAAATCACTGTTTGGGTTTCGAACATCCTGAGAACGACACCGGCCCGTCGGACAGCCAAAAATGTCGATTCCGCCCCCGACCGGCCAAAATCATTGTTCAGGCCCAGAACTGCCCGAAACTCGTGATTTTTCGACTGCCCCACCAGAAATCGCAGTCTCGGACCCAGACGGTTGGAAATCACTATTTGGGTCCCGGACAGCCAGAGAACGACACCGGCCCGTCGGACAACCAAAAATGACGATTCTGCCCCCGACAGACCAAAATCACTGTTCGGTCCGGGAACTGCTCGAAACTCGTGTTTTTTTGACTGCCCTACTAGAAATAGCAGTTTCAGACCCAGACGGCTGGAAATCACTATTTGGGTTCCGAACATCCTGAGAATGACATCGGCCCGTCAGACAGCCAAAAATGTCGATTCTGCCCCCGACCGGCCAAAATCACTGTTCAGGCCGGGAACTGCTCGAAACTCGGGTTTTTTTGACTGCCCTACCAGAAATAGCAGTTTCGGACCCAGACGGCAGGAAATCACTGTTTGGGTTTCGAACATCCTGAGAACGACACCGGCCCGTCGGACAGCCAAAAATGTCGATTCCGCCCCCGACCGGCCAAAATCATTGTTCAGGCCCAGAACTGCCCGAAACTCGTGATTTTTCGACTGCCCCACCAGAAATCGCAGTCTCGGACCCAGACGGTTGGAAATCACTATTTGGGTCCCGGACAGCCAGAGAACGACACCGGCCCGTCGGACAACCAAAAATGACGATTCTGCCCCCGACAGACCAAAATCACTGTTCGGTCCGGGAACTGCTCGAAACTCGTGTTTTTTTGACTGCCCTACAAGAAATAGCAGTTTCGGACCCAGATGGCTGGAAATCACTATTTGGGTTCCGAACATCCTGAGAATGACACCGGCCCGTCGGACAGCCAAAAATGTCGATTCTGCCCCCGACCGGCCAAAATCACTGTTCTGGCCGGGAACTGCTCGAAACTCGTGTTTTTTTGACTGCCCTACCAGAAATAGCAGTTTCGGGCCCAGACGGCAGGAAATCACTGTTTGGGTTTCGAACATCCTGAGAACGACACCGGCCCGTCGGACAGCCAAAAATGTCGATTCCGCCCCCGACCGGCCAAAATCATTGTTCAGGCCCAGAACTGCCCGAAACTCGTGATTTTTCGACTGCCCCACCAGAAATCGCAGTCTCGGACCCAGACGGCTGGAAATCACTGTTTGGGTTCCGAACATACTGAGAACGACACCGGCCCGTCGGACAGCCAAAAATGACGATTCTGCCCCCGACTGACCAAAATCACTGTTCAGGCCCAGAACTGCCCGAAACTCGTGATTTTTCGACTGCCCCACCAGAAATCGCAGTCTCGGACCCAGACGGCTGGAAATCACTATTTGGGTCCCGGACAGCCAGAGAACGACACCGGCCCGTCGGACAGCCAAAAATGACGATTCTGCCCCCGACTGACCAAAATCACTGTTCGGTCCGGGAACTGCTCGAAACTCGTGTTTTTTTTACTGCCCTACTAGAAATTGCAGTTTCGGACCCAGATGGCTGGAAATCACTATTTGGGTTCCGAACATCCTGAGAATGACACCGGCCCGTCGGACAACCAAAAATGTCGATTCTGCCCCCGACCGGCCAAAATCACTGTTCTGGCCGGGAACTGCTCGAAACTCGAGTTTTTTTGACTGCCCTACCAGAAATAGCAGTTTCGGACCCAGACGGCAGGAAATCACTGTTTGGGTTCCGAACATCCTGAGAACGACACCGGCCCGTCGGACAGCCAAAAATGTCGATTCCGCCCCCGACCGGCCAAAATCATTGTTCAGGCCCAGAACTGCCCGAAACTCGTGATTTTTCGACTGCCCCACCAGAAATCGCAGTCTCGGACCCAGACGGCTGGAAATCACTATTTGGGTCCCGGACAGCCTGAGAACGACACCGGCCCGTCGGACAACCAAAAATGACGATTCTGCCCCCGACAGACCAAAATCACTGTTCGGTCCGGGAACTGCTCGAAACTCGTGTTTTTTTGACTGCCCTACTAGAAATAGCAGTTTCAGACCCAGACGGCTGGAAATCACTATTTGGGTTCCGAACATCCTGAGAATGACATCGGCCCGTCAGACAGCCAAAAATGTCGATTCTGCCCCCGACCGGCCAAAATCACTGTTCAGGCCGGGAACTGCTCGAAACTCGGGTTTTTTTGACTGCCCTACCAGAAATAGCAGTTTCGGACCCAGACGGCAGGAAATCACTGTTTGGGTTTCGAACATCCTGAGAACGACACCGGCCCGTCGGACAGCCAAAAATGTCGATTCCGCCCCCGACCGGCCAAAATCATTGTTCAGGCCCAGAACTGCCCGAAACTCGTGATTTTTCGACTGCCCCACCAGAAATCGCAGTCTCGGACCCAGACGGTTGGAAATCACTATTTGGGTCCCGGACAGCCAGAGAACGACACCGGCCCGTCGGACAACCAAAAATGACGATTCTGCCCCCGACAGACCAAAATCACTGTTCGGTCCGGGAACTGCTCGAAACTCGTGTTTTTTTGACTGCCCTACTAGAAATAGCAGTTTCAGACCCAGACGGCTGGAAATCACTATTTGGGTTCCGAACATCCTGAGAATGACATCGGCCCGTCAGACAGCCAAAAATGTCGATTCTGCCCCCGACCGGCCAAAATCACTGTTCAGGCCGGGAACTGCTCGAAACTCGGGTTTTTTTGACTGCCCTACCAGAAATAGCAGTTTCGGACCCAGACGGCAGGAAATCACTGTTTGGGTTCCGAACATCCTGAGAACGACACCGGCCCGTCGGACAGCCAAAAATGTCGATTCCGCCCCCGACCGGCCAAAATCATTGTTCAGGCCCAGAACTGCCCGAAACTCGTGATTTTTCGACTGCCCCACCAGAAATCGCAGTCTCGGACCCAGACGGTTGGAAATCACTATTTGGGTCCCGGACAGCCAGAGAACGACACCGGCCCGTCGGACAGCCAAAAATGACGATTCTGCCCCCGACAGACCAAAATCACTGTTCGGTCCGGGAACTGCTCGAAACTCGTGTTTTTTTGACTGCCCTACTAGAAATAGCAGTTTCAGACCCAGACGGCTGGAAATCACTATTTGGGTTCCGAACATCCTGAGAATGACATCGGCCCGTCAGACAGCCAAAAATGTCGATTCTGCCCCCGACCGGCCAAAATCACTGTTCAGGCCGGGAACTGCTCGAAACTCGGGTTTTTTTGACTGCCCTACCAGAAATAGCAGTTTCGGACCCAGACGGCAGGAAATCACTGTTTGGGTTCCGAACATCCTGAGAACGACACCGGCCCGTCGGACAGCCAAAAATGTCGATTCCGCCCCCGACCGGCCAAAATCATTGTTCAGGCCCTGAACTGCCCGAAACTCGTGATTTTTCGACTGCCCCACCAGAAATCGCAGTCTCGGACCCAGACGGTTGGAAATCACTATTTGGGTCCCGGACAGCCAGAGAACGACACCGGCCCGTCGGACAGCCAAAAATGACGATTCTGCCCCCGACAGACCAAAATCACTGTTCGGTCCGGGAACTGCTCGAAACTCGTGTTTTTTTGACTGCCCTACTAGAAATAGCAGTTTCAGACCCAGACGGCTGGAAATCACTATTTGGGTTCCGAACATCCTGAGAATGACATCGGCCCGTCAGACAGCCAAAAATGTCGATTCTGCCCCCGACCGGCCAAAATCACTGTTCAGGCCGGGAACTGCTCGAAACTCGAGTTTTTTTGACTGCCCTACCAGAAATAGCAGTTTCGGACCCAGACGGCAGGAAATCACTGTATGGGTTCCGAACATCCTGAGAACGACACCGGCCCGTCGGACAGCCAAAAATGTCGATTCCGCCCCCGACCGGCCAAAATCATTGTTCAGGCCCAGAACTGCCCGAAACTCGTGATTTTTCGACTGCCCCACCAGAAATCGCAGTCTCGGACCCAGACGGCTGGAAATCACTATTTGGGTCCCGGACAGCCTGAGAACGACACCGGCCCGTCGGACAGCCAAAAATGACGATTCTGCCCCCGACAGACCAAAATCACTGTTCGGTCCGGGAACTGCTCGAAACTCGTGTTTTTTTGACTGCCCTACTAGAAATAGCAGTTTCGGACCCAGATGGCTGGAAATCACTATTTGGGTTCCGAACATCCTGAGAATGACACCGGCCCGTCGGACAGCCAAAAATGTCGATTCTGCCCCCGACCGGCCAAAATCACTGTTCTGGCCGGGAACTGCTCGAAACTCGTGTTTTTTTGACTGCCCTACCAGAAATAGCAGTTTCGGGCCCAGACGGCAGGAAATCACTGTTTGGGTTTCGAACATCCTGAGAACGACACCGGCCCGTCGGACAGCCAAAAATGTCGATTCCGCCCCCGACCGGCCAAAATCATTGTTCAGGCCCAGAACTGCCCGAAACTCGTGATTTTTCGACTGCCCCACCAGAAATCGCAGTCTCGGACCCAGACGGCTGGAAATCACTGTTTGGGTTCCGAACATACTGAGAACGACACCGGCCCGTCGGACAGCCAAAAATGACGATTCTGCCCCCGACTGACCAAAATCACTGTTCAGGCCCAGAACTGCCCGAAACTCGTGATTTTTCGACTGCCCCACCAGAAATCGCAGTCTCGGACCCAGACGGCTGGAAATCACTATTTGGGTCCCGGACAGCCAGAGAACGACACCGGCCCGTCGGACAGCCAAAAATGACGATTCTGCCCCCGACTGACCAAAATCACTGTTCGGTCCGGGAACTGCTCGAAACTCGTGTTTTTTTGACTGCCCTACTAGAAATAGCAGTTTCGGACCCAGATGGCTGGAAATCACTATTTGGGTTCCGAACATCCTGAGAATGACACCGGCCCGTCGGACAGCCAAAAATGTCGATTCTGCCCCCGACCGGCCAAAATCACTGTTCTGGGCGGGAACTGCTCGAAACTCGTGTTTTTTTGACTGCCCTACCAGAAATAGCAGTTTCGGACCCAGACGGCAGGAAATCACTGTTTGGGTTTCGAACATCCTGAGAACGACACCGGCCCGTCGGACAGCCAAAAATGTCGATTCCGCCCCCGACCGGCCAAAATCATTGTTCAGGCCCAGAACTGCCCGAAACTCGTGATTTTTCGACTGCCCCACCAGAAATCGCAGTCTCGGACCCAGACGGTTGGAAATCACTATTTGGGTCCCGGACAGCCAGAGAACGACACCGGCCCGTCGGACAACCAAAAATGACGATTCTGCCCCCGACAGACCAAAATCACTGTTCGGTCCGGGAACTGCTCGAAACTCGTGTTTTTTTGACTGCCCTACTAGAAATAGCAGTTTCAGACCCAGACGGCTGGAAATCACTATTTGGGTTCCGAACATCCTGAGAATGACATCGGCCCGTCAGACAGCCAAAAATGTCGATTCTGCCCCCGACCGGCCAAAATCACTGTTCAGGCCGGGAACTGCTCGAAACTCGGGTTTTTTTGACTGCCCTACCAGAAATAGCAGTTTCGGACCCAGACGGCAGGAAATCACTGTTTGGGTTTCGAACATCCTGAGAACGACACCGGCCCGTCGGACAGCCAAAAATGTCGATTCCGCCCCCGACCGGCCAAAATCATTGTTCAGGCCCAGAACTGCCCGAAACTCGTGATTTTTCGACTGCCCCACCAGAAATCGCAGTCTCGGACCCAGACGGCTGGAAATCACTATTTGGGTCCCGGACAGCCAGAGAACGACACCGGCCCGTCGGACAGCCAAAAATGACGATTCCGCCCCCGACTGACCAAAATCACTGTTCGGTCCGGGAACTGCTCGAAACTCGTGTTTTTTTGACTGCCCTACTAGAAATAGCAGTTTCGGACCCAGATGGCTGGAAATCACTATTTGGGTTCCGAACATCCTGAGAATGACACCGGCCCGTCGGACAGCCAAAAATGTCGATTCTGCCCCCGACCGGCCAAAATCACTGTTCTGGCCGGGAACTGCTCGAAACTCGGGTTTTTTTGACTGCCCTACCAGAAATAGCAGTTTCGGACCCAGACGGCAGGAAATCACTGTTTGGGTTTCGAACATCCTGAGAACGACACCGGCCCGTCGGACAGCCAAAAATGTCGATTCCGCCCCCGACCGGCCAAAATCATTGTTCAGGCCCAGAACTGCCCGAAACTCGTGATTTTTCGACTGCCCCACCAGAAATCGCAGTCTCGGACCCAGACGGCTGGAAATCACTATTTGGGTCCCGGACAGCCAGAGAACGACACCGGCCCGTCGGACAGCCAAAAATGACGATTCCGCCCCCGACTGACCAAAATCACTGTTCGGTCCGGGAACTGCTCGAAACTCGTGTTTTTTTGACTGCCCTACTAGAAATAGCAGTTTCGGACCCAGATGGCTGGAAATCACTATTTGGGTTCCGAACATCCTGAGAATGACACCGGCCCGTCGGACAGCCAAAAATGTCGATTCTGCCCCCGACCGGCCAAAATCACTGTTCTGGCCGGGAACTGCTCGAAACTCGTGTTTTTTTGACTGCCCTACCAGAAATAGCAGTTTCGGACCCAGACGGCAGGAAATCACTGTTTGGGTTTCGAACATCCTGAGAACGACACCGGCCCGTCGGACAGCCAAAAATGTCGATTCCGCCCCCGACCGGCCAAAATCATTGTTCAGGCCCAGAACTGCCCGAAACTCGTGATTTTTCGACTGCCCCACCAGAAATCGCAGTCTCGGACCCAGACGGCTGGAAATCACTATTTGGGTCCCGGACAGCCAGAGAACGACACCGGCCCGTCGGACAGCCAAAAATGACGATTCTGCCCCCGACTGACCAAAATCACTGTTCGGTCCGGGAACTGCTCGAAACTCGTGTTTTTTTGACTGCCCTACTAGAAATAGCAGTTTCAGACCCAGACGGCTGGAAATCACTATTTGGGTTCCGAACATCCTGAGAATGACACCGGCCCGTCGGACAGCCAAAAATGTCGATTCTGCCCCCGACCGGCCAAAATCACTGTTCTGGCCGGGAACTGCTCGAAACTCGGGTTTTTTTGACTGCCCTACCAGAAATAGCAGTTTCGGACCCAGACGGCAGGAAATCACTGTTTGGGTTTCGAACATCCTGAGAACGACACCGGCCCGTCGGACAGCCAAAAATGTCGATTCCGCCCCCGACCGGCCAAAATCATTGTTCAGGCCCAGAACTGCCCGAAACTCGTGATTTTTCGACTGCCCCACCAGAAATCGCAGTCTCGGACCCAGACGGCTGGAAATCACTATTTGGGTCCCGGACAGCCAGAGAACGACACCGGCCCGTCGGACAGCCAAAAATGACGATTCCGCCCCCGACTGACCAAAATCACTGTTCGGTCCGGGAACTGCTCGAAACTCGTGTTTTTTTGACTGCCCTACTAGAAATAGCAGTTTCGGACCCAGATGGCTGGAAATCACTATTTGGGTTCCGAACATCCTGAGAATGACACCGGCCCGTCGGACAGCCAAAAATGTCGATTCTGCCCCCGACCGGCCAAAATCACTGTTCTGGCCGGGAACTGCTCGAAACTCGTGTTTTTTTGACTGCCCTACCAGAAATAGCAGTTTCGGACCCAGACGGCAGGAAATCACTGTTTGGGTTTCGAACATCCTGAGAACGACACCGGCCCGTCGGACAGCCAAAAATGTCGATTCCGCCCCCGACCGGCCAAAATCATTGTTCAGGCCCAGAACTGCCCGAAACTCGTGATTTTTCGACTGCCCCACCAGAAATCGCAGTCTCGGACCCAGACGGCTGGAAATCACTATTTGGGTCCCGGACAGCCAGAGAACGACACCGGCCCGTCGGACAGCCAAAAATGACGATTCTGCCCCCGACTGACCAAAATCACTGTTCGGTCCGGGAACTGCTCGAAACTCGTGTTTTTTTGACTGCCCTACAAGAAATAGCAGTTTCAGACCCAGACGGCTGGAAATCACTATTTGGGTTCCGAACATCCTGAGAATGACATCGGCCCGTCAGACAGCCAAAAATGTCGATTCTGCCCCCGACCGGCCAAAATCACTGTTCAGGCCGGGAACTGCTCGAAACTCGGGTTTTTTTGACTGCCCTACCAGAAATAGCAGTTTCGGACCCAGACGGCAGGAAATCACTGTTTGGGTTCCGAACATCCTGAGAACGACACCGGCCCGTCGGACAGCCAAAAATGTCGATTCCGCCCCCGACCGGCCAAAATCATTGTTCAGGCCCAGAACTGCCCGAAACTCGTGATTTTTCGACTGCCCCACCAGAAATCGCAGTCTCGGACCCAGACGGCTGGAAATCACTATTTGGGTCCCGGACAGCCAGAGAACGACACCGGCCCGTCGGACAGCCAAAAATGACGATTCTGCCCCCGACTGACCAAAATCACTGTTTGGTCCGGGAACTGCTCGAAACTCGTGTTTTTTTGACTGCCCTACTAGAAATAGCTGTTTCAGACCCAGACGGCTGGAAATCACTATTTGGGTTCCGAACATCCTGAGAATGACACCGGCCCGTCGGAAAGCCAAAAATGTCGATTCTGCCCCCGACCGGCCAAAATCACTGTTCAGGCCGGGAACTGCTCGAAACTCGTGTTTTTTTGACTGCCCTTCCAGAAATAGCAGTTTCGGACCCAGACGGCCGGAAATCACTATTTCGGTTCCGAACATCCTGAGAACGACACCGGCCCGTCAGACAGCCAAAAATGTCGATTCCGCCCCCGACCGGCCAAAATCATTGTTCAGGCCGGGAACTGCTCGAAACTCAGGTTTTTTTGAATGCCCTACTAGAAATAGCAGTTTCGGACCCAGACGGCTGGAAATCACTATTTGGGTTCCGAACATCCTGAGAATGACACCGGCCCGTCGGACAGCCAAAAATGTCGATTCTGCCCCCGACCGGCCAAAATCACTGTTCAGGCCTGGAACTGCTCGAAAATCGTGTTTTTTTTACTGCCCTACTAGAAATAGCAGTTTCGGACCCAGACGGCTGGAAATCACTATTTGGGTTCCGAACTTCCTGAGAATGACACCGGCCCGTCGGACAGCCAAAAATGTCGATTCTGCCCCCGACCGGCCAAAATCACTGATCAGGCCGGGAACTGCTCGAAACTCGTGTTTTTTTGACTGCCCTACCAGAAATAGCAGTTTCGGACCCAGACGGCTGGAAATCGCTATTTGTGTCCAGGTCATCCTGGGAACGACACCGGCCCGTCGGACAGCCAAAAATGTCGATTCCGCTCCCGACCGGCCAAAATCATTGTTCAGGCCCAGAACTGCCCGAAACTCGTGATTTTTCGACCGCCCCACCAGAAATCGCAGTCTCGGACCCAGACGGCTGGAAATCACTATTTGGGTCCCGGACTGCCGGAGAACGACATCGGCCCGTCGGACAGCCAAAAATGACGATTCTGCCCCCGACCGGCCAAAATCACTGTTCAGGCCCAGAACTGCCCGAGACTCGTGATTTTTTGACTGCCCCACCAGAAATCGCAGTCTCGGACCCAGACGGCTGGAAATCACTATTTTGGTCCCGGACAACCTGAGAATGACACCGGCCCGTCGGACAGCCTAAAATGTCGATTCTGCCCCCGACGGGCCAAAATCACTGTTCAGGCCGGGAACTGCTCGAAACTCGTGTTTTTTTTACTGCCCTACTAGAAATAGCAGTTTCGGACCCAGACGGCTGGAAATCACTATTTGGGTTCCGAACATCCTGAGAATGACATCGGCCCGTCAGACAGCCAAAAATGTCGATTCTGCCCCCGACCGGCCAAAATCACTGTTCAGGCCGGGAACTGCTCGAAACTCGGGTTTTTTTGACTGCCCTACCAGAAATAGCAGTTTCGGACCCAGACGGCAGGAAATCACTGTTTGGGTTTCGAACATCCTGAGAACGACACCGGCCCGTCGGACAGCCAAAAATGTCGATTCCGCCCCCGACCGGCAAAAATCATTGTTCAGGCCCAGAACTGCCCGAAACTCGTGATTTTTCGACTGCCCCACCAGAAATCGCAGTCTCGGACCCAGACGGCTGGAAATCACTATTTGGGTCCCGGACAGCCAGAGAACGACACCGGCCCGTCGGACAGCCAAAAATGACGATTCTGCCCCCGACTGACCAAAATCACTGTTCGGTCCGGGAACTGCTCGAAACTCGTGTTTTTTTGACTGCCCTACTAGAAATAGCTGTTTCAGACCCAGACGGCTGGAAATCACTATTTGGGTTCCGAACATCCTGAGAATGACACCGGCCCGTCGGAAAGCCAAAAATGTCGATTCTGCCCCCGACCGGCCAAAATCACTGTTCAGGCCGGGAACTGCTCGAAACTCGTGTTTTTTTGACTGCCCTTCCAGAAATAGCAGTTTCGGACCCAGACGGCCGGAAATCACTATTTCGGTTCCGAACATCCTGAGAACGACACCGGCCCGTCAGACAGCCAAAAATGTCGATTCCGCCCCCGACCGGCCAAAATCATTGTTCAGGCCGGGAACTGCTCGAAACTCAGGTTTTTTTGAATGCCCTACTAGAAATAGCAGTTTCGGACCCAGACGGCTGGAAATCACTATTTGGGTTCCGAACATCCTGAGAATGACACCGGCCCGTCGGACAGCCAAAAATGTCGATTCTGCCCCCGACCGGCCAAAATCACTGTTCAGGCCTGGAACTGCTCGAAAATCGTGTTTTTTTTACTGCCCTACTAGAAATAGCAGTTTCGGACCCAGACGGCTGGAAATCACTATTTGGGTTCCGAACTTCCTGAGAATGACACCGGCCCGTCGGACAGCCAAAAATGTCGATTCTGCCCCCGACCGGCCAAAATCACTGATCAGGCCGGGAACTGCTCGAAACTCGTGTTTTTTTGACTGCCCTACCAGAAATAGCAGTTTCGGACCCAGACGGCTGGAAATCGCTATTTGTGTCCAGGTCATCCTGAGAACGACACCGGCCCGTCGGACAGCCAAAAATGTCGATTCCGCTCCCGACCGGCCAAAATCATTGTTCAGGCCCAGAACTGCCCGAAACTCGTGATTTTTCGACCGCCCCACCAGAAATCGCAGTCTCGGACCCAGACGGCTGGAAATCACTATTTGGGTCCCGGACTGCCGGAGAACGACATCGGCCCGTCGGACAGCCAAAAATGACGATTCTGCCCCCGACCGGCCAAAATCACTGTTCAGGCCCAGAACTGCCCGAGACTCGTGATTTTTTGACTGCCCCACCAGAAATCGCAGTCTCGGACCCAGACGGCTGGAAATCACTATTTTGGTCCCGGACAACCTGAGAATGACACCGGCCCGTCGGACAGCCTAAAATGTCGATTCTGCCCCCGACCAGCCAAAATCACTGTTCAGGCCGGGAACTGCTCGAAACTCGTGTTTTTTTTACTGCCCTACTAGAAATAGCAGTTTCGGACCCAGACGGCTGGAAATCACTATTTGGGTTCCGAACTTCCTGAGAATGACACCGGCCCGTCGGACAGCCAAAAATGTCGATTCTGCCCCCGACCGGCCAAAATCACTGATCAGGCCGGGAACTGCTCGAAACTCGTGTTTTTTTGACTGCCCTACCAGAAATAGCAGTTTCGGACCCAGACGGCTGGAAATCGCTATTTGTGTCCAGGTCATCCTGAGAACGACACCGGCCCGTCGGACAGCCAAAAATGTCGATTCTGCCCCCGACCGGCCAAAATCACTGTTCTGGCCGGGAACTGCTCGAAACTCGAGTTTTTTTGACTGCCCTACCAGAAATAGCAGTTTCGGACCCAGACGGCAGGAAATCACTGTTTGGGTTCCGAACATCCTGAGAACGACACCGGCCCGTCGGACAGCCAAAAATGTCGATTCCGCCCCCGACCGGCCAAAATCATTGTTCAGGCCCAGAACTGCCCGAAACTCGTGATTTTTCGACTGCCCCACCAGAAATCGCAGTCTCGGACCCAGACGGCTGGAAATCACTATTTGGGTCCCGGACAGCCTGAGAACGACACCGGCCCGTCGGACAGCCAAAAATGACGATTCTGCCCCCGACAGACCAAAATCACTGTTCGGTCCGGGAACTGCTCGAAACTCGTGTTTTTTTGACTGCCCTACTAGAAATAGCAGTTTCGGACCCAGATGGCTGGAAATCACTATTTGGGTTCCGAACATCCTGAGAATGACACCGGCCCGTCGGACAGCCAAAAATGTCGATTCTGCCCCCGACCGGCCAAAATCACTGTTCTGGCCGGGAACTGCTCGAAACTCGTGTTTTTTTGACTGCCCTACCAGAAATAGCAGTTTCGGGCCCAGACGGCAGGAAATCACTGTTTGGGTTTCGAACATCCTGAGAACGACACCGGCCCGTCGGACAGCCAAAAATGTCGATTCCGCCCCCGACCGGCCAAAATCATTGTTCAGGCCCAGAACTGCCCGAAACTCGTGATTTTTCGACTGCCCCACCAGAAATCGCAGTCTCGGACCCAGACGGCTGGAAATCACTGTTTGGGTTCCGAACATACTGAGAACGACACCGGCCCGTCGGACAGCCAAAAATGACGATTCTGCCCCCGACTGACCAAAATCACTGTTCAGGCCCAGAACTGCCCGAAACTCGTGATTTTTCGACTGCCCCACCAGAAATCGCAGTCTCGGACCCAGACGGCTGGAAATCACTGTTTGGGTTCCGAACATACTGAGAACGACACCGGCCCGTCGGACAGCCAAAAATGACGATTCTGCCCCCGACTGACCAAAATCACTGTTCAGGCCCAGAACTGCCCGAAACTCGTGATTTTTCGACTGCCCCACCAGAAATCGCAGTCTCGGACCCAGACGGCTGGAAATCGCTATTTGGGTCCCGGACAGCCAGAGAACGACACCGGCCCGTCGGACAGCCAAAAATGACGATTCTGCCCCCGACTGACCAAAATCACTGTTCGGTCCGGGAACTGCTCGAAACTCGTGTTTTTTTGACTGCCCTACTAGAAATAGCAGTTTCGGACCCAGATGGCTGGAAATCACTATTTGGGTTCCGAACATCCTGAGAATGACACCGGCCCGTCGGACAGCCAAAAATGTCGATTCTGCCCCCGACCGGCCAAAATCACTGTTCTGGGCGGGAACTGCTCGAAACTCGTGTTTTTTTTACTGCCCTACTAGAAATAGCAGTTTCGGACCCAGACGGCTGGAAATCACTATTTGGGTTCCGAACTTCCTGAGAATGACACCGGCCCGTCGGACAACGCACTCTGATATGTCTGCCCCCGACCGGCCAAAATCACTGATCAGGCCGGGAACTGCTCGAAACTCGTGTTTTTTTGACTGCCCTACCAGAAATAGCAGTTTCGGACCCAGACGGCTGGAAATCGCTATTTGTGTCCAGGTCATCCTGAGAACGACACCGGCCCGTCGGACAGCCAAAAATGTCGATTCTGCCCCCGACCGGCCAAAATCACTGTTCTGGCCGGGAACTGCTCGAAACTCGAGTTTTTTTGACTGCCCTACCAGAAATAGCAGTTTCGGACCCAGACGGCAGGAAATCACTGTTTGGGTTCCGAACATCCTGAGAACGACACCGGCCCGTCGGACAGCCAAAAATGTCGATTCCGCCCCCGACCGGCCAAAATCATTGTTCAGGCCCAGAACTGCCCGAAACTCGTGATTTTTCGACTGCCCCACCAGAAATCGCAGTCTCGGACCCAGACGGCTGGAAATCACTGTTTGGGTTCCGAACATACTGAGAACGACACCGGCCCGTCGGACAGCCAAAAATGACGATTCTGCCCCCGACTGACCAAAATCACTGTTCAGGCCCAGAACTGCCCGAAACTCGTGATTTTTCGACTGCCCCACCAGAAATCGCAGTCTCGGACCCAGACGGCTGGAAATCACTGTTTGGGTTCCGAACATACTGAGAACGACACCGGCCCGTCGGACAGCCAAAAATGACGATTCTGCCCCCGACTGACCAAAATCACTGTTCAGGCCCAGAACTGCCCGAAACTCGTGATTTTTCGACTGCCCCACCAGAAATCGCAGTCTCGGACCCAGACGGCTGGAAATCGCTATTTGGGTCCCGGACAGCCAGAGAACGACACCGGCCCGTCGGACAGCCAAAAATGACGATTCTGCCCCCGACTGACCAAAATCACTGTTCGGTCCGGGAACTGCTCGAAACTCGTGTTTTTTTGACTGCCCTACTAGAAATAGCAGTTTCGGACCCAGATGGCTGGAAATCACTATTTGGGTTCCGAACATCCTGAGAATGACACCGGCCCGTCGGACAGCCAAAAATGTCGATTCTGCCCCCGACCGGCCAAAATCACTGTTCTGGGCGGGAACTGCTCGAAACTCGTGTTTTTTTTACTGCCCTACTAGAAATAGCAGTTTCGGACCCAGACGGCTGGAAATCACTATTTGGGTTCCGAACTTCCTGAGAATGACACCGGCCCGTCGGACAGCCAAAAATGTCGATTCTGCCCCCGACCGGCCAAAATCACTGATCAGGCCGGGAACTGCTCGAAACTCGTGTTTTTTTGACTGCCCTACCAGAAATAGCAGTTTCGGACCCAGACGGCTGGAAATCGCTATTTGTGTCCAGGTCATCCTGAGAACGACACCGGCCCGTCGGACAGCCAAAAATGTCGATTCTGCCCCCGACCGGCCAAAATCACTGTTCTGGCCGGGAACTGCTCGAAACTCGAGTTTTTTTGACTGCCCTACCAGAAATAGCAGTTTCGGACCCAGACGGCAGGAAATCACTGTTTGGGTTCCGAACATCCTGAGAACGACACCGGCCCGTCGGACAGCCAAAAATGTCGATTCCGCCCCCGACCGGCCAAAATCATTGTTCAGGCCCAGAACTGCCCGAAACTCGTGATTTTTCGACTGCCCCACCAGAAATCGCAGTCTCGGACCCAGACGGCTGGAAATCACTATTTGGGTCCCGGACAGCCTGAGAACGACACCGGCCCGTCGGACAGCCAAAAATGACGATTCTGCCCCCGACAGACCAAAATCACTGTTCGGTCCGGGAACTGCTCGAAACTCGTGTTTTTTTGACTGCCCTACTAGAAATAGCAGTTTCGGACCCAGATGGCTGGAAATCACTATTTGGGTTCCGAACATCCTGAGAATGACACCGGCCCGTCGGACAGCCAAAAATGTCGATTCTGCCCCCGACCGGCCAAAATCACTGTTCTGGCCGGGAACTGCTCGAAACTCGTGTTTTTTTGACTGCCCTACCAGAAATAGCAGTTTCGGGCCCAGACGGCAGGAAATCACTGTTTGGGTTTCGAACATCCTGAGAACGACACCGGCCCGTCGGACAGCCAAAAATGTCGATTCCGCCCCCGACCGGCCAAAATCATTGTTCAGGCCCAGAACTGCCCGAAACTCGTGATTTTTCGACTGCCCCACCAGAAATCGCAGTCTCGGACCCAGACGGCTGGAAATCACTGTTTGGGTTCCGAACATACTGAGAACGACACCGGCCCGTCGGACAGCCAAAAATGACGATTCTGCCCCCGACTGACCAAAATCACTGTTCAGGCCCAGAACTGCCCGAAACTCGTGATTTTTCGACTGCCCCACCAGAAATCGCAGTCTCGGACCCAGACGGCTGGAAATCACTGTTTGGGTTCCGAACATACTGAGAACGACACCGGCCCGTCGGACAGCCAAAAATGACGATTCTGCCCCCGACTGACCAAAATCACTGTTCAGGCCCAGAACTGCCCGAAACTCGTGATTTTTCGACTGCCCCACCAGAAATCGCAGTCTCGGACCCAGACGGCTGGAAATCACTATTTGGGTCCCGGACAGCCAGAGAACGACACCGGCCCGTCGGACAGCCAAAAATGACGATTCTGCCCCCGACTGACCAAAATCACTGTTCGGTCCGGGAACTGCTCGAAACTCGTGTTTTTTTGACTGCCCTACTAGAAATAGCAGTTTCGGACCCAGATGGCTGGAAATCACTATTTGGGTTCCGAACATCCTGAGAATGACACCGGCCCGTCGGACAGCCAAAAATGTCGATTCTGCCCCCGACCGGCCAAAATCACTGTTCTGGGCGGGAACTGCTCGAAACTCGTGTTTTTTTGACTGCCCTACCAGAAATAGCAGTTTCGGACCCAGACGGCAGGAAATCACTGTTTGGGTTTCGAACATCCTGAGAACGACACCGGCCCGTCGGACAGCCAAAAATGTCAATTCCGCCCCCGACCGGCCAAAATCATTGTTCAGGCCCAGAACTGCCCGAAACTCGTGATTTTTCGACTGCCCCACCAGAAATCGCAGTCTCGGACCCAGACGGTTGGAAATCACTATTTGGGTCCCGGACAGCCAGAGAACGACACCGGCCCGTCGGACAACCAAAAATGACGATTCTGCCCCCGACAGACCAAAATCACTGTTCGGTCCGGGAACTGCTCGAAACTCGTGTTTTTTTGACTGCCCTACTAGAAATAGCAGTTTCAGACCCAGACGGCTGGAAATCACTATTTGGGTTCCGAACATCCTGAGAATGACATCGGCCCGTCAGACAGCCAAAAATGTCGATTCTGCCCCCGACCGGCCAAAATCACTGTTCTGGCCGGGAACTGCTCGAAACTCGGGTTTTTTTGACTGCCCTACCAGAAATAGCAGTTTCGGACCCAGACGGCAGGAAATCACTGTTTGGGTTTCGAACATCCTGAGAACGACACCGGCCCGTCGGACAGCCAAAAATGTCGATTCCGCCCCCGACCGGCCAAAATCATTGTTCAGGCCCAGAACTGCCCGAAACTCGTGATTTTTCGACTGCCCCACCAGAAATCGCAGTCTCGGACCCAGACGGCTGGAAATCACTATTTGGGTCCCGGACAGCCTGAGAACGACACCGGCCCGTCGGACAGCCAAAAATGACGATTCTGCCCCCGACAGACCAAAATCACTGTTCGGTCCGGGAACTGCTCGAAACTCGTGTTTTTTTGACTGCCCTACTAGAAATAGCAGTTTCGGACCCAGATGGCTGGAAATCACTATTTGGGTTCCGAACATCCTGAGAATGACACCGGCCCGTCGGACAGCCAAAAATGTCGATTCTGCCCCCGACCGGCCAAAATCACTGTTCTGGCCGGGAACTGCTCGAAACTCGTGTTTTTTTGACTGCCCTACCAGAAATAGCAGTTTCGGGCCCAGACGGCAGGAAATCACTGTTTGGGTTTCGAACATCCTGAGAACGACACCGGCCCGTCGGACAGCCAAAAATGTCGATTCCGCCCCCGACCGGCCAAAATCATTGTTCAGGCCCAGAACTGCCCGAAACTCGTGATTTTTCGACTGCCCCACCAGAAATCGCAGTCTCGGACCCAGACGGCTGGAAATCACTGTTTGGGTTCCGAACATACTGAGAACGACACCGGCCCGTCGGACAGCCAAAAATGACGATTCTGCCCCCGACTGACCAAAATCACTGTTCAGGCCCAGAACTGCCCGAAACTCGTGATTTTTCGACTGCCCCACCAGAAATCGCAGTCTCGGACCCAGACGGCTGGAAATCACTGTTTGGGTTCCGAACATACTGAGAACGACACCGGCCCGTCGGACAGCCAAAAATGACGATTCTGCCCCCGACTGACCAAAATCACTGTTCAGGCCCAGAACTGCCCGAAACTCGTGATTTTTCGACTGCCCCACCAGAAATCGCAGTCTCGGACCCAGACGGCTGGAAATCGCTATTTGGGTCCCGGACAGCCAGAGAACGACACCGGCCCGTCGGACAGCCAAAAATGACGATTCTGCCCCCGACTGACCAAAATCACTGTTCGGTCCGGGAACTGCTCGAAACTCGTGTTTTTTTGACTGCCCTACTAGAAATAGCAGTTTCGGACCCAGATGGCTGGAAATCACTATTTGGGTTCCGAACATCCTGAGAATGACACCGGCCCGTCGGACAGCCAAAAATGTCGATTCTGCCCCCGACCGGCCAAAATCACTGTTCTGGGCGGGAACTGCTCGAAACTCGTGTTTTTTTTACTGCCCTACTAGAAATAGCAGTTTCGGACCCAGACGGCTGGAAATCACTATTTGGGTTCCGAACTTCCTGAGAATGACACCGGCCCGTCGGACAGCCAAAAATGTCGATTCTGCCCCCGACCGGCCAAAATCACTGATCAGGCCGGGAACTGCTCGAAACTCGTGTTTTTTTGACTGCCCTACCAGAAATAGCAGTTTCGGACCCAGACGGCTGGAAATCGCTATTTGTGTCCAGGTCATCCTGAGAACGACACCGGCCCGTCGGACAGCCAAAAATGTCGATTCTGCCCCCGACCGGCCAAAATCACTGTTCTGGCCGGGAACTGCTCGAAACTCGAGTTTTTTTGACTGCCCTACCAGAAATAGCAGTTTCGGACCCAGACGGCAGGAAATCACTGTTTGGGTTCCGAACATCCTGAGAACGACACCGGCCCGTCGGACAGCCAAAAATGTCGATTCCGCCCCCGACCGGCCAAAATCATTGTTCAGGCCCAGAACTGCCCGAAACTCGTGATTTTTCGACTGCCACACCAGAAATCGCAGTCTCGGACCCAGACGGCTGGAAATCACTATTTGGGTCCCGGACAGCCTGAGAACGACACCGGCCCGTCGGACAGCCAAAAATGACGATTCTGCCCCCGACAGACCAAAATCACTGTTCGGTCCGGGAACTGCTCGAAACTCGTGTTTTTTTGACTGCCCTACTAGAAATAGCAGTTTCGGACCCAGATGGCTGGAAATCACTATTTGGGTTCCGAACATCCTGAGAATGACACCGGCCCGTCGGACAGCCAAAAATGTCGATTCTGCCCCCGACCGGCCAAAATCACTGTTCTGGCCGGGAACTGCTCGAAACTCGTGTTTTTTTGACTGCCCTACCAGAAATAGCAGTTTCGGGCCCAGACGGCAGGAAATCACTGTTTGGGTTTCGAACATCCTGAGAACGACACCGGCCCGTCGGACAGCCAAAAATGTCGATTCCGCCCCCGACCGGCCAAAATCATTGTTCAGGCCCAGAACTGCCCGAAACTCGTGATTTTTCGACTGCCCCACCAGAAATCGCAGTCTCGGACCCAGACGGCTGGAAATCACTGTTTGGGTTCCGAACATACTGAGAACGACACCGGCCCGTCGGACAGCCAAAAATGACGATTCTGCCCCCGACTGACCAAAATCACTGTTCAGGCCCAGAACTGCCCGAAACTCGTGATTTTTCGACTGCCCCACCAGAAATCGCAGTCTCGGACCCAGACGGCTGGAAATCACTGTTTGGGTTCCGAACATACTGAGAACGACACCGGCCCGTCGGACAGCCAAAAATGACGATTCTGCCCCCGACTGACCAAAATCACTGTTCAGGCCCAGAACTGCCCGAAACTCGTGATTTTTCGACTGCCCCACCAGAAATCGCAGTCTCGGACCCAGACGGCTGGAAATCACTATTTGGGTCCCGGACAGCCAGAGAACGACACCGGCCCGTCGGACAGCCAAAAATGACGATTCTGCCCCCGACTGACCAAAATCACTGTTCGGTCCGGGAACTGCTCGAAACTCGTGTTTTTTTGACTGCCCTACTAGAAATAGCAGTTTCGGACCCAGATGGCTGGAAATCACTATTTGGGTTCCGAACATCCTGAGAATGACACCGGCCCGTCGGACAGCCAAAAATGTCGATTCTGCCCCCGACCGGCCAAAATCACTGTTCTGGGCGGGAACTGCTCGAAACTCGTGTTTTTTTGACTGCCCTACCAGAAATAGCAGTTTCGGACCCAGACGGCAGGAAATCACTGTTTGGGTTTCGAACATCCTGAGAACGACACCGGCCCGTCGGACAGCCAAAAATGTCAATTCCGCCCCCGACCGGCCAAAATCATTGTTCAGGCCCAGAACTGCCCGAAACTCGTGATTTTTCGACTGCCCCACCAGAAATCGCAGTCTCGGACCCAGACGGTTGGAAATCACTATTTGGGTCCCGGACAGCCAGAGAACGACACCGGCCCGTCGGACAACCAAAAATGACGATTCTGCCCCCGACAGACCAAAATCACTGTTCGGTCCGGGAACTGCTCGAAACTCGTGTTTTTTTGACTGCCCTACTAGAAATAGCAGTTTCAGACCCAGACGGCTGGAAATCACTATTTGGGTTCCGAACATCCTGAGAATGACATCGGCCCGTCAGACAGCCAAAAATGTCGATTCTGCCCCCGACCGGCCAAAATCACTGTTCTGGCCGGGAACTGCTCGAAACTCGGGTTTTTTTGACTGCCCTACCAGAAATAGCAGTTTCGGACCCAGACGGCAGGAAATCACTGTTTGGGTTTCGAACATCCTGAGAACGACACCGGCCCGTCGGACAGCCAAAAATGTCGATTCCGCCCCCGACCGGCCAAAATCATTGTTCAGGCCCAGAACTGCCCGAAACTCGTGATTTTTCGACTGCCCCACCAGAAATCGCAGTCTCGGACCCAGACGGCTGGAAATCACTATTTGGGTCCCGGACAGCCAGAGAACGACACCGGCCCGTCGGACAGCCAAAAATGACGATTCCGCCCCCGACTGACCAAAATCACTGTTCGGTCCGGGAACTGCTCGAAACTCGTGTTTTTTTGACTGCCCTACTAGAAATAGCAGTTTCGGACCCAGATGGCTGGAAATCACTATTTGGGTTCCGAACATCCTGAGAATGACACCGGCCCGTCGGACAGCCAAAAATGTCGATTCTGCCCCCGACCGGCCAAAATCACTGTTCTGGCCGGGAACTGCTCGAAACTCGTGTTTTTTTGACTGCCCTACCAGAAATAGCAGTTTCGGACCCAGACGGCAGGAAATCACTGTTTGGGTTTCGAACATCCTGAGAACGACACCGGCCCGTCGGACAGCCAAAAATGTCGATTCCGCCCCCGACCGGCCAAAATCATTGTTCAGGCCCAGAACTGCCCGAAACTCGTGATTTTTCGACTGCCCCACCAGAAATCGCAGTCTCGGACCCAGACGGCTGGAAATCACTATTTGGGTCCCGGACAGCCTGAGAACGACACCGGCCCGTCGGACAGCCAAAAATGACGATTCTGCCCCCGACAGACCAAAATCACTGTTCGGTCCGGGAACTGCTCGAAACTCGTGTTTTTTTGACTGCCCTACTAGAAATAGCAGTTTCGGACCCAGATGGCTGGAAATCACTATTTGGGTTCCGAACATCCTGAGAATGACACCGGCCCGTCGGACAGCCAAAAATGTCGATTCTGCCCCCGACCGGCCAAAATCACTGTTCTGGCCGGGAACTGCTCGAAACTCGTGTTTTTTTGACTGCCCTAGCAGAAATAGCAGTTTCGGGCCCAGACGGCAGGAAATCACTGTTTGGGTTTCGAACATCCTGAGAACGACACCGGCCCGTCGGACAGCCAAAAATGTCGATTCCGCCCCCGACCGGCCAAAATCATTGTTCAGGCCCAGAACTGCCCGAAACTCGTGATTTTTCGACTGCCCCACCAGAAATCGCAGTCTCGGACCCAGACGGCTGGAAATCACTGTTTGGGTTCCGAACATACTGAGAACGACACCGGCCCGTCGGACAGCCAAAAATGACGATTCTGCCCCCGACTGACCAAAATCACTGTTCAGGCCCAGAACTGCCCGAAACTCGTGATTTTTCGACTGCCCCACCAGAAATCGCAGTCTCGGACCCAGACGGCTGGAAATCACTATTTGGGTCCCGGACAGCCAGAGAACGACACCGGCCCGTCGGACAGCCAAAAATGACGATTCTGCCCCCGACTGACCAAAATCACTGTTCGGTCCGGGAACTGCTCGAAACTCGTGTTTTTTTGACTGCCCTACTAGAAATAGTAGTTTCGGACCCAGATGGCTGGAAATCACTATTTGGGTTCCGAACATCCTGAGAATGACACCGGCCCGTCGGACAGCCAAAAATGTCGATTCTGCCCCCGACCGGCCAAAATCACTGTTCTGGGCGGGAACTGCTCGAAACTCGTGTTTTTTTGACTGCCCTACCAGAAATAGCAGTTTCGGACCCAGACGGCAGGAAATCACTGTTTGGGTTTCGAACATCCTGAGAACGACACCGGCCCGTCGGACAGCCAAAAATGTCGATTCCGCCCCCGACCGGCCAAAATCATTGTTCAGGCCCAGAACTGCCCGAAACTCGTGATTTTTCGACTGCCCCACCAGAAATCGCAGTCTCGGACCCAGACGGTTGGAAATCACTATTTGGGTCCCGGACAGCCAGAGAACGACACCGGCCCGTCGGACAACCAAAAATGACGATTCTGCCCCCGACAGACCAAAATCACTGTTCGGTCCGGGAACTGCTCGAAACTCGTGTTTTTTTGACTGCCCTACTAGAAATAGCAGTTTCAGACCCAGACGGCTGGAAATCACTATTTGGGTTCCGAACATCCTGAGAATGACATCGGCCCGTCAGACAGCCAAAAATGTCGATTCTGCCCCCGACCGGCCAAAATCACTGTTCAGGCCGGGAACTGCTCGAAACTCGGGTTTTTTTGACTGCCCTACCAGAAATAGCAGTTTCAGACCCAGATGGCTGGAAATCACTATTTGGGTTCCGAACATCCTGAGAATGACACCGGCCCGTCGGACAGCCAAAAATGTCGATTCTGCCCCCGACCGGCCAAAATCACTGTTCTGGGCGGGAACTGCTCGAAACTCGTGTTTTTTTGACTGCCCTACCAGAAATAGCAGTTTCGGACCCAGACGGCAGGAAATCACTGTTTGGGTTTCGAACATCCTGAGAACGACACCGGCCCGTCGGACAGCCAAAAATGTCGATTCCGCCCCCGACCGGCCAAAATCATTGTTCAGGCCCAGAACTGCCCGAAACTCGTGATTTTTCGACTGCCCCACCAGAAATCGCAGTCTCGGACCCAGACGGTTGGAAATCACTATTTGGGTCCCGGACAGCCAGAGAACGACACCGGCCCGTCGGACAACCAAAAATGACGATTCTGCCCCCGACAGACCAAAATCACTGTTCGGTCCGGGAACTGCTCGAAACTCGTGTTTTTTTGACTGCCCTACTAGAAATAGCAGTTTCAGACCCAGACGGCTGGAAATCACTATTTGGGTTCCGAACATCCTGAGAATGACATCGGCCCGTCAGACAGCCAAAAATGTCGATTCTGCCCCCGACCGGCCAAAATCACTGTTCAGGCCGGGAACTGCTCGAAACTCGGGTTTTTTTGACTGCCCTACCAGAAATAGCAGTTTCAGACCCAGATGGCTGGAAATCCCTATTTGGGTTCCGAACATCCTGAGAATGACACCGGCCCGTCGGACAGCCAAAAATGTCGATTCTGCCCCCGACCGGCCAAAATCACTGTTCTGGGCGGGAACTGCTCGAAACTCGTGTTTTTTTGACTGCCCTACCAGAAATAGCAGTTTCGGACCCAGACGGCAGGAAATCACTGTTTGGGTTTCGAACATCCTGAGAACGACACCGGCCCGTCGGACAGCCAAAAATGTCGATTCCGCCCCCGACCGGCCAAAATCATTGTTCAGGCCCAGAACTGCCCGAAACTCGTGATTTTTCGACTGCCCCACCAGAAATCGCAGTCTCGGACCCAGACGGTTGGAAATCACTATTTGGGTCCCGGACAGCCAGAGAACGACACCGGCCCGTCGGACAACCAAAAATGACGATTCTGCCCCCGACAGACCAAAATCACTGTTCGGTCCGGGAACTGCTCGAAACTCGTGTTTTTTTGACTGCCCTACTAGAAATAGCAGTTTCAGACCCAGACGGCTGGAAATCACTATTTGGGTTCCGAACATCCTGAGAATGACATCGGCCCGTCAGACAGCCAAAAATGTCGATTCTGCCCCCGACCGGCCAAAATCACTGTTCAGGCCGGGAACTGCTCGAAACTCGGGTTTTTTTGACTGCCCTACCAGAAATAGCAGTTTCGGACCCAGACGGCAGGAAATCACTGTTTGGGTTTCGAACATCCTGAGAACGACACCGGCCCGTCGGACAGCCAAAAATGTCGATTCCGCCCCCGACCGGCCAAAATCATTGTTCAGGCCCAGAACTGCCCGAAACTCGTGATTTTTCGACTGCCCCACCAGAAATCGCAGTCTCGGACCCAGACGGCTGGAAATCACTATTTGGGTCCCGGACAGCCAGAGAACGACACCGGCCCGTCGGACAGCCAAAAATGACGATTCCGCCCCCGACTGACCAAAATCACTGTTCGGTCCGGGAACTGCTCGAAACTCGTGTTTTTTTGACTGCCCTACTAGAAATAGCAGTTTCGGACCCAGATGGCTGGAAATCACTATTTGGGTTCCGAACATCCTGAGAATGACACCGGCCCGTCGGACAGCCAAAAATGTCGATTCTGCCCCCGACCGGCCAAAATCACTGTTCTGGCCGGGAACTGCTCGAAACTCGTGTTTTTTTGACTGCCCTACCAGAAATAGCAGTTTCGGACCCAGACGGCAGGAAATCACTGTTTGGGTTTCGAACATCCTGAGAACGACACCGGCCCGTCGGACAGCCAAAAATGTCGATTCCGCCCCCGACCGGCCAAAATCATTGTTCAGGCCCAGAACTGCCCGAAACTCGTGATTTTTCGACTGCCCCACCAGAAATCGCAGTCTCGGACCCAGACGGCTGGAAATCACTATTTGGGTCCCGGACAGCCAGAGAACGACACCGGCCCGTCGGACAGCCAAAAATGACGATTCTGCCCCCGACTGACCAAAATCACTGTTCGGTCCGGGAACTGCTCGAAACTCGTGTTTTTTTGACTGCCCTACTAGAAATAGCAGTTTCAGACCCAGACGGCTGGAAATCACTATTTGGGTTCCGAACATCCTGAGAATGACATCGGCCCGTCAGAAAGCCAAAAATGTCGATTCTGCCCCCGACCGGCCAAAATCACTGTTCAGGCCGGGAACTGCTCGAAACTCGGGTTTTTTTGACTGCCCTACCAGAAATAGCAGTTTCGGACCCAGACGGCAGGAAATCACTGTTTGGGTTCCGAACATCCTGAGAACGACACCGGCCCGTCGGACAGCCAAAAATGTCGATTCCGCCCCCGACCGGCCAAAATCATTGTTCAGGCCCAGAACTGCCCGAAACTCGTGATTTTTCGACTGCCCCACCAGAAATCGCAGTCTCGGACCCAGACGGCTGGAAATCACTATTTGGGTCCCGGACAGCCAGAGAACGACACCGGCCCGTCGGACAGCCAAAAATGACGATTCTGCCCCCGACTGACCAAAATCACTGTTCGGTCCGGGAACTGCTCGAAACTCGTGTTTTTTTGACTGCCCTACTAGAAATAGCAGTTTCAGACCCAGACGGCTGGAAATCACTATTTGGGTTCCGAACATCCTGAGAATGACATCGGCCCGTCAGAAAGCCAAAAATGTCGATTCTGCCCCCGACCGGCCAAAATCACTGTTCAGGCCGGGAACTGCTCGAAACTCGGGTTTTTTTGACTGCCCTACCAGAAATAGCAGTTTCGGACCCAGACGGCAGGAAATCACTGTTTGGGTTCCGAACATCCTGAGAACGACACCGGCCCGTCGGACAGCCAAAAATGTCGATTCCGCCCCCGACCGGCCAAAATCATTGTTCAGGCCGGGAACTGCTCGAAACTCAGGTTTTTTTGAATGCCCTACTAGAAATAGCAGTTTCGGACCCAGACGGCTGGAAATCACTATTTGGGTTCCGAACATCCTGAGAATGACACCGGCCCGTCGGACAGCCAAAAATGTCGATTCTGCCCCCGACCGGCCAAAATCACTGTTCAGGCCTGGAACTGCTCGAAAATCGTGTTTTTTTTACTGCCCTACTAGAAATAGCAGTTTCGGACCCAGACGGCTGGAAATCACTATTTGGGTTCCGAACTTCCTGAGAATGACACCGGCCCGTCGGACAGCCAAAAATGTCGATTCTGCCCCCGACCGGCCAAAATCACTGATCAGGCCGGGAACTGCTCGAAACTCGTGTTTTTTTGACTGCCCTACCAGAAATAGCAGTTTCGGACCCAGACGGCTGGAAATCGCTATTTGTGTCCAGGTCATCCTGAGAACGACACCGGCCCGTCGGACAGCCAAAAATGTCGATTCCGCTCCCGACCGGCCAAAATCATTGTTCAGGCCCAGAACTGCCCGAAACTCGTGATTTTTCGACCGCCCCACCAGAAATCGCAGTCTCGGACCCAGACGGCTGGAAATCACTATTTGGGTCCCGGACTGCCGGAGAACGACATCGGCCCGTCGGACAGCCAAAAATGACGATTCTGCCCCCGACCGGCCAAAATCACTGTTCAGGCCCAGAACTGCCCGAGACTCGTGATTTTTTGACTGCCCCACCAGAAATCGCAGTCTCGGACCCAGACGGCTGGAAATCACTATTTGGGTCCCGGACATCCTGAGAATGACACCGGCCCGTCGGGCAGCCAAAAATGACGATTCTGCCCCCGACCGGCCAAAATCACTTTTAAGGCCCAGAACTGCCCGAAACTCGTGATTTTTCGACTGCCCCACCAGAAATCGCAGTCTCGGACCCAGACGGCTGGAAATCACTATTTCGGTCCCGGACAACCTGAGAATGACACCGGCCCGTCGGACAGCCAAAAATGTCGATTCCGCTCCCGACCGGCCAAAATCATTGTTCAAGCCCAGAACTGCCCGAAACTCGTGATTTTTCGACTGCCCCACCAGAAATCGCAGTCTCGGACCCAGACGGCTGGAAATCACTATTTGGGTCCCGGACAGCCGGAGAACGACACTGGCCCGTCGGACAGCCAAAAATGACGATTCTGCCCTCGACTGACCAAAATCATTGTTCAGTCCGGGAACTGCTCGAAACTCGTGTTTTTTTGACTGCCCCACCAGAAATAGCTGTTTCGGACCCAGACGGCTGGAAATCACTATTTGGGTCCCGGACATCCTGAGAATGACACCGGCCCGTCGGGCAGCCAAAAATGACGATTCTGCCCCCGACCGGCCAAAATCACTTTTAAGGCCCAGAACTGCCCGAAACTCGTGATTTTTCGACTGCCCCACCAGAAATCGCAGTCTCGGACCCAGACGGCTGGAAATCACTATTTCGGTCCCGGACAACCTGAGAATGACACCGGCCCGTCGGACAGCCAAAAATGTCGATTCTGCCCCCGACCGGCCAAAATCACTGTTCAGGCCGGGAACTGCTCGAAACTCAGGTTTTTTTGAATGCCCTACTAGAAATAGCAGTTTCGGACCCAGACGGCTGGAAATCACTATTTGGGTTCCGAACATCCTGAGAATGACACCGGCCCGTCGGACAGCCAAAAATGTCGATTCTGCCCCCGACCGGCCAAAATCACTGTTCAGGCCGGGAACTGCTCGAAAATCGTGTTTTTTTTACTGCCCTACTAGAAATAGCAGTTTCGGACCCAGACGGCTGGAAATCACTATTTGGGTTCCGAACTTCCTGAGAATGACACCGGCCCGTCGGACAGCCAAAAATGTCGATTCTGCCCCCGACCGGCCAAAATCACTAATCAGGCCGGGAACTGCTCGAAACTCGTGTTTTTTTGACTGCCCTACCAGAAATAGCAGTTTCGGACCCAGACGGCTGGAAATCGCTATTTGTGTCCAGGTCATCCTGAGAACGACACCGGCCCGTCGGACAGCCAAAAATGTCGATTCCGCTCCCGACCGGCCAAAATCATTGTTCAGGCCCAGAACTGCCCGAAACTCGTGATTTTTCGACCGCCCCACCAGAAATCGCAGTCTCGGACCCAGACGGCTGGAAATCACTATTTGGGTCCCGGACAGCCGGAGAACGACATCGGCCCGTCGGACAGCCAAAAATGACGATTCTGCCCCCGACCGGCCAAAATCACTGTTCAGGCCCAGAACTGCCCGAGACTCGTGATTTTTTGACTGCCCCACCAGAAATCGCAGTCTCGGACCCAGACGGCTGGAAATCACTATTTTGGTCCCGGACAACCTGAGAATGACACCGGCCCGTCGGACAGCCAAAAATGTCGATTCTGCCCCCGACGGGCCAAAATCACTGTTCAGGCCGGGAACTGCTCGAAACTCGTGTTTTTTTGACTACCCTACCAGAAATAGCTGTTTCGGACCCAGACGGCTGGAAATCACTATTTGGGTCCCGGACATCCTGAGAATGACACCGGCCCGTCGGGCAGCCAAAAGTGACGATTCTGCCCCCGACCGGCCAAAATCACTTTTCAGGCCCAGAACTGCCCGAAACTCGTGATTTTTCGACTGCCCCACCAGAAATCGCAGTCTCGGACCCAGACGGTTGGAAATCACAATTTCGGTCCCGGACAACCTGAGAATGACACCGGCCCGTCGGACAGCCAAAAATGTCGATTCTGCCCCCGACCGGCCAAAATCACTGTTCAGGCCAGGAATTGCTCGAAACTCAGGTTTTTTTGAATGCCCTACTAGAAATAGCAGTTTCGGACCCAGACGGCTGGAAATCACTATTTGGGTTCCGAACATCCTGAGAATGACACCGGCCCGTCGGACAGCCAAAAATGTCGATTCTGCCCCCGACCGGCCAAAATCACTGTTCAGGCCGGGAACTGCTCGAAAATCGTGTTTTTTTTACTGCCCTACTAGAAATAGCAGTTTCGGACCCAGACGGCTGGAAATGACTATTTGGGTTCCGAACTTCCTGAGAATGACACCGGCCCGTCAGACAGCCAAAAATGTCGATTCTGCCCCCGACCGGCCAAAATCACTGATCAGGCCGGGAACTGCTCGAAACTCGTGTTTTTTTGACTGCCCTACCAGAAATAGCAGTTTCGGACCCAGACGGCTGGAAATCGCTATTTGTGTCCAGGTCATCCTGAGAACGACACCGGCCCGTCGGACAGCCAAAAATGTCGATTCCGCTCCCGATCGGCCAAAATCATTGTTCAGGCCCAGAACTGCCCGAAACTCGTGATTTTTCGACCGCCCCACCAGAAATCGCAGTCTCGGACCCAGACGGCTGGAAATCACTATTTGGGTCCCGGACAGCCGGAGAACGACATCGGCCCGTCGGACAGCCAAAAATGACGATTCTGCCCCCGACCGGCCAAAATCACTGTTCAGGCCCAGAACTGCCCGAGACTCGTGATTTTTTGACTGCCCCACCAGAAATCGCAGTCTCGGACCCAGACGGCTGGAAATCACTATTTCGGTTCCGAACATCCTGAGAACGACACCGGCCCGTCAGACAGCCAAAAATGTCGATTCTGCCCCCGACGGGCCAAAATCACTGTTCAGGCCGGGAACTGCTCGAAACTCGTGTTTTTTTTACTGCCCTACTAGAAATAGCAGTTTCGGACCCAGACGGCTGGAAATCACTATTTGGGTTCCGAACATCCTGAGAATGACACCGGCCCGTCGGACAGCCAAAAATGTCGATTCTGCCCCCGACCGGCCAAAATCACTGTTCAGGGCGGGAACTGCTCGAAAATCGTGTTTTTTTTACTGCCCTACTAGAAATAGCAGTTTCGGACCCAGACGGCTGGAAATCACTATTTGGGTTCCGAACTTCCTGAGAATGACACCGGCCCGTCGGACAGCCAAAAATGTCGATTCTGCCCCCGACCGGCCAAAATCACTGATCAGGCCGGGAACTGCTCGAAACTCGTGTTTTTTTGACTGCCCTACCAGAAATAGCAGTTTCGGACCCAGACGGCTGGAAATCGCTATTTGTGTCCAGGTCATCCTGAGAACGACACCGGCCCGTCGGACAGCCAAAAATGTCGATTCCGCTCCCGACCGGCCAAAATCATTGTTCAGGCCCAGAACTGCCCGAAACTCGTGATTTTTCGACCGCCCCACCAGAAATCGCAGTCTCGGACCCAGACGGCTGGAAATCACTATTTGGGTCCCGGACAGCCGGAGAACGACATCGGCCCGTCGGACAGCCAAAAATGACGATTCTGCCCCCGACCGGCCAAAATCACTGTTCAGGCCCAGAACTGCCCGAGACTCGTGATTTTTTGACTGCCCCACCAGAAATCGCAGTCTCGGACCCAGACGGCTGGAAATCACTATTTCGGTTCCGAACATCCTGAGAACGACACCGGCCCGTCAGACAGCCAAAAATGTCGATTCTGCCCCCGACGGGCCAAAATCACTGTTCAGGCCGGGAACTGCTCGAAACTCGTGTTTTTTTTACTGCCCTACTAGAAATAGCAGTTTCGGACCCAGACGGCTGGAAATCACTATTTGGGTTCCGAACATCCTGAGAATGACACCGGCCCGTCGGACAGCCAAAAATGTCGATTCTGCCCCCGACCGGCCAAAATCACTGTTCAGGCCGGGAACTGCTCGAAAATCGTGTTTTTTTTACTGCCCTACTAGAAATAGCAGTTTCGGACCCAGACGGCTGGAAATCACTATTTGGGTTCCGAACTTCCTGAGAATGACACCGGCCCGTCGGACAGCCAAAAATGTCGATTCTGCCCCCGACCGGCCAAAATCACTGATCAGGCCGGGAACTGCTCGAAACTCGTGTTTTTTTGACTGCCCCACCAGAAATAGCAGTTTCGGACCCTGACGGCTGGAAATCGCTATTTGTGTCCAGGTCATCCTGAGAACGACACCGGCCCGTCGGACAGCCAAAAATGTCGATTCCGCTCCCGACCGGCCAAAATCATTGTTCAGGCCCAGAACTGCCCGAAACTCGGGATTTTTCGACCGCCCCACCAGAAATCGCAGTCTCGGACCCAGACGGCTGGAAATCACTATTTGGGTCCCGGACAGCCGGAGAACGACATCGGCCCGTCGGACAGCCAAAAATGACGATTCTGCCCCCGACCGGCCAAAATCACTGTTCAGGCCCAGAGCTGCCCGAGACTCGTGATTTTTTGACTGCCCCACCAGAAATCGCAGTCTCGGACCCAGACGGCTGGAAATCACTATTTCGGTTCCGAACATCCTGAGAACGACACCGGCCCGTCAGACAGCCAAAAATGTCGATTCTGCCCCCGACGGGCCAAAATCACTGTTCAGGCCGGGAACTGCTCGAAACTCGTGTTTTTTTTACTGCCCTACTAGAAATAGCAGTTTCGGACCCAGACGGCTGGAAATCACTATTTGGGTTCCGAACATCCTGAGAATGACACCGGCCCGTCGGACAGCCAAAAATGTCGATTCTGCCCCCGACCGGCCAAAATCACTGTTCAGGCCGGGAACTGCTCGAAAATCGTGTTTTTTTTACTGCCCTACTAGAAATAGCAGTTTCGGACCCAGACGGCTGGAAATCACTATTTGGGTTCCGAACTTCCTGAGAATGACACCGGCCCGTCGGACAGCCAAAAATGTCGATTCTGCCCCCGACCGGCCAAAATCACTGATCAGGCCGGGAACTGCTCGAAACTCGTGTTTTTTTGACTGCCCCACCAGAAATAGCAGTTTCGGACCCTGACGGCTGGAAATCGCTATTTGTGTCCAGGTCATCCTGAGAACGACACCGGCCCGTCGGACAGCCAAAAATGTCGATTCCGCTCCCGACCGGCCAAAATCATTGTTCAGGCCCAGAACTGCCCGAAACTCGGGATTTTTCGACCGCCCCACCAGAAATCGCAGTCTCGGACCCAGACGGCTGGAAATCACTATTTGGGTCCCGGACAGCCGGAGAACGACATCGGCCCGTCGGACAGCCAAAAATGACGATTCTGCCCCCGACCGGCCAAAATCACTGTTCAGGCCCAGAGCTGCCCGAGACTCGTGATTTTTTGACTGCCCCACCAGAAATCGCAGTCTCGGACCCAGACGGCTGGAAATCACTATTTCGGTTCCGAACATCCTGAGAACGACACCGGCCCGTCAGACAGCCAAAAATGTCGATTCTGCCCCCGACGGGCCAAAATCACTGTTCAGGCCGGGAACTGCTCGAAACTCGTGTTTTTTTTACTGCCCTACTAGAAATAGCAGTTTCGGACCCAGACGGCTGGAAATCACTATTTGGGTTCCGAACATCCTGAGAATGACACCGGCCCGTCGGACAGCCAAAAATGTCGATTCTGCCCCCGACCGGCCAAAATCACTGTTCAGGCCGGGAACTGCTCGAAAATCGTGTTTTTTTTACTGCCCTACTAGAAATAGCAGTTTCGGACCCAGACGGCTGGAAATCACTATTTGGGTTCCGAACTTCCTGAGAATGACACCGGCCCGTCGGACAGCCAAAAATGTCGATTCTGCCCCCGACCGGCCAAAATCACTGATCAGGCCGGGAACTGCTCGAAACTCGTGTTTTTTTGACTGCCCTACCAGAAATAGCAGTTTCGGACCCAGACGGCTGGAAATCGCTATTTGTGTCCAGGTCATCCTGAGAACGACACCGGCCCGTCGGACAGCCAAAAATGTCGATTCCGCTCCCGACCGGCCAAAATCATTGTTCAGGCCCAGAACTGCCCGAAACTCGGGATTTTTCGACCGCCCCACCAGAAATCGCAGTCTCGGACCCAGACGGCTGGAAATCACTATTTGGGTCCCGGACAGCCGGAGAACGACATCGGCCCGTCGGACAGCCAAAAATGACGATTCTGCCCCCGACCGGCCAAAATCACTGTTCAGGCCCAGAACTGCCCGAGACTCGTGATTTTTTGACTGCCCCACCAGAAATCGCAGTCTCGGACCCAGACGGCTGGAAATCACTATTTTGGTCCCGGACAACCTGAGAATGACACCGGCCCGTCGGACAGCCTAAAATGTCGATTCTGCCCCCGACGGGCCAAAATCACTGTTCAGGCCGGGAACTGCTCGAAACTCGTGTTTTTTTTATTGCCCTACTAGAAATAGCAGTTTCGGACCCAGACGGCTGGAAATCACTATTTGGGTTCCGAACTTCCTGAGAATGACACCGGCCCGTCGGACAGCCAAAAATGTCGATTCTGCCCCCGACCGGCCAAAATCACTGATCAGGCCGGGAACTGCTCGAAACTCGTGTTTTTTTGACTACCCTACCAGAAATAGCAGTTTCGGACCCAGACGGCTGGAAATCGCTATTTGTGTCCAGGTCATCCTGAGAACGACCCCGACCCGTCGGACAGCCAAAAATGTCGATTCCGCTCCCGACCGGCCAAAATCATTGTTCAGGCCCAGAACTGCCCGAAACTCGTGATTTTTCGACCGCCCCACCAGAAATCGCAGTCTCGGACCCAGACGGCTGGAAATCACTATTTGGGTCCCGGACAGCCGGAGAACGACATCGGCCCGTCAGACAGCCAAAAATGACGATTCTGCCCTCGACTGACCAAAATCATTGTTCTGTCCGGGAACTGCTCGAAACTCGTGTTTTTTTGACTGCCCCACCAGAAATAGCTGTTTCGGACCCAGACGGCTGGAAATCACTATTTGGGTCCCGGACATCCTGAGAATGACACCGGCCCGTCGGGCAGCCAAAAGTGACGATTCTGCCCCCGACCGGCCAAAATCACTTTTCAGGCCCAGAACTGCCCGAAACTCGTGATTTTTCGACTGCCCCACCAGAAATCGCAGTCTCGGACCCAGACGGTTGGAAATCACTATTTCGGTCCCGGACAACCTGAGAATGACACCGGCCCGTCGGACAGCCAAAAATGTCGATTCTGCCCCCGACCGGCCAAAATCACTGTTCAGGCCGGGAACTGCTCGAAACTCAGGTTTTTTTGAATGCCCTACTAGAAATAGCAGTTTCGGACCCAGACGGCTGGAAATCACTATTTGGGTTCCGAACATCCTGAGAATGACACCGGCCCGTCGGACAGCCAAAAATGTCGATTCTGCCCCCGACCGGCCAAAATCACTGTTCAGGCCGGGAACTGCTCGAAAATCGTGTTTTTTTTACTGCCCTACTAGAAATAGCAGTTTCGGACCCAGACGGCTGGAAATCACTATTTGGGTTCCGAACTTCCTGAGAATGACACCGGCCCGTCGGACAGCCAAAAATGTCGATTCTGCCCCCGACCGGCCAAAATCACTGATCAGGCCGGGAACTGCTCGAAACTCGTGTTTTTTTGACTGCCCTACCAGAAATAGCAGTTTCGGACCCAGACGGCTGGAAATCGCTATTTGTGTCCAGGTCATCCTGAGAACGACACCGGCCCGTCGGACAGCCAAAAATGTCGATTCCGCTCCCGACCGGCCAAAATCATTGTTCAGGCCCAGAACTGCCCGAAACTCGTGATTTTTCGACCGCCCCACCAGAAATCGCAGTCTCGGACCCAGACGGCTGGAAATCACTATTTGGGTCCCGGACAGCCGGAGAACGACATCGGCCCGTCGGACAGCCAAAAATGACGATTCTGCCCCCGACCGGCCATAATCACTGTTCAGGCCCAGAACTGCCCGAGACTCGTGATTTTTTGACTGCCCCACCAGAAATCGCAGTCTCGGACCCAGACGGCTGGAAATCACTATTTTGGTCCCGGACAACCTGAGAATGACACCGGCCCGTCGGACAGCCTAAAATGTCGATTCTGCCCCCGACGGGCCAAAATCACTGTTCAGGCCGGGAACTGCTCGAAACTCGTGTTTTTTTTACTGCCCTACTAGAAATAGCAGTTTCGGACCCAGACGGCTGGAAATCACTATTTGGGTTCCGAACTTCCTGAGAATGACACCGGCCCGTCGGACAGCCAAAAATGTCGATTCTGCCCCCGACCGGCCAAAATCACTGATCAGGCCGGGAACTGCTCGAAACTCGTGTTTTTTTGACTACCCTACCAGAAATAGCAGTTTCGGACCCAGACGGCTGGAAATCGCTATTTGTGTCCAGGTCATCCTGAGAACGACCCCAACCCGTCGGACAGCCAAAAATGTCGATTCCGCTCCCGACCGGCCAAAATCATTGTTCAGGCCCAGAACTGCCCGAAACTCGTGATTTTTCGACCGCCCCACCAGAAATCGCAGTCTCGGACCCAGACGGCTGGAAATCACTATTTGGGTCCCGGACAGCCGGAGAACGACATCGGCCCGTCAGACAGCCAAAAATGACGATTCTGCCCTCGACTGGCCAAAATCACTGTTCTGTCCGGGAACTGCTCGAAACTCGTGTTTTTTTGACTGCCCCACCAGAAATAGCTGTTTCGGACCCAGACGGCTGGAAATCACTATTTCGGTCCCGGACATCCTGAGAATGACACCGGCCCGTCGGGCAGCCAAAAATGACGATTCTGCCCCCGACCGGCCAAAATCACTGTTCAGGCCCAGAACTGCCCGAAACTCGTGATTTTTCGACTGCCCCACCAGAAATCGCAGTCTCGGACCCAGACGGCTGGAAATCACTATTTCGGTCCCGGACAACCTGAGAATGACACCGGCCCGTCGGACAGCCAAAAATGTCGATTCTGCCCCCGACCGGCCAAAATCACTGTTCAGGTCGGGAACTGCTCGGAACTCGGGTTTTTTTGAATGCCCTACTAGAAATAGCAGTTCCGGACCCAGACGGCTGGAAATCACTATTTGGGTTCCGAACATCCTGAGAATGACACCGGCCCGTCGGACAGCCAAAAATGTCGATTCTGCCCCCGACCGGCCAAAATCACTGATCAGGCCGGGAACTGCTCGAAACTCGTGTTTTTTTGACTGCCCTACCAGAAATAGCAGTTTCGGACCCAGACGGCTGGAAATCGCTATTTGTGTCCAGGTCATCCTGCGAACGACACCGGCCCGTCGGACAGCCAAAAATGTCGATTCCGCTCCCGACCGGCCAAAATCACTGTTCAGGCCCAGAACTGCCCGAGACTCGTGATTTTTTGACTGCCCCCCCAGAAATCGCAGTCTCGGACCCAGACGGCTGGAAATCACTATTTTGGTCCCGGACAACCTGAGAATGACACCGGCCCGTCGGACAGCCTAAAATGTCGATTCTGCCCCCGACGGGCCAAAATCACTGTTCAGGCCGGGAACTGCTCGAAACTCGTGTTTTTTTTACTGCCCTACTAGAAATAGCAGTTTCGGACCCAGACGGCTGGAAATCACTATTTGGGTTCCGAACTTCCTGAGAATGACACCGGCCCGTCGGACAGCCAAAAATGTCGATTCTGCCCCCGACCGGCCAAAATCACTGATCAGGCCGGGAACTGCTCGAAACTCGTGTTTTTTTGACTACCCTACCAGAAATAGCAGTTTCGGACCCAGACGGCTGGAAATCGCTATTTGTGTCCAGGTCCTCCTGAGAACGACCCCGACCCGTCGGACAGCCAAAAATGTCGATTCCGCTCCCGACCGGCCAAAATCATTGTTCAGGCCCAGAACTGCCCGAAACTCGTGATTTTTCGACCGCCCCACCAGAAATCGCAGTCTCGGACCCAGACGACTGGAAATCACTATTTGGGTCCCGGACAGCCGGAGAACGACATCGGCCCGTCAGACAGCCAAAAATGACGATTCTGCCCTCGACTGGCCAAAATCACTGTTCTGTCCAGGAACTGCTCGAAACTCGTGTTTTTTTGACTGCCCCACCAGAAATAGCTGTTTCGGACCCAGACGGCTGGAAATCACTATTTCGGTCCCGGACATCCTGAGAATGACACCGGCCCGTCGGGCAGCCAAAAATGACGATTCTGCCCCCGACCGGCCAAAATCACTGTTCAGGCCCAGAACTGCCCGAAACTCGTGATTTTTCGACTGCCCCACCAGAAATCGCAGTCTCGGACCCAGACGGCTGGAAATCACTATTTCGGTCCCGGACAACCTGAGAATGACATCGGCCCGTCGGACAGCCAAAAATGTCGATTCTGCCCCCGACCGGCCAAAATCACTGTTCAGGTCGGGAACTGCTCGAAACTCGGGTTTTTTTGAATGCCCTACTAGAAATAGCAGTTCCGGACCCAGACGGCTGGAAATCACTATTTGGGTTCCGAACATCCTGAGAATGACACCGGCCCGTCGGACAGCCAAAAATGTCGATTCTGCCCCCGACCGGCCAAAATCACTGATCAGGCCGGGAACTGCTCGAAACTCGTGTTTTTTTGACTGCCCTACCAGAAATAGTAGTTTCGGACCCAGACGGCTGGAAATCGCTATTTGTGTCCAGGTCATCCTGAGAACAACACCGGCCCGTCGGACAGCCAAAAATGTCGATTCCGCTCCCGACCGGCCAAAATCATTGTTCAAGCCCAAAACTGCCCGAAACTCGTGATTTTTCGACCGCCCCACCAGAAATCGCAGTCTCGGACCCAGACGGCTGGAAATCACTATTTGGGTCCCGGACAGCCGGAGAACGACATCGGCCCGTCGGACAGCCAAAAATGACGATTCTGCCCCCGACCGGCCAAAATCACTGTTCAGGCCCAGAACTGCCCGAGACTCGTGATTTTTTGACTGCCCCACCAGAAATCGCAGTCTCGGACCCAGACGGCTGGAAATCACTATTTTGGTCCCGGGCAACCTGAGAATGACACCGGCCCGTCGGACAGCCTAAAATGTCGATTCTGCCCCCGACCGGCCAAAATCACTGTTCAGGCTGGGAACTGCTCGAAACTCGTGTTTTTTTTACTGCCCTTCTAGAAATAGCAGTTTCGGACCCAGACGGCTGGAAATCACTATTTGGGTTCCGAACTTCCTGAGAATGACACCGGCCCGTCGGACAGCCAAAAATGTCGATTCTGCCCCCGACCGGCCAAAATCACTGATCAGGCCGGGAACTGCTCGAAACTCGTGTTTTTTTGACTACCCTACCAGAAATAGCAGTTTCGGACCCAGACGGCTGGAAATCGCTATTTGTGTCCAGGTCATCCTGAGAACGACCCCGACCCGTTGGACAGCCAAAAATGTCGATTCCGCTCCCGACCGGCCGAAATCATTGTTCAGGCCTAGAACTGCCCGAAACTCGTGATTTTTCGACCGCCCCACCAGAAATCGCAGTCTCGGACCCAGACGGCTGGAAATCACTATTTGGGTCCCGGACAGCCGGAGAACGACATCGGCCCGTCAGACAGCCAAAAATGACGATTCTGCCCTCGACTGGCCAAAATCACTGTTCTGTCCGGGAACTGCTCGAAACTCGTGTTTTTTTGACTGCCCCACCAGAAATAGCTGTTTCGGACCCAGACGGCTGGAAATCACTATTTCGGTCCCGGACATCCTGAGAATGACACCGGCCCGTCGGGCAGCCAAAAATGACGATTCTGCCCCCGACCGGCCAAAATCACTGTTCAGGCCCAGAACTGCCCGAAACTCGTGATTTTTCGACTGCCCCACCAGAAATCGCAGTCTCGGACCCAGACGGCTGGAAATCACTATTTCGGTCCCGGACAACCTGAGAATGACACCGGCCCGTCGGACAGCCAAAAATGTCGATTCTGCCCCCGACCGGCCAAAATCACTGTTCAGGTCGGGAACTGCTCGAAACTCGGGTTTTTTTGACTGCCCTACTAGAAATAGCAGTTTCGGACCCAGACGGCTGGAAATCACTATTTGGGTTCCGAACTTCCTGAGAATGACACCGGCCCGTCGGACAGCCAAAAATGTTGATTCTGCCCCCGACCGGCCAAAATCACTGATCAGGCCGGGAACTGCTCGAAACTCGTGTTTTTTTGACTGCCCTACCAGAAATAGAAGTTTCGGACCCTGACGGCTGGAAATCGCTATTTGTGTCCAGGTCATCCTGAGAACGACCCCGACCCGTCGGACAGCCCAAAATGTCGATTCCGCTCCCGACCGGCCAAAATCATTGTTCAAGCCCAAAACTGCCCGAAACTCGTGATTTTTCGACCGCCCCACCAGAAATCGCAGTCTCGGACCCAGACGGCTGGAAATCACTATTCGGGTCCCGGACAGCCGGAGAACGACATCGGCCCGTCGGACAGCCAAAAATGACGATTCTGCCCCCGACTGGCCAAAATCACTGTTCTGTCCGGGAACTGCTCGAAACTCGTGTTTTTTTGACTGCCCCACCAGAAATAGCTGTTTCGGACCCAGACGGCTGGAAATCACTATTTCGGTCCCGGACATCCTGAGAATGACACCGGCCCGACGGGCAGCCAAAAATGACGATTCTGCCCCCGACCGGCCAAAATCACTGTTCAGGCCCAGAACTGCCCGAGACTCGTGATTTTTTGACTGCCCCTCCAGAAATCGCAGTCTCGGACCCAGACGGCTGGAAATCACTATTTTGGTCCCGGACAACCTGAGAATGACACCGGCCCGTCGGACAGCCTAAAATGTCGATTCTGCCCCCGACCAGCCAAAATCACTGTTCAGGCCGGGAACTGCTCGAAACTCGTGTTTTTTTTACTGCCCTACTAGAAATAGCAGTTTCGGACCCAGACGGCTGGAAATCACTATTTGGGTTCCGAACATCCTGAGAATGACACCGGCCCGTCGGACAGCCAAAAATGTCGATTCTGCCCCCGACCGGCCAAAATCACTGATCAGGCCGGGAACTGCTCGAAACTCGTGTTTTTTTGACTGCCCTACCAGAAATAGCAGTTTCGGACCCAGACGGCTGGAAATCGCTATTTGTGTCCAGGTCATCCTGAGAACGACACCGGCCCGTCGGACAGCCAAAAATGTCGATTCCGCTCCCGACCGGCCAAAATCATTGTTCAGGCCCAGAACTGCCCGAAACTCGTGATTTTTCGACCGCCCCACCAGAAATCGCAGTCTCGGACCCAGACGGCTGGAAATCACTATTTGGGTCCCGGACAGCCGGAGAACGACATCGGCCCGTCAGACAGCCAAAAATGACGATTCTGCCCTCGACTGGCCAAAATCACTGTTCTGTCCGGGAACTGCTCGAAACTCGTGTTTTTTTGACTGCCCCACCAGAAATAGCTGTTTCGGACCCAGACGGCTGGAAATCACTATTTCGGTCCCGGGCATCCTGAGAATGACACCGGCCCGTCGGGCAGCCAAAAATGACGATTCTGCCCCCGACCGGCCAAAATCACTGTTCAGGCCCAGAACTGCCCGAAACTCGTGATTTTTCGACTGCCCCACCAGAAATCGCAGTCTCGGACCCAGACGGCTGGAAATCACTATTTCGGTCCCGGACAACCTGAGAATGACACCGGCCCGTCGGACAGCCAAAAATGTCGATTCTGCCCCCGACCGGCCAAAATCACTGTTCAGGTCGGGAACTGCTCGAAACTCGGGTTTTTTTGACTGCCCTACTAGAAATAGCAGTTTCGGACCCAGACGGCTGGAAATCACTATTTGGGTTCCGAACATCCTGAGAATGACACCGGCCCGTCGGACAGCCAAAAATGTCGATTCTGCCCCCGACCGGCCAAAATCACTGATCAGGCCGGGAACTGCTCGAAACTCGTGTTTTTTTGACTGCCCTACCAGAAATAGAAGTTTCGGACCCAGACGGCTGGAAATCGCTATTTGTGTCCAGGTCATCCTGAGAACGACACCGGCCCGTCGGACAGCCCAAAATGTCGATTCCGCTCCCGACCGGCCAAAATCATTGTTCAAGCCCAAAACTGCCCGAAACTCGTGATTTTTCGACCGCCCCACCAGAAATCGCAGTCTCGGACCCAGACGGCTGGAAATCACTATTTGGGTCCCGGACAGCCGGAGAACGACATCGGCCCGTCGGACAGCCAAAAATGACGATTCTGCCCCCGACCGGCCAAAATCACTGTTCAGGCCCAGAACTGCCCGAGACTCGTGATTTTTTGACTGCCCCACCAGAAATCGCAGTCCCGGACCCAGACGGCTGGAAATCACTATTTTGGTCCTGGACAACCTGAGAATGACACCGGCCCGTCGGACAGCCTAAAATGTCGATTCTGCCCCCGACCGGCCAAAATCACTGTTCAGGCCGGGAACTACTCGAAACTCGTGTTTTTTTTACTGCCCTACTAGAAATAGCAGTTTCGGACCCAGACGGCTGGAAATCACTATTTGGGTTCCGAACATCCTGAGAATGACACCGGCCCGTCGGACAGCCAAAAATGTCGATTCTGCCCCCGACCGGCCAAAATCACTGATCAGGCCGGGAACTGCTTGAAACTCGTGTTTTTTTGACTGCCCTACCAGAAATAGCAGTTTCGGACCCAGACGGCTGGAAATCGCTATTTGTGTCCAGGTCATCCTGAGAACGACACCGGCCCGTCGGACAGCCAAAAATGTCGATTCCGCTCCCGACCGGCCAAAATCATTGTTCAGGCCCAGAACTGCCCGAAACTCGTGATTTTTCGACCGCCCCACCAGAAATCGCAGTCTCGGACCCAGACGGCTGGAAATCACTATTTGGGTCCCGGACAGCCGGAGAACGACATCGGCCCGTCAGACAGCCAAAAATGACGATTCTGCCCTCGACTGGCCAAAATCACTGTTCTGTCCGGGAACTGCTCGAAACTCGTGTTTTTTTGACTGCCCCACCAGAAATAGCTGTTTCGGACCCAGACGGCTGGAAATCACTATTTCGGTCCCGGGCATCCTGAGAATGACACCGGCCCGTCGGGCAGCCAAAAATGACGATTCTGCCCCCGACCGGCCAAAATCACTGTTCAGGCCCAGAACTGCCCGAAACTCGTGATTTTTCGACTGCCCCACCAGAAATCGCAGTCTCGGACCCAGACGGCTGGAAATCACTATTTCGGTCCCGGACAACCTGAGAATGACACCGGCCCGTCGGACAGCCAAAAATGTCGATTCTGCCCCCGACCGGCCAAAATCACTGTTCAGGTCGGGAACTGCTCGAAACTCGGGTTTTTTTGACTGCCCTACTAGAAATAGCAGTTTCGGACCCAGACGGCTGGAAATCACTATTTGGGTTCCGAACATCCTGAGAATGACACCGGCCCGTCGGACAGCCAAAAATGTCGATTCTGCCCCCGACCGGCCAAAATCACTGATCAGGCCGGGAACTGCTCGAAACTCGTGTTTTTTTGACTGCCCTACCAGAAATAGAAGTTTCGGACCCAGACGGCTGGAAATCGCTATTTGTGTCCAGGTCATCCTGAGAACGACACCGGCCCGTCGGACAGCCCAAAATGTCGATTCCGCTCCCGACCGGCCAAAATCATTGTTCAAGCCCAAAACTGCCCGAAACTCGTGATTTTTCGACCGCCCCACCAGAAATCGCAGTCTCGGACCCAGACGGCTGGAAATCACTATTTGGGTCCCGGACAGCCGGAGAACGACATCGGCCCGTCGGACAGCCAAAAATGACGATTCTGCCCCCGACCGGCCAAAATCACTGTTCAGGCCCAGAACTGCCCGAGACTCGTGATTTTTTGATTGCCCCACCAGAAATCGCAGTCCCGGACCCAGACGGCTGGAAATCACTATTTTGGTCCCGGACAACCTGAGAATGACACCGGCCCGTCGGACAGCCTAAAATGTCGATTCTGCCCCCGACCGGCCAAAATCACTGTTCAGGCCGGGAACTGCTCGAAACTCGTGTTTTTTTTACTGCCCTACTAGAAATAGCAGTTTCGGACCCAGACGGCTGGAAATCACTATTTGGGTTCCGAACATCCTGAGAATGACACCGGCCCGTCGGACAGCCAAAAATGTCGATTCTGCCCCCGACCGGCCAAAATCACTGATCAGGCCGGGAACTGCTCGAAACTCGTGTTTTTTTGACTGCCCTACCAGAAATAGCAGTTTCGGACCCAGACGGCTGGAAATCGCTATTCGTGTCCAGGTCATCCTGAGAACGACACCGGCCCGTCGGACAGCCAAAAATGTCGATTCCGCTCCCGACCGGCCAAAATCATTGTTTAGGCCCAGAACTGCCCGAAACTCGTGATTTTTCGACCGCCCCACCAGAAATCGCAGTCTCGGACCCAGACGGCAGGAAATCACTATTTGGGTCCCGGACAGCCGGAGAACGACATCGGCCCGTCGGACAGCCAAAAATGACGATTCTGCCCCCGACCGGCCAAAATCACTGTTCAGGCCCAGAACTGCCCGAGACTCGTGATTTTTTGATTGCCCCACCAGAAATCGCAGTCCCGGACCCAGACGGCTGGAAATCACTATTTTGGTCCCGGACAACCTGAGAATGACACCGGCCCGTCGGACAGCCTAAAATGTCGATTCTGCCCCCGACCGGCCAAAATCACTGTTCAGGCCGGGAACTGCTCGAAACTCGTGTTTTTTTTACTGCCCTACTAGAAATAGCAGTTTCGGACCCAGACGGCTGGAAATCACTATTTGGGTTCCGAACATCCTGAGAATGACACCGGCCCGTCGGACAGCCAAAAATGTCGATTCTGCCCCCGACCGGCCAAAATCACTGATCAGGCCGGGAACTGCTCGAAACTCGTGTTTTTTTGACTGCCCTACCAGAAATAGCAGTTTCGGACCCAGACGGCTGGAAATCGCTATTTGTGTCCAGGTCATCCTGAGAACGACACCGGCCCGTCGGACAGCCAAAAATGTCGATTCCGCTCCCGACCGGCCAAAATCATTGTTCAGGCCCAGAACTGCCCGAAACTCGTGATTTTTCGACCGCCCCACCAGAAATCGCAGTCTCGGACCCAGACGGCTGGAAATCACTATTTGGGTCCCGGACAGCCGGAGAACGACATCGGCCCGTCAGACAGCCAAAAATGACGATTCTGCCCTCGACTGGCCAAAATCACTGTTCTGTCCGGGAACTGCTCGAAACTCGTGTTTTTTTGACTGCCCCACCAGAAATAGCTGTTTCGGACCCAGACGGCTGGAAATCACTATTTGGGTTCCGAACATCCTGAGAATGACACCGGCCCGTCGGACAGCCAAAAATGTCGATTCTGCCCCCGACCGGCCAAAATCACTGTTCAGGCCCAGAACTGCCCGAAACTCGTGATTTTTCGACTGCCCCACCAGAAATCGCAGTCTCGGACCCAGACGGCTGGAAATCACTATTTCGGTCCCGGACAACCTGAGAATGACACCGGCCCGTCGGACAGCCTAAAATGTCGATTCTGCCCCCGACCGGCCAAAATCACTGTTCAGGTCGGGAACTGCTCGAAACTCGGGTTTTTTTGACTGCCCTACTAGAAATAGCAGTTTCGGACCCAGACGGCTGGAAATCACTATTTGGGTTCCGAACATCCTGAGAATGACACCGGCCCGTCGGACAGCCAAAAATGTCGATTCTGCCCCCGACCGGCCAAAATCACTGATCAGGCCGGGAACTGCTCGAAACTCGTGTTTTTTTGACTGCCCTACCAGAAATAGAAGTTTCGGACCCAGACGGCTGGAAATCGCTATTTGTGTCCAGGTCATCCTGAGAACGACACCGGCCCGTCGGACAGCCCAAAATGTCGATTCCGCTCCCGACCGGCCAAAATCATTGTTCAAGCCCAAAACTGCCCGAAACTCGTGATTTTTCGACCGCCCCACCAGAAATCGCAGTCTCGGACCCAGACGGCTGGAAATCACTATTTGGGTCCCGGACAGCCGGAGAACGACATCGGCCCGTCGGACAGCCAAAAATGACGATTCTGCCCCCGACCGGCCAAAATCACTGTTCAGGCCCAGAACTGCCCGAGACTCGTGATTTTTTGACTGCCCCACCAGAAATCGCAGTCTCGGACCCAGACGGCTGGAAATCACTATTTCGGTCCCGGACAACCTGAGAATGACACCGGCCCGTCGGACAGCCAAAAATGTCGATTCTGCCCCCGACCGGCCAAAATCACTGTTCAGGTCGGGAACTGCTCGAAACTCGGGTTTTTTTGAATGCCCTACTAGAAATAGCAGTTTCGGACCCAGACGGCTGGAAATCACTATTTGGGATCCGAACATCCTGAGAATGACACCGGCCCGTCGGACAGCCAAAAATGTCGATTCTGCCCCCGACCGGCCAAAATCACTGATCAGGCCGGGAACTGCTCGAAACTCGTGTTTTTTTGACTGCCCTACCAGAAATAGCAGTTTCGGACCCAGACGGCTGGAAATCGCTATTTGTGTCCAGGTCATCCTGAGAACGACCCCGACCCGTCGGACAGCCAAAAATGTCGATTCCGCTCCCGACCGGCCAAAATCATTGTTCAGGCCCAGAACTGCCCGAAACTCGTGATTTTTCGACCGCCCCACCAGAAATCGCAGTCTCGGACCCAGACGGCTGGAAATCACTATTTGGGTCCCGGACAGCCGGAGAACGACATCGGCCCGTCAGACAGCCAAAAATGACGATTCTGCCCTCGACTGGCCAAAATCACTGTTCTGTCCGGGAACTGCTCGAAACTCGTGTTTTTTTGACTGCCCCACCAGAAATAGTTGTTTCGGACCCAGACGGCTGGAAATCACTATTTCGGTCCCGGACATCCTGAGAATGACACCGGCCCGTCGGGCAGCCAGAAATGACGATTCTGCCCCCGACCGGCCAAAATCACTGTTCAGGCCCAGAACTGCCCGAAACTCGTGATTTTTCGACTGCCCCACCAGAAATCGCAGTCTCGGACCCAGACGGCTGGAAATCACTATTTCGGTCCCGGACAACCTAAGAATGACACCGGCCCGTCGGACAGCCAAAAATGTCGATTCTGCCCCCGACCGGCCAAAATCACTGTTCAGGTCGGGAACTGCTCGAAACTCGGGTTTTTTTGAATGCCCTACTAGAAATAGCAGTTTCGGACCCAGACGGCTGGAAATCACTATTTGGGTCCCGGACATCCTGAGAATGACACCGGCCCGTCGGGCAGCCAAAAATGACGATTCTGCCCCCGACCGGCCAAAATCACTGTTCAGGCCCAGAACTGCCCGAAACTCGTGATTTTTCGACCGCCCCACCAGAAATTGCAGTCTCGGACCCAGACGGCTGGAAATCACTATTTGGGTCCCGGACAGCCGGAGAACGACATCGGCCCGTCGGACAGCCAAAAATGACGATTCTGCCCCCGACCGGCCAAAATCACTGTTCAGGCCCTGAACTGCCCGAGACTCGTGATTTTTTGACTGCCCCACCATAAATCGCAGTCTCGGACCCAGACGGATGGAAATCACTATTTTGGTCCCGGACAACCTGAGAATGACACCGGCCCGTCGGACAGCCTAAAATGTCGATTCTGCCCCCGACCGGCCAAAATCACTGTTCAGGCCGGGAACTGCTCGAAACTCGTGTTTTTTTTACTGCCCTACTAGAAATAGCAGTTTCGGACCCAGACGGCTGGAAATCACTATTTGGGTTCCGAACTTCCTGAGAATGACACCGGCCCGTCGGACAGCCAAAAATGTCGATTCTGCCCCCGACCGGCCAAAATCACTGTTCAGGTCGGGAACTGCTCGAAACTCGGGTTTTTTTGAATGCCCTACTAGAAATAGCAGTTTCGGACCCAGACGGCTGGAAATCACTATTTGGGATCCGAACATCCTGAGAATGACACCGGCCCGTCGGACAGCCAAAAATGTCGATTCTGCCCCCGACCGGCCAAAATCACTGATCAGGCCGGGAACTGCTCGAAACTCGTGTTTTTTTGACTGCCCTACCAGAAATAGCAGTTTCGGACCCAGACGGCTGGAAATCGCTATTTGTGTCCAGGTCATCCTGAGAACGACCCCGACCCGTCGGACAGCCAAAAATGTCGATTCCGCTCCCGACCGGCCAAAATCATTGTTCAGGCCCAGAACTGCCCGAAACTCGTGATTTTTCGACCGCCCCACCAGAAATCGCAGTCTCGGACCCAGACGGCTGGAAATCACTATTTGGGTCCCGGACAGCCGGAGAACGACATCGGCCCGTCAGACAGCCAAAAATGACGATTCTGCCCTCGACTGGCCAAAATCACTGTTCTGTCCGGGAACTGCTCGAAACTCGTGTTTTTTTGACTGCCCCACCAGAAATAGTTGTTTCGGACCCAGACGGCTGGAAATCACTATTTCGGTCCCGGACATCCTGAGAATGACACCGGCCCGTCGGGCAGCCAGAAATGACGATTCTGCCCCCGACCGGCCAAAATCACTGTTCAGGCCCAGAACTGCCCGAAACTCGTGATTTTTCGACTGCCCCACCAGAAATCGCAGTCTCGGACCCAGACGGCTGGAAATCACTATTTCGGTCCCGGACAACCTAAGAATGACACCGGCCCGTCGGACAGCCAAAAATGTCGATTCTGCCCCCGACCGGCCAAAATCACTGTTCAGGTCGGGAACTGCTCGAAACTCGGGTTTTTTTGAATGCCCTACTAGAAATAGCAGTTTCGGACCCAGACGGCTGGAAATCACTATTTGGGTCCCGGACATCCTGAGAATGACACCGGCCCGTCGGGCAGCCAAAAATGACGATTCTGCCCCCGACCGGCCAAAATCACTGTTCAGGCCCAGAACTGCCCGAAACTCGTGATTTTTCGACCGCCCCACCAGAAATTGCAGTCTCGGACCCAGACGGCTGGAAATCACTATTTGGGTCCCGGACAGCCGGAGAACGACATCGGCCCGTCGGACAGCCAAAAATGACGATTCTGCCCCCGACCGGCCAAAATCACTGTTCAGGCCCAGAACTGCCCGAGACTCGTGATTTTTTGACTGCCCCACCATAAATCGCAGTCTCGGACCCAGACGGCTGGAAATCACTATTTTGGTCCCGGACAACCTGAGAATGACACCGGCCCGTCGGACAGCCTAAAATGTCGATTCTGCCCCCGACCGGCCAAAATCACTGTTCAGGCCGGGAACTGCTCGAAACTCGTGTTTTTTTTACTGCCCTACTAGAAATAGCAGTTTCGGACCCAGACGGCTGGAAATCACTATTTGGGTTCCGAACTTCCTGAGAATGACACCGGCCCGTCGGACAGCCAAAAATGTCGATTCTGCCCCCGACCGGCCAAAATCACTGATCAGGCCGGGAACTGCTCGAAACTCGTGTTTTTTTGACTACCCTACCAGAAATAGCAGTTTCGGACCCAGACGGCTGGAAATCGCTATTTGTGTCCAGGTCATCCTGAGAACGACCCCGACCCGTCGGACAGCCAAAAATGTCGATTCCGCTCCCGACCGGCCAAAATCATTGTTCAGGCCCAGAACTGCCCGAAACTCGTGATTTTTCGACCGCCCCACCAGAAATCGCAGTCTCGGACCCAGACGGCTGGAAATCACTATTCGGGTCCCGGACAGCCGGAGAACGACATCGGCCCGTCAGACAGCCAAAAATGACGATTCTGCCCTCGACTGGCCAAAATCACTGTTCTGTCCGGGAACTGCTCGAAACTCGTGTTTTTTTGACTGCCCCACCAGAAATAGTTGTTTCGGACCCAGACGGCTGGAAATCACTATTTCGGTCCCGGACATCCTGAGAATGACACCGGCCCGTCGGGCAGCCAAAAATGACGATTCTGCCCCCGACCGGCCAAAATCACTGTTCAGGCCCAGAACTGCCCGAAACTCGTGATTTTTCGACTGCCCCACCAGAAATCGCAGTCTCGGACCCAGACGGCTGGAAATCACTATTTCGGTCCCGGACAACCTGAGAATGACACCGGCCCGTCGGACAGCCAAAAATGTCGATTCTGCCCCCGACCGGCCAAAATCACTGTTCAGGTCGGGAACTGCTCGAAACTCGGGTTTTTTTGAATGCCCTACTAGAAATAGCAGTTTCGGACCCAGACGGCTGGAAATCACTATTTGGGATCCGAACATCCTGAGAATGACACCGGCCCGTCGGACAGCCAAAAATGTCGATTCTGCCCCCGACCGGCCAAAATCACTGATCAGGCCGGGAACTGCTCGAAACTCGTGTTTTTTTGACTGCCCTACCAGAAATAGCAGTTTCGGACCCAGACGGCTGGAAATCGCTATTTGTGTCCAGGTCATCCTGAGAACGACCCCGACCCGTCGGACAGCCAAAAATGTCGATTCCGCTCCCGACCGGCCAAAATCATTGTTCAGGCCCAGAACTGCCCGAAACTCGTGATTTTTCGACCGCCCCACCAGAAATCGCAGTCTCGGACGCAGACGGCTGGAAATCACTATTTGGGTCCCGGACAGCCGGAGAACGACATCGGCCCGTCAGACAGCCAAAAATGACGATTCTGCCCTCGACTGGCCAAAATCACTGTTCTGTCCGGGAACTGCTCGAAACTCGTGTTTTTTTGACTGCCCCACCAGAAATAGTTGTTTCGGACCCAGACGGCTGGAAATCACTATTTCGGTCCCGGACATCCTGAGAATGACACCGGCCCGTCGGGCAGCCAAAAATGACGATTCTGCCCCCGACCGGCCAAAATCACTGTTCAGGCCCAGAACTGCCCGAAACTCGTGATTTTTCGACTGCCCCACCAGAAATCGCAGTCTCGGACCCAGACGGCTGGAAATCACTATTTCGGTCCCGGACAACCTAAGAATGACACTGGCCCGTCGGACAGCCAAAAATGTCGATTCTGCCCCCGACCGGCCAAAATCACTGTTCAGGTCGGGAACTGCTCGAAACTCGGGTTTTTTTGAATGCCCTACTAGAAATAGCAGTTTCGGACCCAGACGGCTGGAAATCACTATTTGGGTTCCGAACATCCTGAGAATGACACCGGCCCGTCGGACAGCCAAAAATGTCGATTCTGCCCCCGACCGGCCAAAATCACTGATCAGGCCGGGAACTGCTCGAAACTCGTGTTTTTTTGACTGCCCTACCAGAAATAGCAGTTTCGGACCCAGACGGCTGGAAATCGCTATTTGTGTCCAGGTCATCCTGAGAACGACACCGGCCCGTCGGATAGCCAAAAATGTCGATTCCGCTCCCGACCGGCCAAAATCAGTGTTCAAGCCCAAAACTGCCCGAAACTCGTGATTTTTCGACCGCCCCACCAGAAATCGCAGTCTCGGACCCAGACGGCTGGAAATCACTATTTGGGTCCCGGACAGCCGGAGAACGACACTGGCCCGTCGGACAGCCAAAAATGACGATTCTGCCCTCGACTGACCAAAATCACTGTTCTGTCCGGGAACTGCTCGAAACTCGTGTTTTTTTGACAGCCCCACCAGAAATAGCTGTTTCGGACCCAGACGGCTGGAAATCACTATTTGGGTCCCGGACATCCTGAGAATGACACCGGCCCGTCGGGCAGCCAAAAATGACGATTCTGCCCCTGACCGGCCAAAATCACTTTTCAGGCCCAGAACTGCCCGAAACTCGTGATTTTTCGACAGCCCCACCAGAAATCGCAGTCTCGGACCCAGACGGCTGGAAATCACTATTTCGGTCCCGGACAACCTGAGAATGACACCGGCCCGTCGGACAGCCTAAAATGTCGATTCTGCCCCCGACCGGCCAAAATCACTGTTCAGGCCGGGAACTGCTCGAAACTCGTGTTTTTTTGACTGCCCTACCAGAAATAGCAGTTTCGGACCCAGACGGCTGGAAATCGCTATTTGTGTCCAGGTCATCCTGAGAACGACACCGGCCCGTCGGATAGCCAAAAATGTCGATTCCGCTCCCGACCGGCCAAAATCAGTGTTCAAGCCCAAAACTGCCCGAAACTCGTGATTTTTCGACCGCCCCACCAGAAATCGCAGTCTCGGACCCAGACGGCTGGAAATCACTATTTGGGTCCCGGACAGCCGGAGAACGACACTGGCCCGTCGGACAGCCAAAAATGACGATTCTGCCCTCGACTGGCCAAAATCACTATTCTGTCCGGGAACTGCTCGAAACTCGTGTTTTTTTGACTGCCCCACCAGAAATAGCTGTTTCGGACCCAGACGGCTGGAAATCACTATTTGGGTCCCGGACATCCTGAGAATGACACTGGCCCGTCGGGCAGCCAAAAATGACAATTCTGCCCCCGACCGGCCAAAATCACTTTTCAGGCCCAGAACTGCCCGAAACTCGTGATTTTTCGACTGCCCCACCAGAAATCGCAGTCTCGGACCCAGACGGCTGGAAATCACTATTTCGGTCCCGGACAACCTGAGAATGACACCGGCCCGTCGGACAGCCAAAAATGTCGATTCTGCCCCCGACCGGCCAAAATCACTGTTCAGGTCGGGAACTGCTCGAAACTCGGGTTTTTTTGAATGCCCTACTAGAAATAGCAGTTTCGGACCCAGACGGCTGGAAATCACTATTTGGGTTCCGAACATCCTGAGAATGACACCGGCCCGTCGGACAGCCAAAAATGTCGATTCTGCCCCCGACCGGCCAAAATCACTGATCAGGCCGGGAACTGCTCGAAACTCGTGTTTTTTTGACTGCCCTACCAGAAATAGCAGTTTCGGACCCAGACGGCTGGAAATCGCTATTTGTGTCCAGGTCATCCTGAGAACGACACCGGCCCGTCGGATAGCCAAAAATGTCGATTCCGCTCCCGACCGGCCAAAATCAGTGTTCAAGCCCAAAACTGCCCGAAACTCGTTATTTTTCGACCGCCCCACCAGAAATCGCAGTCTCGGACCCAGACGGCTGGAAATCACTATTTGGGTCCCGGACAGCCGGAGAACGACACTGGCCCGTCGGACAGCCAAAAATGACGATTCTGCCCTCGACTGACCAAAATCACTGTTCTGTCCGGGAACTGCTCGAAACTCGTGTTTTTTTGACTGCCCCACCAGAAATAGCTGTTTCGGACCCAGACGGCTGGAAATCACTATTTGGGTCCCGGACATCCTGAGAATGACACCGGCCCGTCGGGCAGCCAAAAATGACGATTCTGCCCCCGACCGGCCAAAATCACTTTTCAGGCCCAGAACTGCCCGAAACTCGTGATTTTTCGACTGCCCCACCAGAAATCGCAGTCTCGGACCCAGACGGCTGGAAATCACTATTTCGGTCCCGGACAACCTGAGAATGACACCGGCCCGTCGGACAGCCTAAAATGTCGATTCTGCCCCCGACCGGCCAAAATCACTGTTCAGGCCGGGAACTGCTCGAAACTCGTGTTTTTTTTACTGCCCTACTAGAAATAGCAGTTTCGGACCCAGACGGCTGGAAATCACTATTTGGGTTCCGAACTTCCTGAGAATGACACCGGCCCGTCGGACAGCCAAAAATGTCGATTCTGCCCCCGACCGGCCAAAATCACTGATCAGGCCGGGAACTGCTCGAAACTCGTGTTTTTTTGACTGCCCTACCAGAAATAGCAGTTTCGGACCTAGACGGCTGGAAATCGCTATTTGGGTCCCGGACAGCCGGAGAACGACACTGGCCCGTCGGACAGCCAAAAATGACGATTCTGCCCTCGACTGGCCAAAATCACTATTCTGTCCGGGAACTGCTCGAAACTCGTGTTTTTTTGACTGCCCCACCAGAAATAGCTGTTTCGGACCCAGACGGCTGGAAATCACTATTTGGGTCCCGGACATCCTGAGAATGACACCGGCCCGTCGAGCAGCCAAAAATGACAATTCTGCCCCCGACCGGCCAAAATCACTTTTCAGGCCCAGAACTGCCCGAAACTCGTGATTTTTCGACTGCCCCACCAGAAATCGCAGTCTCGGACCCAGACGGCTGGAAATCACTATTTCGGTCCCGGACAACCTGAGAATGACACCGGCCCGTCGGACAGCCAAAAATGTCGATTCTGCCCCCGACCGGCCAAAATCACTGTTCAGGTCGGGAACTGCTCGAAACTCGGGTTTTTTTGAATGCCCTACTAGAAATAGCAGTTTCGGACCCAGACGGCTGGAAATCACTATTTGGGTTCCGAACATCCTGAGAATGACACCGGCCCGTCGGACAGCCAAAAATGTCGATTCTGCCCCCGACCGGCCAAAATCACTGATCAGGCCGGGAACTGCTCGAAACTCGTGTTTTTTTGACTGCCCTACCAGAAATAGCAGTTTCGGACCCAGACGGCTGGAAATCGCTATTTGTGTCCAGGTCATCCTGAGAACGACACCGGCCCGTCGGATAGCCAAAAATGTCGATTCCGCTCCCGACCGGCCAAAATCAGTGTTCAAGCCCAAAACTGCCCGAAACTCGTGATTTTTCGACCGCCCCACCAGAAATCGCAGTCTCGGACCCAGACGGCTGGAAATCACTATTTGGGTCCCGGACAGCCGGAGAACGACACTGGCCCGTCGGACAGCCAAAAATGACGATTCTGCCCTCGACTGACCAAAATCACTGTTCTGTCCGGGAACTGCTCGAAACTCGTGTTTTTTTGACAGCCCCACCAGAAATAGCTGTTTCGGACCCAGACGGCTGGAAATCACTATTTGGGTCCCGGACATCCTGAGAATGACACCGGCCCGTCGGGCAGCCAAAAATGACGATTCTGCCCCCGACCGGCCAAAATCACTTTTCAGGCCCAGAACTGCCCGAAACTCGTGATTTTTCGACAGCCCCACCAGAAATCGCAGTCTCGGACCCAGACGGCTGGAAATCACTATTTCGGTCCCGGACAACCTGAGAATGACACCGGCCCGTCGGACAGCCTAAAATGTCGATTCTGCCCCCGACCGGCCAAAATCACTGTTCAGGCCGGGAACTGCTCGAAACTCGTGCTTTTTTGACTGCCCTACCAGAAATAGCAGTTTCGGACCCAGACGGCTGGAAATCGCTATTTGTGTCCAGGTCATCCTGAGAACGACACCGGCCCGTCGGATAGCCAAAAATGTCGATTCCGCTCCCGACCGGCCAAAATCAGTGTTCAAGCCCAAAACTGCCCGAAACTCGTGATTTTTCGACCGCCCCACCAGAAATCGCAGTCTCGGACCCAGACGGCTGGAAATCACTATTTGGGTCCCGGACAGCCGGAGAACGACACTGGCCCGTCGGACAGCCAAAAATGACGATTCTGCCCTCGACTGACCAAAATCACTGTTCTGTCCGGGAACTGCTCGAAACTCGTGTTTTTTTGACTGCCCCACCAGAAATAGCTGTTTCGGACCCAGACGGCTGGAAATCACTATTTGGGTCCCGGACATCCTGAGAATGACACTGGCCCGTCGGGCAGCCAAAAATGACAATTCTGCCCCCGACCGGCCAAAATCACTTTTCAGGCCCAGAACTGCCCGAAACTCGTGATTTTTCGACTGCCCCACCAGAAATCGCAGTCTCGGACCCAGACGGCTGGAAATCACTATTTCGGGCCCGGACAACCTGAGAATGACACCGGCCCGTCGGACAGCCAAAAATGTCGATTCTGCCCCCGACCGGCCAAAATCACTGTTCAGGTCGGGAACTGCTCGAAACTCGGGTTTTTTTGAATGCCCTACTAGAAATAGCAGTTTCGGACCCAGACGGCTGGAAATCACTATTTGGGTTCCGAACATCCTGAGAATGACACCGGCCCGTCGGACAGCCAAAAATGTCGATTCTGCCCCCGACCGGCCAAAATCACTGATCAGGCCGGGAACTGCTCGAAACTCGTGTTTTTTTGACTGCCCTACCAGAAATAGCAGTTTCGGACCCAGACGGCTGGAAATCGCTATTTGTGTCCAGGTCATCCTGAGAACGACACCGGCCCGTCGGATAGCCAAAAATGTCGATTCCGCTCCCGACCGGCCAAAATCAGTGTTCAAGCCCAAAACTGCCCGAAACTCGTTATTTTTCGACCGCCCCACCAGAAATCGCAGTCTCGGACCCAGACGGCTGGAAATCACTATTTGGGTCCCGGACAGCCGGAGAACGACACTGGCCCGTCGGACAGCCAAAAATGACGATTCTGCCCTCGACTGACCAAAATCACTGTTCTGTCCGGGAACTGCTCGAAACTCGTGTTTTTTTGACTGCCCCACCAGAAATAGCTGTTTCGGACCCAGACGGCTGGAAATCACTATTTGGGTCCCGGACATCCTGAGAATGACACCGGCCCGTCGGGCAGCCAAAAATGACGATTCTGCCCCCGACCGGCCAAAATCACTTTTCAGGCCCAGAACTGCCCGAAACTCGTGATTTTTCGACAGCCCCACCAGAAATCGCAGTCTCGGACCCAGACGGCTGGAAATCACTATTTCGGTCCCGGACAACCTGAGAATGACACCGGCCCGTCGGACAGCCTAAAATGTCGATTCTGCCCCCGACCGGCCAAAATCACTGTTCAGGCCGGGAACTGCTCGAAACTCGTGCTTTTTTGACTGCCCTACCAGAAATAGCAGTTTCGGACCCAGACGGCTGGAAATCGCTATTTGTGTCCAGGTCATCCTGAGAACGACACCGGCCCGTCGGATAGCCAAAAATGTCGATTCCGCTCCCGACCGGCCAAAATCAGTGTTCAAGCCCAAAACTGCCCGAAACTCGTGATTTTTCGACCGCCCCACCAGAAATCGCAGTCTCGGACCCAGACGGCTGGAAATCACTATTTGGGTCCCGGACAGCCGGAGAACGACACTGGCCCGTCGGACAGCCAAAAATGACGATTCTGCCCTCGACTGACCAAAATCACTGTTCTGTCCGGGAACTGCTCGAAACTCGTGTTTTTTTGACTGCCCCACCAGAAATAGCTGTTTCGGACCCAGACGGCTGGAAATCACTATTTGGGTCCCGGACATCCTGAGAATGACACTGGCCCGTCGGGCAGCCAAAAATGACAATTCTGCCCCCGACCGGCCAAAATCACTTTTCAGGCCCAGAACTGCCCGAAACTCGTGATTTTTCGACTGCCCCACCAGAAATCGCAGTCTCGGACCCAGACGGCTGGAAATCACTATTTCGGGCCCGGACAACCTGAGAATGACACCGGCCCGTCGGACAGCCAAAAATGTCGATTCTGCCCCCGACCGGCCAAAATCACTGTTCAGGTCGGGAACTGCTCGAAACTCGGGTTTTTTTGAATGCCCTACTAGAAATAGCAGTTTCGGACCCAGACGGCTGGAAATCACTATTTGGGTTCCGAACATCCTGAGAATGACACCGGCCCGTCGGACAGCCAAAAATGTCGATTCTGCCCCCGACCGGCCAAAATCACTGATCAGGCCGGGAACTGCTCGAAACTCGTGTTTTTTTGACTGCCCTACCAGAAATAGCAGTTTCGGACCCAGACGGCTGGAAATCGCTATTTGTGTCCAGGTCATCCTGAGAACGACACCGGCCCGTCGGATAGCCAAAAATGTCGATTCCGCTCCCGACCGGCCAAAATCAGTGTTCAAGCCCAAAACTGCCCGAAACTCGTTATTTTTCGACCGCCCCACCAGAAATCGCAGTCTCGGACCCAGACGGCTGGAAATCACTATTTGGGTCCCGGACAGCCGGAGAACGACACTGGCCCGTCGGACAGCCAAAAATGACGATTCTGCCCTCGACTGACCAAAATCACTGTTCTGTCCGGGAACTGCTCGAAACTCGTGTTTTTTTGACTGCCCCACCAGAAATAGCTGTTTCGGACCCAGACGGCTGGAAATCACTATTTGGGTCCCGGACATCCTGAGAATGACACCGGCCCGTCGGGCAGCCAAAAATGACGATTCTGCCCCCGACCGGCCAAAATCACTTTTCAGGCCCAGAACTGCCCGAAACTCGTGATTTTTCGACTGCCCCACCAGAAATCGCAGTCTCGGACCCAGACGGCTGGAAATCACTATTTCGGTCCCGGACAACCTGAGAATGACACCGGCCCGTCGGACAGCCTAAAATGTCGATTCTGCCCCCGACCGGCCAAAATCACTGTTCAGGCCGGGAACTGCTCGAAACTCGTGTTTTTTTTACTGCCCTACTAGAAATAGCAGTTTCGGACCCAGACGGCTGGAAATCACTATTTGGGTTCCGAACTTCCTGAGAATGACACCGGCCCGTCGGACAGCCAAAAATGTCGATTCTGCCCCCGACCGGCCAAAATCACTGATCAGGCCGGGAACTGCTCGAAACTCGTGTTTTTTTGACTGCCCTACCAGAAATAGCAGTTTCGGACCTAGACGGCTGGAAATCGCTATTTGGGTCCCGGACAGCCGGAGAACGACACTGGCCCGTCGGACAGCCAAAAATGACGATTCTGCCCTCGACTGGCCAAAATCACTATTCTGTCCGGGAACTGCTCGAAACTCGTGTTTTTTTGACTGCCCCACCAGAAATAGCTGTTTCGGACCCAGACGGCTGGAAATCACTATTTGGGTCCCGGACATCCTGAGAATGACACCGGCCCGTCGAGCAGCCAAAAATGACAATTCTGCCCCCGACCGGCCAAAATCACTTTTCAGGCCCAGAACTGCCCGAAACTCGTGATTTTTCGACTGCCCCACCAGAAATCGCAGTCTCGGACCCAGACGGCTGGAAATCACTATTTCGGTCCCGGACAACCTGAGAATGACACCGGCCCGTCGGACAGCCAAAAATGTCGATTCTGCCCCCGACCGGCCAAAATCACTGTTCAGGTCGGGAACTGCTCGAAACTCGGGTTTTTTTGAATGCCCTACTAGAAATAGCAGTTTCGGACCCAGACGGCTGGAAATCACTATTTGGGTTCCGAACATCCTGAGAATGACACCGGCCCGTCGGACAGCCAAAAATGTCGATTCTGCCCCCGACCGGCCAAAATCACTGATCAGGCCGGGAACTGCTCGAAACTCGTGTTTTTTTGACTGCCCTACCAGAAATAGCAGTTTCGGACCCAGACGGCTGGAAATCGCTATTTGTGTCCAGGTCATCCTGAGAACGACACCGGCCCGTCGGATAGCCAAAAATGTCGATTCCGCTCCCGACCGGCCAAAATCAGTGTTCAAGCCCAAAACTGCCCGAAACTCGTGATTTTTCGACCGCCCCACCAGAAATCGCAGTCTCGGACCCAGACGGCTGGAAATCACTATTTGGGTCCCGGACAGCCGGAGAACGACACTGGCCCGTCGGACAGCCAAAAATGACGATTCTGCCCTCGACTGACCAAAATCACTGTTCTGTCCGGGAACTGCTCGAAACTCGTGTTTTTTTGACAGCCCCACCAGAAATAGCTGTTTCGGACCCAGACGGCTGGAAATCACTATTTGGGTCCCGGACATCCTGAGAATGACACCGGCCCGTCGGGCAGCCAAAAATGACGATTCTGCCCCCGACCGGCCAAAATCACTTTTCAGGCCCAGAACTGCCCGAAACTCGTGATTTTTCGACAGCCCCACCAGAAATCGCAGTCTCGGACCCAGACGGCTGGAAATCACTATTTCGGTCCCGGACAACCTGAGAATGACACCGGCCCGTCGGACAGCCTAAAATGTCGATTCTGCCCCCGACCGGCCAAAATCACTGTTCAGGCCGGGAACTGCTCGAAACTCGTGTTTTTTTGACTGCCCTACCAGAAATAGCAGTTTCGGACCCAGACGGCTGGAAATCGCTATTTGTGTCCAGGTCATCCTGAGAACGACACCGGCCCGTCGGATAGCCAAAAATGTCGATTCCGCTCCCGACCGGCCAAAATCAGTGTTCAAGCCCAAAACTGCCCGAAACTCGTGATTTTTCGACCGCCCCACCAGAAATCGCAGTCTCGGACCCAGACGGCTGGAAATCACTATTTGGGTCCCGGACAGCCGGAGAACGACACTGGCCCGTCGGACAGCCAAAAATGACGATTCTGCCCTCGACTGACCAAAATCACTGTTCTGTCCGGGAACTGCTCGAAACTCGTGTTTTTTTGACTGCCCCACCAGAAATAGCTGTTTCGGACCCAGACGGCTGGAAATCACTATTTCGGTCCCGGACATCCTGAGAATGACACCGGCCCGTCGGGCAGCCAAAAATGACGATTCTGCCCCCGACCGGCCAAAATCACTTTTCAGGCCCAGAACTGCCCGAAACTCGTGATTTTTCGACTGCCCCACCAGAAATCGCAGTCTCGGACCCAGACGGCTGGAAATCACTATTTCGGTCCCGGACAACCTGAGAATGACACCGGCCCGTCGGACAGCCTAAAATGTCGATTCTGCCCCCGACCGGCCAAAATCACTGTTCAGGCCGGGAACTGCTCGAAACTCGTGTTTTTTTTACTGCCCTACTAGAAATAGCAGTTTCGGACCCAGACGGCTGGAAATCACTATTTGGGTTCCGAACTTCCTGAGAATGACACCGGCCCGTCGGACAGCCAAAAATGTCGATTCTGCCCCCGACCGGCCAAAATCACTGATCAGGCTGGGAACTGCTCGAAACTCGTGTTTTTTTGACTGCCCTACCAGAAATAGCAGTTTCGGACCTAGACGGCTGGAAATCGCTATTTGGGTCCCGGACAGCCGGAGAACGACACTGGCCCGTCGGACAGCCAAAAATGACGATTCTGCCCTCGACTGGCAAAAATCACTATTCTGTCCGGGAACTGCCCGAAACTCGTGATTTTTCGACCGCCCCACCAGAAATCGCAGTCTCGGACCCAGACGGCTGGAAATCACTATTTGGGTCCCGGACAGCCGGAGAACGACATCGGCCCGTCAGACAGCCAAAAATGACGATTCTGCCCTCGACTGGCCAAAATCACTGTTCTGTCCGGGAACTGCTCGAAACTCGTGTTTTTTTTACTGCCCCACCAGAAATAGCTGTTTCGGACCCAGACGGCTGGAAATCACTATTTGGGTCCCGGACATCCTGAGAATGACACCGGCCCGTCGGGCAGCCAAAAATGACAATTCTGCCCCCGACCGGCCAAAATCACTTTTCAGGCCCAGAACTGCCCGAAACTCGTGATTTTTCGACTGCCCCACCAGAAATCGCAGTCTCGGACCCAGACGGCTGGAAATCACTATTTCAGTCCCGGACAACCTGAGAATGACACCGGCCCGTCGGACAGCCAAAAATGTCGATTCTGCCCCCGACCGGCCAAAATCACTGTTCAGGTCGGGAACTGCTCGAAACTCGGGTTTTTTTGAATGCCCTACTAGAAATAGCAGTTTCGGACCCAGACGGCTGGAAATCACTATTTGGGTTCCGAACATCCTGAGAATGACACCGGCCCGTCGGACAGCCAAAAATGTCGATTCTGCCCCCGACCGGCCAAAATCACTGATCAGGCCGGGAACTGCTCGAAACTCGTGTTTTTTTGACTGCCCTACCAGAAATAGCAGTTTCGGACCCAGACGGCTGGAAATCGCTATTTGTGTCCAGGTCATCCTGAGAACGACACCGGCCCGTCGGACAGCCAAAAATGTCGATTCCGCTCCCGACCGGCCAAAATCATTGTTCAGGCCCAAAACTGCCCGAAAGTCGTGATTTTTCGACCGCCCCACCAGAAATCGCAGTCTCGGACCCAGACGGCTGGAAATCATTATTTGGGTCCCGGACAGCCGGAGAACGACACTGGCCCGTCGGACAGCCAAAAATGACGATTCTGCCCTCGACAGACCAAAATCACTGTTCTGTCCGGGAACTGCTCGAAACTCGTGTTTTTTTGACTGCCCCACCAGAAATAGCTGTTTCGGACCCAGACGGCTGGAAATCACTATTTGGGTCCCGGTCATCCTGAGAATGACACCGGCCCGTCGGGCAGCCAAAAAAGACGATTCTGCCCCCGACCGGCCAAAATCACTTTTCAGGCCCAGAACTGCCCGAAACTCGTGATTTTTCGACTGCCCCACCAGAAATCGCAGTCTCAGACCCAGACGGCTGGAAATCACTATTTCGGTCCCGGACAACCTGAGAATGACACCGGCCCGTCGGACAGCCTAAAATGTCGATTCTGCCCCCGACCGGCCAAAATCACTGTTCAGGCCGGGAACTGCTCGAAACTCGTGTTTTTTTTTTCTGCCCTACTAGAAATAGCAGTTTCGGACCCAGACGGCTGGAAATCACTATTTGGGTTCCGAACTTCCTGAGAATGACACCGGCCCGTCGGACAGCCAAAAATGTCGATTCTGCCCCCGTCCGGCCAAAATCACTGTTCAGGTCGGGAACTGCTCGAAACTCAGGTTTTTTTGAATGCCCTACTAGAAATAGCAGTTTCGGACCCAGACGGCTGGAAATCACTATTTGGGTTCCGAACATCCTGAGAATGACCCCGGCCCGTCGGACAGCCAAAAATGTCGATTCTGCCCCCGACCGGCCAAAATCACTGATCAGGCCGGGAACTGCTCGAAACTCGTGTTTTTTTGACTGCCCTACCAGAAATAGCAGTTTCGGACCCAGACGGCTGGAAATCGCTATTTGTGTCCAGGTCATCCTGAGAACGACACCGGCCCGTCGGACAGCCAAAAATGTCGATTCCGCTCCCGACCGGCCAAAATCATTGTTCAGGCCCAAAACTGCCCGAAAGTCGTGATTTTTCGACCGCCCCACCAGAAATCGCAGTCTCGGACCCAGACGGCTGGAAATCATTATTTGGGTCCCGGACAGCCGGAGAACGACACTGGCCCGTCGGACAGCCAAAAATGACGATTCTGCCCTCGACTGACCAAAATCACTGTTCTGTCCGGGAACTGCTCGAAACTCGTGTTTTTTTGACTGCCCCACCAGAAATAGCTGTTTCGGACCCAGACGGCTGGAAATCACTATTTGGGTCCCGGACATCCTGAGAATGACACCGGCCCGTCGGGCAGCCAAAAATGACGATTCTGCCCCCGACCGGCCAAAATCACTGATCAGGCCGGGAACTGCTCGAAACTCGTGTTTTTTTGACTGCCCTACCAGAAATAGCAGTTTCGGACCCAGACGGCTGGAAATCGCTATTTGTGTCCAGGTCATCCTGAGAACGACACCGACCCGTCGGACAGCCAAAAATGTCGATTCCGCTCCCGACCGGCCAAAATCATTGTTCAGGCCCAGAACTGCCCGAAACTCGTGATTTTTCGACCGCCCCACCAGAAATCGCAGTCTCGGACCCAGACGGCTGGAAATCACTATTTGGGTCCCGGACAGCCGGAGAACGACATCGGCCCGTCAGACAGCCAAAAATGACGATTCTGCCCTCGACTGGCCAAAATCACTGTTCTGTCCGGGAACTGCTCGAAACTCGTGTTTTTTTGACTGCCCCACCAGAAATAGCTGTTTCGGACCCAGACGGCTGGAAATCACTATTTCGGTCCCGGACATCCTGAGAATGACACCGGCCCGTCGGGCAGCCAAAAATGACGATTCTGCCTCCGACCGGCCAAAATCACTGTTCAGGCCCAGAACTGCCCGAAACTCGTGATTTTTCGACTGCCCCACCAGAAATCGCAGTCTCGGACCCAGACGGCTGGAAATCACTATTTCGGTCCCGGACAACCTGAGAATGACACCGGCCCGTCGGACAGCCAAAAATGTCGATTCTGCCCCCGACCGGCCAAAATCACTGTTCAGGTCGGGAACTGCTCGAAACTCGGGTTTTTTTGAATGCCCTACTAGAAATAGCAGTTTCGGACCCAGACGGCTAGAAATCACTATTTGGGTTCCGAACATCCTGAGAATGACACCGGCCCGTCGGACAGCCAAAAATGTCGATTCTGCCCCCGACCGGCCAAAATCACTGATCAGGCCGGGAACTGCTCGAAACTCATGTTTTTTTGACTGCCCTACCAGAAATAGCAGTTTCGGACCCAGACGGCTGGAAATCGCTATTTGTGTCCAGGTCATCCTGAGAACGACACCGGCCCGTCGGACAGCCAAAAATGTCGATTCCGCTCCCGACCGGCCAAAATCATTGTTCAGGCCCAAAACTGCCCGAAAGTCGTGATTTTTCGACCGCCCCACCAGAAATCGCAGTCTCGGACCCAGACGGCTGGAAATCATTATTTGGGTCCCGGACAGCCGGAGAACGACACTGGCCCGTCGGACAGCCAAAAATGACGATTCTGCCCTCGACTGACCAAAATCACTGTTCTGTCCGGGAACTGCTCGAAACTCGTGTTTTTTTGACTGCCCCACCAGAAATAGCTGTTTCGGACCCAGACGGCTGGAAATCACTATTTGGGTCCCGGACATCCTGAGAATGACACCGGCCCGTCGGGCAGCCAAAAATGACGATTCTGCCCCCGACCGGCCAAAATCACTTTTCAGGCCCAGAACTGCCCGAAACTCGTGATTTTTCGACTGCCCCACCAGAAATCGCAGTCTCAGACCCAGACGGCTGGAAATCACTATTTCGGCCTCGGACAACCTGAGAATGACACCGGCCCGTCGGACAGCCTAAAATGTCGATTCTGCCCCCGACCGGCCAAAATCACTGTTCAGGCCGGGAACTGCTCGAAACTCGGGTTTTTTTGAATGCCCTACTAGAAATAGCAGTTTCGGACCCAGACGGCTGGAAATCACTATTTGGGTTCCGAACATCCTGAGAATGACACCGGCCCGTCGGACAGCCAAAAATGTCGATTCTGCCCCCGACCGGCCAAAATCACTGTTCAGATCGGGAACTGCTCGAAACTCGGGTTTTTTTGAATGCCCTACTAGAAATAGCAGTTTCGGACCCAGACGGCTGGAAATCACTATTTGGGTTCCGAACATCCTGAGAATGACCCCGGCCCGTCGGACAGCCAAAAATGTCGATTCTGCCCCCGACCGGCCAAAATCACTGATCAGGCCGGGAACTGCTCGAAACTCGTGTTTTTTTGACTGCCCTACCAGAAATAGCAGTTTCGGACCCAGACGGCTGGAAATCGCTATTTGTGTCCAGGTCATCCTGAGAACGACACCGGCCCGTCGGACAGCCAAAAATGTCGATTCCGCTCCCGACCGGCCAAAATCATTGTTCAGGCCCAAAACTGCCCGAAAGTCGTGATTTTTCGACCGCCCCACCAGAAATCGCAGTCTCGGACCCAGACGGCTGGAAATCATTATTTGGGTCCCGGACAGCCGGAGAACGACACTGGCCCGTCGGACAGCCAAAAATGACGATTCTGCCCTCGACTGACCAAAATCACTGTTCTGTCCGGGAACTGCTCGAAACTCGTGTTTTTTTGACTGCCCCACCAGAAATAGCTGTTTCGGACCCAGACGGCTGGAAATCACTATTTGGGTCCCGGACATCCTGAGAATGACACCGGCCCGTCGGGCAGCCAAAAATGACGATTCTGCCCCCGACCGGCCAAAATCACTGATCAGGCCGGGAACTGCTCGAAACTCGTGTTTTTTTGACTGCCCTACCAGAAATAGCAGTTTCGGACCCAGACGGCTGGAAATCGCTATTTGTGTCCAGGTCATCCTGAGAACGACACCGACCCGTCGGACAGCCAAAAATGTCGATTCCGCTCCCGACCGGCCAAAATCATTGTTCAGGCCCAGAACTGCCCGAAACTCGTGATTTTTCGACCGCCCCACCAGAAATCGCAGTCTCGGACCCAGACGGCTGGAAATCACTATTTGGGTCCCGGACAGCCGGAGAACGACATCGGCCCGTCAGACAGCCAAAAATGACGATTCTGCCCTCGACTGGCCAAAATCACTGTTCTGTCCGGGAACTGCTCGAAACTCGTGTTTTTTTGACTGCCCCACCAGAAATAGCTGTTTCGGACCCAGACGGCTGGAAATCACTATTTCGGTCCCGGACATCCTGAGAATGACACCGGCCCGTCGGGCAGCCAAAAATGACGATTCTGCCTCCGACCGGCCAAAATCACTGTTCAGGCCCAGAACTGCCCGAAACTCGTGATTTTTCGACTGCCCCACCAGAAATCGCAGTCTCGGACCCAGACGGCTGGAAATCACTATTTCGGTCCCGGACAACCTGAGAATGACACCGGCCCGTCGGACAGCCAAAAATGTCGATTCTGCCCCCGACCGGCCAAAATCACTGTTCAGGTCGGGAACTGCTCGAAACTCGGGTTTTTTTGAATGCCCTACTAGAAATAGCAGTTTCGGACCCAGACGGCTAGAAATCACTATTTGGGTTCCGAACATCCTGAGAATGACACCGGCCCGTCGGACAGCCAAAAATGTCGATTCTGCCCCCGACCGGCCAAAATCACTGATCAGGCCGGGAACTGCTCGAAACTCATGTTTTTTTGACTGCCCTACCAGAAATAGCAGTTTCGGACCCAGACGGCTGGAAATCGCTATTTGTGTCCAGGTCATCCTGAGAACGACACCGGCCCGTCGGACAGCCAAAAATGTCGATTCCGCTCCCGACCGGCCAAAATCATTGTTCAGGCCCAAAACTGCCCGAAAGTCGTGATTTTTCGACCGCCCCACCAGAAATCGCAGTCTCGGACCCAGACGGCTGGAAATCACTATTTGGGTCCCGGACAGCCGGAGAACGACATCGGCCCGTCAGACAGCCAAAAATGACGATTCTGCCCTCGACTGGCCAAAATCACTATTCTGTCCGGGAACTGCTCGAAACTCGTGTTTTTTTGACTGCCCCACCAGAAATGGCTGTTTCGGACCCAGACGGCTGGAAATCACTATTTCGGTCCCAGACATCCTGAGAATGACACCGGCCCGTCGGGCAGCCAAAAATGACGATTCTGCCTCCGACCGGCCAAAATCACTGATCAGGCCGGGAACTGCTCGAAACTCGTGTTTTTTTGACTGCCCTACCAGAAATAGCAGTTTCGGACCCAGACGGCTGGAAATCGCTATTTGTGTCCAGGTCATCCTGAGAACGACACCGGCCCGTCGGACAGCCAAAAATGTCGATTCCGCTCCCGACCGGCCAAAATCATTGTTCAGGCCCAAAACTGCCCGAAAGTCGTGATTTTTCGACCGCCCCACCAGAAATCGCAGTCTCGGACCCAGACGGCTGGAAATCATTATTTGGGTCCCGGACAGCCGGAGAACGACACTGGCCCGTCGGACAGCCAAAAATGACGATTCTGCCCTCGACTGACCAAAATCACTGTTCTGTCCGGGAACTGCTCGAAACTCGTGTTTTTTTGACTGCCCCACCAGAAATAGCTGTTTCGGACCCAGACGGCTGGAAATCACTATTTGGGTCCCGGACATCCTGAGAATGACACCGGCCCGTCGGGCAGCCAAAAATGACGATTCTGCCCCCGACCGGCCAAAATCACTTTTCAGGCCCAGAACTGCCCGAAACTCGTGATTTTTCGACTGCCCCACCAGAAATCGCAGTCTCAGACCCAGACGGCTGGAAATCACTATTTCGGCCTCGGACAACCTGAGAATGACACCGGCCCGTCGGACAGCCTAAAATGTCGATTCTGCCCCCGACCGGCCAAAATCACTGTTCAGGCCGGGAACTGCTCGAAACTCGTGTTTTTTTGACTGCCCTACCAGAAATCGCAGTCTCGGACCCAGACGGCTGGAAATCACTATTTCGGTCCCGGACAACCTGAGAATGACACCGGCCCGTCGGACAGCCAAAAATGTCGATTCTGCCCCCGACCGGCCAAAATCACTGTTCAGGCCGGGAACTGCTCGAAACTCGGGTTTTTTTGAATGCCCTACTAGAAATAGCAGTTTCGGACCCAGACGGCTGGAAATCACTATTTGGGTTCCGAACATCCTGAGAATGACACCGGCCCGTCGGACAGCCAAAAATGTCGATTCTGCCCCCGACCGGCCAAAATCACTGTTCAGATCGGGAACTGCTCGAAACTCGGGTTTTTTTGAATGCCCTACTAGAAATAGCAGTTTCGGACCCAGACGGCTGGAAATCACTATTTGGGTTCCGAACATCCTGAGAATGACCCCGGCCCGTCGGACAGCCAAAAATGTCGATTCTGCCCCCGACCGGCCAAAATCACTGATCAGGCCGGGAACTGCTCGAAACTCGTGTTTTTTTGACTGCCCTACCAGAAATAGCAGTTTCGGACCCAGACGGCTGGAAATCGCTATTTGTGTCCAGGTCATCCTGAGAACGACACCGACCCGTCGGACAACCAAAAATGTCGATTCCGCTCCCGACCGGCCAAAATCATTGTTCAGGCCCAAAACTGCCCGAAAGTCGTGATTTTTCGACCGCCCCACCAGAAATCGCAGTCTCGGACCCAGACGGCTGGAAATCATTATTTGGGTCCCGGACAGCCGGAGAACGACACTGGCCCGTCGGACAGCCAAAAATGACGATTCTGCCCTCGACTGACCAAAATCACTGTTCTGTCCGGGAACTGCTCGAAACTCGTGTTTTTTTGACTGCCCCACCAGAAATAGCTGTTTCGGACCCAGACGGCTGGAAATCACTATTTGGGTCCCGGACATCCTGAGAATGACACCGGCCCGTCGGGCAGCCAAAAATGACGATTCTGCCCCCGACCGGCCAAAATCACTTTTCAGGCCCAGAACTGCCCGAAACTCGTGATTTTTCGACTGCCCCACCAGAAATCGCAGTCTCAGACCCAGACGACTGGAAATCACTATTTCGGCCTCGGACAACCTGAGAATGACACCGGCCCGTCGGACAGCCTAAAATGTCGATTCTGCCCCCGACCGGCCAAAATCACTGTTCAGGCCGGGAACTGCTCGAAACTCGGGTTTTTTTGAATGCCCTACTAGAAATAGCAGTTTCGGACCCAGACGGCTGGAAATCACTATTTGGGTTCCGAACATCCTGAGAATGACACCGGCCCGTCGGACAGCCAAAAATGTCGATTCTGCCCCCGACCGGCCAAAATCACTGTTCAGATCGGGAACTGCTCGAAACTCGGGTTTTTTTGAATGCCCTACTAGAAATAGCAGTTTCGGACCCAGACGGCTGGAAATCACTATTTGGGTTCCGAACATCCTGAGAATGACCCCGGCCCGTCGGACAGCCAAAAATGTCGATTCTGCCCCCGACCGGCCAAAATCACTGATCAGGCCGGGAACTGCTCGAAACTCGTGTTTTTTTGACTGCCCTACCAGAAATAGCAGTTTCGGACCCAGACGGCTGGAAATCGCTATTTGTGTCCAGGTCATCCTGAGAACGACACCGACCCGTCGGACAACCAAAAATGTCGATTCCGCTCCCGACCGGCCAAAATCATTGTTCAGGCCCAGAACTGCCCGAAACTCGTGATTTTTCGACCGCCCCACCAGAAATCGCAGTCTCGGACCCAGACGGCTGGAAATCACTATTTGGGTCCCGGACAGCCGGAGAACGACATCGGCCCGTCAGACAGCCAAAAATGACGATTCTGCCCTCGACTGGCCAAAATCACTATTCTGTCCGGGAACTGCTCGAAACTCGTGTTTTTTTGACTGCCCCACCAGAAATGGCTGTTTCGGACCCAGACGGCTGGAAATCACTATTTCGGTCCCAGACATCCTGAGAATGACACCGGCCCGTCGGGCAGCCAAAAATGACGATTCTGCCTCCGACCGGCCAAAATCACTGATCAGGCCGGGAACTGCTCGAAACTCGTGTTTTTTTGACTGCCCTACCAGAAATAGCAGTTTCGGACCCAGACGGCTGGAAATCGCTATTTGTGTCCAGGTCATCCTGAGAACGACACCGGCCCGTCGGACAGCCAAAAATGTCGATTCCGCTCCCGACCGGCCAAAATCATTGTTCAGGCCCAAAACTGCCCGAAAGTCGTGATTTTTCGACCGCCCCACCAGAAATCGCAGTCTCGGACCCAGACGGCTGGAAATCATTATTTGGGTCCCGGACAGCCGGAGAACGACACTGGCCCGTCGGACAGCCAAAAATGACGATTCTGCCCTCGACTGACCAAAATCACTGTTCTGTCCGGGAACTGCTCGAAACTCGTGTTTTTTTGACTGCCCCACCAGAAATAGCTGTTTCGGACCCAGACGGCTGGAAATCACTATTTGGGTCCCGGACATCCTGAGAATGACACCGGCCCGTCGGGCAGCCAAAAATGACGATTCTGCCCCCGACCGGCCAAAATCACTTTTCAGGCCCAGAACTGCCCGAAACTCGTGATTTTTCGACTGCCCCACCAGAAATCGCAGTCTCAGACCCAGACGGCTGGAAATCACTATTTCGGCCTCGGACAACCTGAGAATGACACCGGCCCGTCGGACAGCCTAAAATGTCGATTCTGCCCCCGACCGGCCAAAATCACTGTTCAGGCCGGGAACTGCTCGAAACTCGGGTTTTTTTGAATGCCCTACTAGAAATAGCAGTTTCGGACCCAGACGGCTGGAAATCACTATTTGGGTTCCGAACATCCTGAGAATGACACCGGCCCGTCGGACAGCCAAAAATGTCGATTCTGCCCCCGACCGGCCAAAATCACTGTTCAGATCGGGAACTGCTCGAAACTCGGGTTTTTTTGAATGCCCTACTAGAAATAGCAGTTTCGGACCCAGACGGCTGGAAATCACTATTTGGGTTCCGAACATCCTGAGAATGACCCCGGCCCGTCGGACAGCCAAAAATGTCGATTCTGCCCCCGACCGGCCAAAATCACTGATCAGGCCGGGAACTGCTCGAAACTCGTGTTTTTTTGACTGCCCTACCAGAAATAGCAGTTTCGGACCCAGACGGCTGGAAATCGCTATTTGTGTCCAGGTCATCCTGAGAACGACACCGACCCGTCGGACAACCAAAAATGTCGATTCCGCTCCCGACCGGCCAAAATCATTGTTCAGGCCCAGAACTGCCCGAAACTCGTGATTTTTCGACCGCCCCACCAGAAATCGCAGTCTCGGACCCAGACGGCTGGAAATCACTATTTGGGTCCCGGACAGCCGGAGAACGACATCGGCCCGTCAGACAGCCAAAAATGACGATTCTGCCCTCGACTGGCCAAAATCACTATTCTGTCCGGGAACTGCTCGAAACTCGTGTTTTTTTGACTGCCCCACCAGAAATAGCTGTTTCGGACCCAGACGGCTGGAAATCACTATTTCGGTCCCGGACATCCTGAGAATGACACCGGCCCGTCGGGCAGCCAAAAATGACGATTCTGCCTCCGACCGGCCAAAATCACTGTTCAGGCCCAGAACTGCCCGAAACTCGTGATTTTTCGACTGCCCCACCAGAAATCGCAGTCTCGGACCCAGACGGCTGGAAATCACTATTTCGGTCCCGGACAACCTGAGAATGACACCGGCCCGTCGGACAGCCAAAAATGTCGATTCTGCCCCCGACCGGCCAAAATCACTGTTCAGGTCGGGAACTGCTCGAAACTCGGGTTTTTTTGAATGCCCTACTAGAAATAGCAGTTTCGGACCCAGACGGCTGGAAATCACTATTTGGGTCCCGGGCATCCTGAGAATGACACCGGCCCGTCGGGCAGCCAAAAATGACGATTCTGCCCCCGACCGGCCAAAATCACTGTTCAGGCCCAGAACTGCCCGAAACTCGTGATTTTTCGACTGCCCCACCAGAAATCGCAGTCTCGGACCCAGACGGCTGGAAATCACTATTTCGGTCCCGGACAACCTGAGAATGACACCGGCCCGTCGGACAACCAGAAATGTCGATTCTGCCCCCGACCGGCCAAAATCACTGTTCAGGCCGGGAACTGCTCGAAACTCGTGTTTTTTTGACTGCCCTACTAGAAATAGTAGTTTCGGACCCAGACGGCTGGAAATCACTATTTGGGTTCCGAACATCCTGAGAATGACACCGGCCCGTCGGACAGCCAAAAATGTCGATTCTGCCCCCGACCGGCCAAAATCACTGTTCAGGCCGGGAACTGCCCGAAACTCGTGTTTTTTTGACTGCCCTACCAGAAATAGCAGTTTCGGACCCAGACGGCGGGAAATCGCTGTTTGTGTCCAGGTCATCCTGAGAACGACAACGGCCCGTCGGACAGCCAAAACTGTCGATTCCGCTCCCGACCGGCCAAAATCATTGTTCAGGCCCAGAACTGCCCGAAACTCGTGATTTTTCGACTGCCCCACCAGAAATCGCAGTCTCGGACCCAGACGGCTGGAAATCACTATTTGGGTCCCGGACAGCCGGAGAACGACACCGGCCCGTCGGACAGCCAAAAATGACGATTCTGCCCACGGCTGACCAAAATCACTGTTCTGTCCGGGAACTGCTCGAAACTCGTGTTTTTTTGACTGCCCCACCAGAAATAGCTGTTTCGGACCCAGACGGCTGGAAATCACTATTTGGGTCCCGGGCATCCTGAGAATGACACCGGCCCGTCGGGCAGCCAAAAATGACGATTCTGCCCCCGACCGGCCAAAATCACTGTTCAGGCCCAGAACTGCCCGAAACTCGTGATTTTTCGACTGCCCCACCAGAAATCGCAGTCTCGGACCCAGACGGCTGGAAATCACTATTTCGGTCCCGGACAACCTGAGAATGACACCGGCCCGTCGGACAACCAGAAATGTCGATTCTGCCCCCGACCGGCCAAAATCACTGTTCAGGCCGGGAACTGCTCGAAACTCGTGTTTTTTTGACTGCCCTACTAGAAATAGTAGTTTCGGACCCAGACGGCTGGAAATCACTATTTGGGTTCCGAACATCCTGAGAATGACACCGGCCCGTCGGACAGCCAAAAATGTCGATTCTACCCCCGACCGGCCAAAATCACTGTTCAGGCCGGGAACTGCCCGAAACTCGTGTTTTTTTGACTGCCCTACCAGAAATAGCAGTTTCGGACCCAGACGGCGGGAAATCGCTGTTTGTGTCCAGGTCATCCTGAGAACGACACCGGCCCGTCGGACAGCCAAAACTGTCGATTCCGCTCCCGACCGGCCAAAATCATTGTTCAGGCCCAGAACTGCCCGAAACTCGTGATTTTTCGACTGCCCCACCAGAAATCGCAGTCTCGGACCCAGACGGCTGGAAATCACTATTTGGGTCCCGGATAGCCGGAGAACGACACCGGCCCGTCGGACAGCCAAAAATGACGATTCTGCCCACGGCTTACCAAAATCACTGTTCTGTCCGGGAACTGCTCGTAACTCGTGTTCTTTTGACTGCCCCACCAGAAATAGCTGTTTCGGACCCAGACGACTGGAAATCACTATTTGGGTCCCGGGCATCCTGAGAATGACACCGGCCCGTCGGGCAGCCAAAAATGACGATTCTGCCCCCGACCGGCCAAAATCACTGTTCAGGCCCAGAACTGCCCGAAACTCGTGATTTTTCGACTGCCCCACCAGAAATCGCAGTCTCGGACCCAGACGGCTGGAAATCACTATTTCGGTCCCGGACAACCTGAGAATGACCCCGGCCCGTCGGACAACCAGAAATGTCGATTCTGCCCCCGACCGGCCAAAATCACTGTTCAGGCCGGGAACTGCTCGAAACTCGTGTTTTTTTGACTGCCCCACCAGAAATAGCTGTTTCGGACCCAGACGGCTGGAAATCACTATTTGGGTCCCGGGCATCCTGAGAATGACACCGGCCCGTCGGACAGCCAAAAATGTCGATTCTGCCCCCGACCGGCCAAAATCACTGTTCAGGCCGGGAACTGCTCGAAACTCGTGTTTTTTTGACTGCCCTACCAGAAATAGCAGTTTCGGACCCAGACGGCGGGAAATCGCTATTTGTGTCCAGGTCATCCTGAGAACGACACCGGCCCGTCGGACAGCCAAAAATGTCGATTCCGCTCCCGACCGGCCAAAATCATTGTTCAGGCCCAGAACTGCCCGAAACTCGTGATTTTTCGACTGCCCCACCAGAAATCGCAGTCTCGGACCCAGACGGCTGGAAATCACTATTTGGGTCCCGGACAGCCGGAGAACGACACCGGCCCGTCGGACAGCCAAAAATGACGATTCTGCCCACGGCTTACCAAAATCACTGTTCTGTCCGGGAACTGCTCGAAACTCGTGTTTTTTTTACTGCCCCACCAGAAATAGCTGTTTCGGACCCAGACGGCTGGAAATCACTATTTGGGACCCGGGCATCCTGAGAATGACACCGGCCCGTCGGGCAGCCAAAAATGACGATTCTGCCCCCGACCGGCCAAAATCACTGTTCAGGCCCAGAACTGCCCGAAACTCGTGATTTTTCGACTGCCCCACCAGAAATCGCAGTCTCGGACCCAGACGGCTGGAAATCACTATTTCGGTCCCGGACAACCTGAGAATGACCCCGGCCCGTCGGACAACCAGAAATGTCGATTCTGCCCCCGACTTACCAAAATCACTGTTCAGGCCGGGAACTGCTCGAAACTCGTGTTTTTTTGACTGCCCTACTAGAAATAGCAGTTTCGGACCCAGACGGCTGGAAATCACTATTTGGGTTCTGAACATCCTGAGAATGACACCGGCCCGTCGGACAGCCAAAAATGTCGATTCTGCCCCCGACCGGCCAAAATCACTGTTCAGGCCGGGAACTGCTCGAAACTCGTGTTTTTTTGACTGCCCTACCAGAAATAGCAGTTTCGGACCCAGACGGCGGGAAATCGCTATTTGTGTCCAGGTCATCCTGAGAACGACACCGGCCCGTCGGACAGCCAAAAATGTCGATTCCGCTCCCGACCGGCCAAAATCATTGTTCAGGCCCAGAACTGCCCGAAACTCGTGATTTTTCGACTGCCCCACCAGAAATTGCAGTCTCGGACCCAGACGGCTGGAAATCACTATTTGGGTCCCGGACAGCCGGAGAACGACACCGGCCCGTCGGACAGCCAAAAATGACGATTCTGCCCACGGCTGACCAAAATCACTGTTCTGTCCGGGAACTGCTCGAAACTCGTGTTTTTTTGACTGCCCCACCAGAAATAGCTGTTTCGGACCCAGACGGCTGGAAATCACTATTTGGGTCCCGGGCATCCTGAGAATGACACCGGCCCGTCGGGCAGCCAAAAATGACGATTCTGCCCCCGACCGGCCAAAATCACTGTTCAGGCCCAGAACTGCCCGAAACTCGTGATTTTTCGACTGCCCCACCAGAAATCGCAGTCTCGGACCCAGACGGCTGGAAATCACTATTTGGGTCCCGGACAGCCGGAGAACGACACCGGCCCGTCGGACAGCCAAAAATGACGATTCTGCCCACGGCTTACCAAAATCACTGTTCTGTCCGGGAACTGCTCGTAACTCGTGTTCTTTTGACTGCCCCACCAGAAATAGCTGTTTCGGACCCAGACGGCTGGAAATCACTATTTGGGTCCCGGGCATCCTGAGAATGACACCGGCCCGTCGGGCAGCCAAAAATGACGATTCTGCCCCCGACCGGCCAAAATCACTGTTCAGGCCCAGAACTGCCCGAAACTCGTGATTTTTCGACTGCCCCACCAGAAATCGCAGTCTCGGACCCAGACGGCTGGAAATCACTATTTCGGTCCCGGACAACCTGAGAATGACCCCGGCCCGTCGGACAACCAGAAATGTCGATTCTGCCCCCGACCGGCCAAAATCACTGTTCAGGCCGGGAACTGCTCGAAACTCGTGTTTTTTTGACTGCCCCACCAGAAATAGCTGTTTCGGACCCAGACGGCGGGAAATCGCTATTTGTGTCCAGGTCATCCTGAGAACGACACCGGCCCGTCGGACAGCCAAAAATGTCGATTCCGCTCCCGACCGGCCAAAATCATTGTTCAGGCCCAGAACTGCCCGAAACTCGTGATTTTTCGACTGCCCCACCAGAAATCGCAGTCTCGGACCCAGACGGCTGGAAATCACTATTTGGGTCCCGGACAGCCGGAGAACGACACCGGCCCGTCGGACAGCCAAAAATGACGATTCTGCCCACGGCTTACCAAAATCACTGTTCTGTCCGGGAACTGCTCGAAACTCGTGTTTTTTTTACTGCCCCACCAGAAATAGCTGTTTCGGACCCAGACGGCTGGAAATCACTATTTGGGACCCGGGCATCCTGAGAATGACACCGGCCCGTCGGGCAGCCAAAAATGACGATTCTGCCCCCGACCGGCCAAAATCACTGTTCAGGCCCAGAACTGCCCGAAACTCGTGATTTTTCGACTGCCCCACCAGAAATCGCAGTCTCGGACCCAGACGGCTGGAAATCACTATTTCGGTCCCGGACAACCTGAGAATGACCCCGGCCCATCGGACAACCAGAAATGTCGATTCTGCCCCCGACTTACCAAAATCACTGTTCAGGCCGGGAACTGCTCGAAACTCGTGTTTTTTTGACTGCCCTACTAGAAATAGCAGTTTCGGACCCAGACGGCTGGAAATCACTATTTGGGTTCTGAACATCCTGAGAATGACACCGGCCCGTCGGACAGCCAAAAATGTCGATTCTGCCCCCGACCGGCCAAAATCACTGTTCAGGCCGGGAACTGCTCGAAACTCGTGTTTTTTTGACTGCCCTACCAGAAATAGCAGTTTCGGACCCAGACGGCGGGAAATCGCTATTTGTGTCCAGGTCATCCTGAGAACGACACCGGCCCGTCGGACAGCCAAAAATGTCGATTCCGCTCCCGACCGGCCAAAATCATTGTTCAGGCCCAGAACTGCCCGAAACTCGTGATTTTTCGACTGCCCCACCAGAAATTGCAGTCTCGGACCCAGACGGCTGGAAATCACTATTTGGGTCCCGGACAGCCGGAGAACGACACCGGCCCGTCGGACAGCCAAAAATGACGATTCTGCCCACGGCTGACCAAAATCACTGTTCTGTCCGGGAACTGCTCGAAACTCGTGTTTTTTTGACTGCCCCACCAGAAATAGCTGTTTCGGACCCAGACGGCTGGAAATCACTATTTGGGTCCCGGGCATCCTGAGAATGACACCGGCCCGTCGGGCAGCCAAAAATGACGATTCTGCCCCCGACCGGCCAAAATCACTGTTCAGGCCCAGAACTGCCCGAAACTCGTGATTTTTCGACTGCCCCACCAGAAATCGCAGTCTCGGACCCAGACGGCTGGAAATCACTATTTCGGTCCCGGACAACCTGAGAATGACCCCGGCCCGTCGGACAACCAGAAATGTCGATTTTGCCCCCGACCGGCCAAAATCACTGTTCAGGCCGGGAACTGCTCGAAACTCGTGTTTTTTTGACTGCCCTACTAGAAATAGCAGTTTCGGACCCAGACGGCTGGAAATCACTATTTGGGTTCTGAACATCCTGAGAATGACACCGGCCCGTCGGACAGCCAAAAATGTCGATTCTGCCCCCGACCGGCCAAAATCACTGTTCAGGCCGGGAACTGCTCGAAACTCGTGTTTTTTTGACTGCCCTACCAGAAATAGCAGTTTCGGACCCAGACGGCGGGAAATCGCTATTTGTGTCCAGGTCATCCTGAGAACGACACCGGCCCGTCGGACAGCCAAAAATGTCGATTCCGCTCCCGACCGGCCAAAATCATTGTTCAGGCCCAGAACTGCCCGAAACTCGTGATTTTTCGACTGCCCACCAGAAATCGCAGTCTCGGACCCAGACGGCTGGAAATCACTATTTGGGTCCCGGACAGCCGGAGAACGACACCGGCCCGTCGGACAGCCAAAAATGACGATTCTGCCCACGGCTTACCAAAATCACTGTTCTGTCCGGGAACTGCTCGTAACTCGTGTTCTTTTGACTGCCCCACCAGAAATAGCTGTTTCGGACCCAGACGGCTGGAAATCACTATTTGGGTCCCGGGCATCCTGAGAATGACACCGGCCCGTCGGGCAGCCAAAAATGACGATTCTGCCCCCGACCGGCCAAAATCACTGTTCAGGCCCAGAACTGCCCGAAACTCGTGATTTTTCGACTGCCCCACCAGAAATCGCAGTCTCGGACCCAGACGGCTGGAAATCACTATTTCGGTCCCGGACAACCTGAGAATGACCCCGGCCCGTCGGACAACCAGAAATGTCGATTCTGCCCCCGACCGGCCAAAATCACTGTTCAGGCCGGGAACTGCTCGAAACTCGTGTTTTTTTGACTGCCCCACCAGAAATAGCTGTTTCGGACCCAGACGGCTGGAAATCACTATTTGGGTCCCGGGCATCCTGAGAATGACACCGGCCCGTCGGACAGCCAAAAATGTCGATTCTGCCCCCGACCGGCCAAAATCACTGTTCAGGCCGGGAACTGCTCGAAACTCGTGTTTTTTTGACTGCCCTACCAGAAATAGCAGTTTCGGACCCAGACGGCGGGAAATCGCTATTTGTGTCCAGGTCATCCTGAGAACGACACCGGCCCGTCGGACAGCCAAAAATGTCGATTCCGCTCCCGACCGGCCAAAATCATTGTTCAGGCCCAGAACTGCCCGAAACTCGTGATTTTTCGACTGCCCCACCAGAAATCGCAGTCTCGGACCCAGACGGCTGGAAATCACTATTTGGGTCCCGGACAGCCGGAGAACGACACCGGCCCGTCGGACAGCCAAAAATGACGATTCTGCCCACGGCTTACCAAAATCACTGTTCTGTCCGGGAACTGCTCGAAACTCGTGTTTTTTTTACTGCCCCACCAGAAATAGCTGTTTCGGACCCAGACGGCTGGAAATCACTATTTGGGACCCGGGCATCCTGAGAATGACACCGGCCCGTCGGGCAGCCAAAAATGACGATTCTGCCCCCGACCGGCCAAAATCACTGTTCAGGCCCAGAACTGCCCGAAACTCGTGATTTTTCGACTGCCCCACCAGAAATCGCAGTCTCGGACCCAGACGGCTGGAAATCACTATTTCGGTCCCGGACAACCTGAGAATGACCCCGGCCCGTCGGACAACCAGAAATGTCGATTCTGCCCCCGACTTACCAAAATCACTGTTCAGGCCGGGAACTGCTCGAAACTCGTGTTTTTTTGACTGCCCTACTAGAAATAGCAGTTTCGGACCCAGACGGCTGGAAATCACTATTTGGGTTCTGAACATCCTGAGAATGACACCGGCCCGTCGGACAGCCAAAAATGTCGATTCTGCCCCCGACCGGCCAAAATCACTGTTCAGGCCGGGAACTGCTCGAAACTCGTGTTTTTTTGACTGCCCTACCAGAAATAGCAGTTTCGGACCCAGACGGCGGGAAATCGCTATTTGTGTCCAGGTCATCCTGAGAACGACACCGGCCCGTCGGACAGCCAAAAATGTCGATTCCGCTCCCGACCGGCCAAAATCATTGTTCAGGCCCAGAACTGCCCGAAACTCGTGATTTTTCGACTGCCCCACCAGAAATTGCAGTCTCGGACCCAGACGGCTGGAAATCACTATTTGGGTCCCGGACAGCCGGAGAACGACACCGGCCCGTCGGACAGCCAAAAATGACGATTCTGCCCACGGCTGACCAAAATCACTGTTCTGTCCGGGAACTGCTCGAAACTCGTGTTTTTTTGACTGCCCCACCAGAAATAGCTGTTTCGGACCCAGACGGCTGGAAATCACTATTTGGGTCCCGGGCATCCTGAGAATGACACCGGCCCGTCGGGCAGCCAAAAATGACGATTCTGCCCCCGACCGGCCAAAATCACTGTTCAGGCCCAGAACTGCCCGAAACTCGTGATTTTTCGACTGCCCCACCAGAAATCGCAGTCTCGGACCCAGACGGCTGGAAATCACTATTTCGGTCCCGGACAACCTGAGAATGACCCCGGCCCGTCGGACAACCAGAAATGTCGATTTTGCCCCCGACCGGCCAAAATCACTGTTCAGGCCGGGAACTGCTCGAAACTCGTGTTTTTTTGACTGCCCTACTAGAAATAGCAGTTTCGGACCCAGACGGCTGGAAATCACTATTTGGGTTCTGAACATCCTGAGAATGACACCGGCCCGTCGGACAGCCAAAAATGTCGATTCTGCCCCCGACCGGCCAAAATCACTGTTCAGGCCGGGAACTGCTCGAAACTCGTGTTTTTTTGACTGCCCTACCAGAAATAGCAGTTTCGGACCCAGACGGCGGGAAATCGCTATTTGTGTCCAGGTCATCCTGAGAACGACACCGGCCCGTCGGACAGCCAAAAATGTCGATTCCGCTCCCGACCGGCCAAAATCATTGTTCAGGCCCAGAACTGCCCGAAACTCGTGATTTTTCGACTGCCCACCAGAAATCGCAGTCTCGGACCCAGACGGCTGGAAATCACTATTTGGGTCCCGGACAGCCGGAGAACGACACCGGCCCGTCGGACAGCCAAAAATGACGATTCTGCCCACGGCTTACCAAAATCACTGTTCTGTCCGGGAACTGCTCGAAACTCGTGTTTTTTTGACTGCCCCACCAGAAATAGCTGTTTCGGACCCAGACGGCTGGAAATCACTATTTGGGTCCCGGGCATCCTGAGAATGACACCGGCCCGTCGGGCAGCCAAAAATGACGATTCTGCCCCCGACCGGCCAAAATCACTGTTCAGGCCCAGAACTGCCCGAAACTCGTGATTTTTCGACTGCCCCACCAGAAATCGCAGTCTCGGACCCAGACGGCTGGAAATCACTATTTCGGTCCCGGACAACCTGAGAATGACCCCGGCCCGTCGGACAACCAGAAATGTCGATTTTGCCCCCGACCGGCCAAAATCACTGTTCAGGCCGGGAACTGCTCGAAACTCGTGTTTTTTTGACTGCCCTACTAGAAATAGCAGTTTCGGACCCAGACGGCTGGAAATCACTATTTGGGTTCTGAACATCCTGAGAATGACACCGGCCCGTCGGACAGCCAAAAATGTCGATTCTGCCCCCGACCGGCCAAAATCACTGTTCAGGCCGGGAACTGCTCGAAACTCGTGTTTTTTTGACTGCCCTACCAGAAATAGCAGTTTCGGACCCAGACGGCGGGAAATCGCTATTTGTGTCCAGGTCATCCTGAGAACGACACCGGCCCGTCGGACAGCCAAAAATGTCGATTCCGCTCCCGACCGGCCAAAATCATTGTTCAGGCCCAGAACTGCCCGAAACTCGTGATTTTTCGACTGCCCACCAGAAATCGCAGTCTCGGACCCAGACGGCTGGAAATCACTATTTGGGTCCCGGACAGCCGGAGAACGACACCGGCCCGTCGGACAGCCAAAAATGACGATTCTGCCCACGGCTTACCAAAATCACTGTTCTGTCCGGGAACTGCTCGAAACTCGTGTTTTTTTTACTGCCCCACCAGAAATAGCTGTTTCGGACCCAGACGGCTGGAAATCACTATTTGGGTCCCGGGCATCCTGAGAATGACACCGGCCCGTCGGGCAGCCAAAAATGACGATTCTGCCCCCGACCGGCCAAAATCACTGTTCAGGCCCAGAACTGCCCGAAACTCGTGATTTTTCGACTGCCCCACCAGAAATCGCAGTCTCGGACCCAGACGGCTGGAAATCACTATTTCGGTCCCGGACAACCTGAGAATGACCCCGGCCCGTCGGACAACCAGAAATGTCGATTTTGCCCCCGACCGGCCAAAATCACTGTTCAGGCCGGGAACTGCTCGAAACTCGTGTTTTTTTGACTGCCCTACTAGAAATAGCAGTTTCGGACCCAGACGGCTGGAAATCACTATTTGGGTTCTGAACATCCTGAGAATGACACCGGCCCGTCGGACAGCCAAAAATGTCGATTCTGCCCCCGACCGGCCAAAATCACTGTTCAGGCCGGGAACTGCTCGAAACTCGTGTTTTTTTGACTGCCCTACCAGAAATAGCAGTTTCGGACCCAGACGGCTGGAAATCACTATTTGGGTTCTGAACATCCTGAGAATGACACCGGCCCGTCGGACAGCCAAAAATGTCGATTCTGCCCCCGACCGGCCAAAATCACTGTTCAGGCCGGGAACTGCTCGAAACTCGTGTTTTTTTGACTGCCCTACCAGAAATAGCAGTTTCGGACCCAGACGGCGGGAAATCGCTATTTGTGTCCAGGTCATCCTGAGAACGACACCGGCCCGTCGGACAGCCAAAAATGTCGATTCCGCTCCCGACCGGCCAAAATCATTGTTCAGGCCCAGAACTGCCCGAAACTCGTGATTTTTCGACTGCCCACCAGAAATCGCAGTCTCGGACCCAGACGGCTGGAAATCACTATTTGGGTCCCGGACAGCCGGAGAACGACACCGGCCCGTCGGACAGCCAAAAATGACGATTCTGCCCACGGCTTACCAAAATCACTGTTCTGTCCGGGAACTGCTCGAAACTCGTGTTTTTTTGACTGCCCCACCAGAAATAGCTGTTTCGGACCCAGACGGCTGGAAATCACTATTTGGGTCCCGGGCATCCTGAGAATGACACCGGCCCGTCGGGCAGCCAAAAATGACGATTCTGCCCCCGACCGGCCAAAATCACTGTTCAGGCCCAGAACTGCCCGAAACTCGTGATTTTTCGACTGCCCCACCAGAAATCGCAGTCTCGGACCCAGACGGCTGGAAATCACTATTTCGGTCCCGGACAACCTGAGAATGACCCCGGCCCGTCGGACAACCAGAAATGTCGATTTTGCCCCCGACCGGCCAAAATCACTGTTCAGGCCGGGAACTGCTCGAAACTCGTGTTTTTTTGACTGCCCTACTAGAAATAGCAGTTTCGGACCCAGACGGCTGGAAATCACTATTTGGGTTCTGAACATCCTGAGAATGACACCGGCCCGTCGGACAGCCAAAAATGTCGATTCTGCCCCCGACCGGCCAAAATCACTGTTCAGGCCGGGAACTGCTCGAAACTCGTGTTTTTTTGACTGCCCTACCAGAAATAGCAGTTTCGGACCCAGACGGCGGGAAATCGCTATTTGTGTCCAGGTCATCCTGAGAACGACACCGGCCCGTCGGACAGCCAAAAATGTCGATTCCGCTCCCGACCGGCCAAAATCATTGTTCAGGCCCAGAACTGCCCGAAACTCGTGATTTTTCGACTGCCCACCAGAAATCGCAGTCTCGGACCCAGACGGCTGGAAATCACTATTTGGGTCCCGGACAGCCGGAGAACGACACCGGCCCGTCGGACAGCCAAAAATGACGATTCTGCCCACGGCTTACCAAAATCACTGTTCTGTCCGGGAACTGCTCGAAACTCGTGTTTTTTTTACTGCCCCACCAGAAATAGCTGTTTCGGACCCAGACGGCTGGAAATCACTATTTGGGTCCCGGGCATCCTGAGAATGACACCGGCCCGTCGGGCAGCCAAAAATGACGATTCTGCCCCCGACCGGCCAAAATCACTGTTCAGGCCCAGAACTGCCCGAAACTCGTGATTTTTCGACTGCCCCACCAGAAATCGCAGTCTCGGACCCAGACGGCTGGAAATCACTATTTCGGTCCCGGACAACCTGAGAATGACCCCGGCCCGTCGGACAACCAGAAATGTCGATTTTGCCCCCGACCGGCCAAAATCACTGTTCAGGCCGGGAACTGCTCGAAACTCGTGTTTTTTTGACTGCCCTACTAGAAATAGCAGTTTCGGACCCAGACGGTTGGAAATCACTATTTGGGTTCTGAACATCCTGAGAATGACACCGGCCCGTCGGACAGCCAAAAATGTCGATTCTGCCCCCGACCGGCCAAAATCACTGTTCAGGCCGGGAACTGCTCGAAACTCGTGTTTTTTTGACTGCCCTACCAGAAATAGCAGTTTCGGACCCAGACGGCTGGAAATCACTATTTGGGTTCTGAACATCCTGAGAATGACACCGGCCCGTCGGACAGCCAAAAATGTCGATTCTGCCCCCGACCGGCCAAAATCACTGTTCAGGCCGGGAACTGCTCGAAACTCGTGTTTTTTTGACTGCCCTACCAGAAATAGCAGTTTCGGACCCAGACGGCGGGAAATCGCTATTTGTGTCCAGGTCATCCTGAGAACGACACCGGCCCGTCGGACAGCCAAAAATGTCGATTCCGCTCCCGACCGGCCAAAATCATTGTTCAGGCCCAGAACTGCCCGAAACTCGTGATTTTTCGACTGCCCACCAGAAATCGCAGTCTCGGACCCAGACGGCTGGAAATCACTATTTGGGTCCCGGACAGCCGGAGAACGACACCGGCCCGTCGGACAGCCAAAAATGACGATTCTGCCCACGGCTTACCAAAATCACTGTTCTGTCCGGGAACTGCTCGAAACTCGTGTTTTTTTTACTGCCCCACCAGAAATAGCTGTTTCGGACCCAGACGGCTGGAAATCACTATTTGGGTCCCGGGCATCCTGAGAATGACACCGGCCCGTCGGGCAGCCAAAAATGACGATTCTGCCCCCGACCGGCCAAAATCACTGTTCAGGCCCAGAACTGCCCGAAACTCGTGATTTTTCGACTGCCCCACCAGAAATCGCAGTCTCGGACCCAGACGGCTGGAAATCACTATTTCGGTCCCGGACAACCTGAGAATGACCCCGGCCCGTCGGACAACCAGAAATGTCGATTTTGCCCCCGACCGGCCAAAATCACTGTTCAGGCCGGGAACTGCTCGAAACTCGTGTTTTTTTGACTGCCCTACTAGAAATAGCAGTTTCGGACCCAGACGGCTGGAAATCACTATTTGGGTTCTGAACATCCTGAGAATGACACCGGCCCGTCGGACAGCCAAAAATGTCGATTCTGCCCCCGACCGGCCAAAATCACTGTTCAGGCCGGGAACTGCTCGAAACTCGTGTTTTTTTGACTGCCCTACCAGAAATAGCAGTTTCGGACCCAGACGGCGGGAAATCGCTATTTGTGTCCAGGTCATCCTGAGAACGACACCGGCCCGTCGGACAGCCAAAAATGTCGATTCCGCTCCCGACCGGCCAAAATCATTGTTCAGGCCCAGAACTGCCCGAAACTCGTGATTTTTCGACTGCCCACCAGAAATCGCAGTCTCGGACCCAGACGGCTGGAAATCACTATTTGGGTCCCGGACAGCCGGAGAACGACACCGGCCCGTCGGACAGCCAAAAATGACGATTCTGCCCACGGCTTACCAAAATCACTGTTCTGTCCGGGAACTGCTCGAAACTCGTGTTTTTTTTACTGCCCCACCAGAAATAGCTGTTTCGGACCCAGACGGCTGGAAATCACTATTTGGGACCCGGGCATCCTGAGAATGACACCGGCCCGTCGGGCAGCCAAAAATGACGATTCTGCCCCCGACCGGCCAAAATCACTGTTCAGGCCCAGAACTGCCCGAAACTCGTGATTTTTCGACTGCCCCACCAGAAATTGCAGTCTCGGACCCAGACGGCTGGAAATCACTATTTCGGTCCCGGACAACCTGAGAATGACCCCGGCCCGTCGGACAACCAGAAATGTCGATTCTGCCCCCGACTTACCAAAATCACTGTTCAGGCCGGGAACTGCTCGAAACTCGTGTTTTTTTGACTGCCCTACTAGAAATAGCAGTTTCGGACCCAGACGGCTGGAAATCACTATTTGGGTTCTGAACATCCTGAGAATGACACCGGCCCGTCGGACAGCCAAAAATGACGATTCTGCCCCCGACCGGCCAAAATCACTGTTCAGGCCGGGAACTGCTCGAAACTCGTGTTTTTTTGACTGCCCTACCAGAAATAGCAGTTTCGGACCCAGACGGCGGGAAATCGCTATTTGTGTCCAGGTCATCCTGAGAACGACACCGGCCCGTCGGACAGCCAAAAATGTCGATTCCGCTCCCGACCGGCCAAAATCATTGTTCAGGCCCAGAACTGCCCGAAACTCGTGATTTTTCGACTGCCCCACCAGAAATCGCAGTCTCGGACCCAGACGGCTGGAAATCACTATTTGGGTCCCGGACAGCCGGAGAACGACACCGGCCCGTCGGACAGCCAAAAATGACGATTCTGCCCACGGCTGACCAAAATCACTGTTCTGTCCGGGAACTGCTCGAAACTCGTGTTTTTTTGACTGCCCCACCAGAAATAGCTGTTTCGGACCCAGACGGCTGGAAATCACTATTTGGGTCCCGGGCATCCTGAGAATGACACCGGCCCGTCGGGCAGCCAAAAATGACGATTCTGCCCCCGACCGGCCAAAATCACTGTTCAGGCCCAGAACTGCCCGAAACTCGTGATTTTTCGACTGCCCCACCAGAAATCGCAGTCTCGGACCCAGACGGCTGGAAATCACTATTTCGGTCCCGGACAACCTGAGAATGACCCCGGCCCGTCGGACAACCAGAAATGTCGATTTTGCCCCCGACCGGCCAAAATCACTGTTCAGGCCGGGAACTGCTCGAAACTCGTGTTTTTTTGACTGCCCTACTAGAAATAGCAGTTTCGGACCCAGACGGCTGGAAATCACTATTTGGGTTCTGAACATCCTGAGAATGACACCGGCCCGTCGGACAGCCAAAAATGTCGATTCTGCCCCCGACCGGCCAAAATCACTGTTCAGGCCGGGAACTTCTCGAAACTCGTGTTTTTTTGACTGCCCTACCAGAAATAGCAGTTTCGGACCCAGACGGCGGGAAATCGCTATTTGTGTCCAGGTCATCCTGAGAACGACACCGGCCCGTCGGACAGCCAAAAATGTCGATTCCGCTCCCGACCGGCCAAAATCATTGTTCAGGCCCAGAACTGCCCGAAACTCGTGATTTTTCGACTGCCCACCAGAAATCGCAGTCTCGGACCCAGACGGCTGGAAATCACTATTTGGGTCCCGGACAGCCGGAGAACGACACCGGCCCGTCGGACAGCCAAAAATGACGATTCTGCCCACGGCTTACCAAAATCACTGTTCTGTCCGGGAACTGCTCGAAACTCGTGTTTTTTTTACTGCCCCACCAGAAATAGCTGTTTCGGACCCAGACGGCTGGAAATCACTATTTGGGACCCGGGCATCCTGAGAATGACACCGGCCCGTCGGGCAGCCAAAAATGACGATTCTGCCCCCGACCGGCCAAAATCACTGTTCAGGCCCAGAACTACCCGAAACTCGTGATTTTTCGACTGCCCCACCAGAAATCGCAGTCTCGGACCCAGACGGCTGGAAATCACTATTTCGGTCCCGGACAACCTGAGAATGACCCCGGCCCGTCGGACAACCAGAAATGTCGATTCTGCCCCCGACTTACCAAAATCACTGTTCAGGCCGGGAACTGCTCGAAACTCGTGTTTTTTTGACTGCCCTACTAGAAATAGCAGTTTCGGACCCAGACGGCTGGAAATCACTATTTGGGTTCTGAACATCCTGAGAATGACACCGGCCCGTCGGACAGCCAAAAATGTCGATTCTGCCCCCGACCGGCCAAAATCACTGTTCAGGCCGGGAACTGCTCGAAACTCGTGTTTTTTTGACTGCCCTACCAGAAATAGCAGTTTCGAACCCAGACGGCGGGAAATCGCTATTTGTGTCCAGGTCATCCTGAGAACGACACCGGCCCGTCGGACAGCCAAAAATGTCGATTCCGCTCCCGACCGGCCAAAATCATTGTTCAGGCCCAGAACTGCCCGAAACTCGTGATTTTTCGACTGCCCCACCAGAAATCGCAGTCTCAGACCCAGACGGCTGGAAATCACTATTTGGGTCCCGGACAGCCGGAGAACGACACCGGCCCGTCGGACAGCCAAAAATGACGATTCTGCCCCCGACCGGCCAAAATCACTGTTCAGGCCCAGAACTGCCCGAAACTCGTGATTTTTCGACTGCCCCACCAGAAATCGCAGTCTCGGACCCAGACGGCTGGAAATCACTATTTCGGTCCCGGACAACCTGAGAATGACCCCGGCCCGTCGGACAACCAGAAATGTCGATTCTGCCCCCGACCGGCCAAAATCACTGTTCAGGCCGGGAACTGCTCGAAACTCGTGTTTTTTTGACTGCCCTACTAGAAATAGCAGTTTCGGACCCAGACGGCTGGAAATCACTATTTGGGTTCTGAACATCCTGAGAATGACACCGGCCCGTCGGACAGCCAAAAATGTCGATTCTGCCCCCGACCGGCCAAAATCACTGTTCAGGCCGGGAACTGCTCGAAACTCGTGTTTTTTTGACTGCCCTACCAGAAATAGCAGTTTCGGACCCAGACGGCGGGAAATCGCTATTTGTGTCCAGGTCATCCTGAGAACGACACCGGCCCGTCGGACAGCCAAAAATGTCGATTCCGCTCCCGACCGGCCAAAATCATTGTTCAGGCCCAGAACTGCCCGAAACTCGGGATTTTTCGACTGCCCCACCAGAAATCGCAGTCTCGGACCCAGACGGCTGGAAATCACTATTTGGGTCCCGGACAGCCGGAGAACGACACCGGCCCGTCGGACAGCCAAAAATGACGATTCTGCCCACGGCTTACCAAAATCACTGTTCTGTCCGGGAACTGCTCGAAACTCGTGTTTTTTTGACTGCCCCACCAGAAATAGCTGTTTCGGACCCAGACGGCTGGAAATCACTATTTGGGTCCCGGGCATCCTGAGAATGACACCGGCCCGTCGGGCAGCCAAAAATGACGATTCTGCCCCCGACCGGCCAAAATCACTGTTCAGGCCCAGAACTGCCCGAAACTCGTGATTTTTCGACTGCCCCACCAGAAATCGCAGTCTCGGACCCAGACGGCTGGAAATCACTATTTCGGTCCCGGACAACCTGAGAATGACCCCGGCCCGTCGGACAACCAGAAATGTCGATTCTGCCCCCGACCGGCCAAAATCACTGTTCAGGCCGGGAACTGCTCGAAACTCGTGTTTTTTTGACTGCCCTACTAGAAATAGCAGTTTCGGACCCAGACGGCTGGAAATCACTATTTGGGTTCTGAACATCCTGAGAATGACACCGGCCCGTCGGACAGCCAAAAATGTCGATTCTGCCCCCGACCGGCCAAAATCACTGTTCAGGCCGGGAACTGCTCGAAACTCGTGTTTTTTTGACTGCCCTACCAGAAATAGCAGTTTCGGACCCAGACGGCGGGAAATCGCTATTTGTGTCCAGGTCATCCTGAGAACGACACCGGCCCGTCGGACAGCCAAAAATGTCGATTCCGCTCCCGACCGGCCAAAATCATTGTTCAGGCCCAGAACTGCCCGAAACTCGGGATTTTTCGACTGCCCCACCAGAAATCGCAGTCTCGGACCCAGACGGCTGGAAATCACTATTTGGGTCCCGGACAGCCGGAGAACGACACCGGCCCGTCGGACAGCCAAAAATGACGATTCTGCCCACGGCTTACCAAAATCACTGTTCTGTCCGGGAACTGCTCGAAACTCGTGTTTTTTTGACTGCCCTACTAGAAATAGCAGTTTCGGACCCAGACGGCTGGAAATCACTATTTGGGTTCTGAACATCCTGAGAATGACACCGGCCCGTCGGACAGCCAAAAATGACGATTCTGCCCCCGACCGGCCAAAATCACTGTTCAGGCCCAGAACTGCCCGAAACTCGTGATTTTTCGACTGCCCCACCAGAAATCGCAGTCTCGGACCCAGACGGCTGGAAATCACTATTTCGGTCCCGGACAACCTGAGAATGACCCCGGCCCGTCGGACAACCAGAAATGTCGATTCTGCCCCCGACCGGCCAAAATCACTGTTCAGGCCGGGAACTGCTCGAAACTCGTGTTTTTTTGACTGCCCTACTAGAAATCGCAGTTTCGGACCCAGACGGCTGGAAATCACTATTTGGGTTCTGAACATCCTGAGAATGACACCGGCCCGTCGGACAGCCAAAAATGTCGATTCTGCCCCCGACCGGCCAAAATCACTGTTCAGGCCGGGAACTGCTCGAAACTCGTGTTTTTTTGACTGCCCTACCAGAAATAGCAGTTTCGGACCCAGACGGCGGGAAATCGCTATTTGTGTCCAGGTCATCCTGAGAACGACACCGGCCCGTCGGACAGCCAAAAATGTCGATTCCGCTCCCGACCGGCCAAAATCATTGTTCAGGCCCAGAACTGCCCGAAACTCGGGATTTTTCGACTGCCCCACCAGAAATCGCAGTCTCGGACCCAGACGGCTGGAAATCACTATTTGGGTCCCGGACAGCCGGAGAACGACACCGGCCCGTCGGACAGCCAAAAATGACGATTCTGCCCACGGCTTACCAAAATCACTGTTCTGTCCGGGAACTGCTCGAAACTCGTGTTTTTTTGACTGCCCCACCAGAAATAGCTGTTTCGGACCCAGACGGCTGGAAATCACTATTTGGGTCCCGGGCATCCTGAGAATGACACCGGCCCGTCGGGCAGCCAAAAATGACGATTCTGCCCCCGACCGGCCAAAATCACTGTTCAGGCCCAGAACTGCCCGAAACTCGTGATTTTTCGACTGCCCCACCAGAAATCGCAGTCTCGGACCCAGACGGCTGGAAATCACTATTTCGGTCCCGGACAACCTGAGAATGACCCCGGCCCGTCGGACAACCAGAAATGTCGATTCTGCCCCCGACCGGCCAAAATCACTGTTCAGGCCGGGAACTGCTCGAAACTCGTGTTTTTTTGACTGCCCTACTAGAAATAGCAGTTTCGGACCCAGACGGCTGGAAATCACTATTTGGGTTCTGAACATCCTGAGAATGACACCGGCCCGTCGGACAGCCAAAAATGTCGATTCTGCCCCCGACCGGCCAAAATCACTGTTCAGGCCGGGAACTGCTCGAAACTCGTGTTTTTTTGACTGCCCTACCAGAAATAGCAGTTTCGGACCCAGACGGCGGGAAATCGCTATTTGTGTCCAGGTCATCCTGAGAACGACACCGGCCCGTCGGACAGCCAAAAATGTCGATTCCGCTCCCGACCGGCCAAAATCATTGTTCAGGCCCAGAACTGCCCGAAACTCGGGATTTTTCGACTGCCCCACCAGAAATCGCAGTCTCGGACCCAGACGGCTGGAAATCACTATTTGGGTCCCGGACAGCCGGAGAACGACACCGGCCCGTCGGACAGCCAAAAATGACGATTCTGCCCACGGCTTACCAAAATCACTGTTCTGTCCGGGAACTGCTCGAAACTCGTGTTTTTTTGACTGCCCCACCAGAAATAGCTGTTTCGGACCCAGACGGCTGGAAATCACTATTTGGGTCCCGGGCATCCTGAGAATGACACCGGCCCGTCGGGCAGCCAAAAATGACGATTCTGCCCCCGACCGGCCAAAATCACTGTTCAGGCCCAGAACTGCCCGAAACTCGTGATTTTTCGACTGCCCCACCAGAAATCGCAGTCTCGGACCCAGACGGCTGGAAATCACTATTTCGGTCCCGGACAACCTGAGAATGACCCCGGCCCGTCGGACAACCAGAAATGTCGATTCTGCCCCCGACCGGCCAAAATCACTGTTCAGGCCGGGAACTGCTCGAAACTCGTGTTTTTTTGACTGCCCTACTAGAAATAGCAGTTTCGGACCCAGACGGCTGGAAATCACTATTTGGGTTCTGAACATCCTGAGAATGACACCGGCCCGTCGGACAGCCAAAAATGTCGATTCTGCCCCCGACCGGCCAAAATCACTGTTCAGGCCGGGAACTGCTCGAAACTCGTGTTTTTTTGACTGCCCTACCAGAAATAGCAGTTTCGGACCCAGACGGCGGGAAATCGCTATTTGTGTCCAGGTCATCCTGAGAACGACACCGGCCCGTCGGACAGCCAAAAATGTCGATTCCGCTCCCGACCGGCCAAAATCATTGTTCAGGCCCAGAACTGCCCGAAACTCGGGATTTTTCGACTGCCCCACCAGAAATCGCAGTCTCGGACCCAGACGGCTGGAAATCACTATTTGGGTCCCGGACAGCCGGAGAACGACACCGGCCCGTCGGACAGCCAAAAATGACGATTCTGCCCACGGCTTACCAAAATCACTGTTCTGTCCGGGAACTGCTCGAAACTCGTGTTTTTCTTACTGCCCCACCAGAAATAGCTGTTTCGGACCCAGACGGCTGGAAATCACTATTTGGGACCCGGGCATCCTGAGAATGACACCGGCCCGTCGGGCAGCCAAAAATGACGATTCTGCCCCCGACCGGCCAAAATCACTGTTCAGGCCCAGAACTGCCCGAAACTCGTGATTTTTCGACTGCCCCACCAGAAATCGCAGTCTCGGACCCAGACGGCTGGAAATCACTATTTCGGTCCCGGACAACCTGAGAATGACCCCGGCCCGTCGGACAACCAGAAATGTCGATTCTGCCCCCGACTTACCAAAATCACTGTTCAGGCCGGGAACTGCTCGAAACTCGTGTTTTTTTGACTGCCCTACTAGAAATAGCAGTTTCGGACCCAGACGGCTGGAAATCACTATTTGGGTTCTGAACATCCTGAGAATGACACCGGCCCGTCGGGCAGCCAAAAATGACGATTCTGCCCCCGACCGGCCAAAATCACTGTTCAGGCCCAGAACTGCCCGAAACTCGTGATTTTTCGACTGCCCCACCAGAAATCGCAGTCTCGGACCCAGACGGCTGGAAATCACTATTTCGGTCCCGGACAACCTGAGAATGACCCCGGCCCGTCGGACAACCAGAAATGTCGATTCTGCCCCCGACCGGCCAAAATCACTGTTCAGGCCGGGAACTGCTCGAAACTCGTGTTTTTTTGACTGCCCTACTAGAAATAGCAGTTTCGGACCCAGACGGCTGGAAATCACTATTTGGGTTCTGAACATCCTGAGAATGACACCGGCCCGTCGGACAGCCAAAAATGTCGATTCTGCCCCCGACCGGCCAAAATCACTGTTCAGGCCGGGAACTGCTCGAAACTCGTGTTTTTTTGACTGCCCTACCAGAAATAGCAGTTTCGGACCCAGACGGCGGGAAATCGCTATTTGTGTCCAGGTCATCCTGAGAACGACACCGGCCCGTCGGACAGCCAAAAATGTCGATTCCGCTCCCGACCGGCCAAAATCATTGTTCAGGCCCAGAACTGCCCGAAACTCGTGATTTTTCGACTGCCCCACCAGAAATCGCAGTCTCGGACCCAGACGGCTGGAAATCACTATTTGGGTCCCGGACAGCCGGAGAACGACACCGGCCCGTCGGACAGCCAAAAATGACGATTCTGCCCACGGCTTACCTAAATCACTGTTCTGTCCGGGAACTGCTCGAAACTCGTGTTTTTCTTACTGCCCCACCAGAAATAGCTGTTTCGGACCCAGACGGCTGGAAATCACTATTTGGGACCCGGGCATCCTGAGAATGACACCGGCCCGTCGGGCAGCCAAAAATGACGATTCTGCCCCCGACCGGCCAAAATCACTGTTCAGGCCCAGAACTGCCCGAAACTCGTGATTTTTCGACTGCCCCACCAGAAATCGCAGTCTCGGACCCAGACGGCTGGAAATCACTATTTCGGTCCCGGACAACCTGAGAATGACCCCGGCCCGTCGGACAACCAGAAATGTCGATTCTGCCCCCGACTTACCAAAATCACTGTTCAGGCCGGGAACTGCTCGAAACTCGTGTTTTTTTGACTGCCCTACTAGAAATAGCAGTTTCGGACCCAGACGGCTGGAAATCACTATTTGGGTTCTGAACATCCTGAGAATGACACCGGCCCGTCGGACAGCCAAAAATGTCGATTCTGCCCCCGACCGGCCAAAATCACTGTTCAGGCCGGGAACTGCTCGAAACTCGTGTTTTTTTGACTGCCCTACCAGAAATAGCAGTTTCGGACCCAGACGGCGGGAAATCGCTATTTGTGTCCAGGTCATCCTGAGAACGACACCGGCCCGTCGGACAGCCAAAAATGTCGATTCCGCTCCCAACCGGCCAAAATCATTGTTCAGGCCCAGAACTGCCCGAAACTCGTGATTTTTCGACTGCCCCACCAGAAATCGCAGTCTCGGACCCAGACGGCTGGAAATCACTATTTGGGTCCCAGACAGCCGGAGAACGACACCGGCCCGTCGGACAGCCAAAAATGACGATTCTGCCCACGGCTGACCAAAATCACTGTTCTGTCCGGGAACTGCTCGAAACTCGTGTTTTTTTGACTGCCCCACCAGAAATAGCTGTTTCGGACCCAGACGGCTGGAAATCACTATTTGGGTCCCGGGCATCCTGAGAATGACACCGGCCCGTCGGGCAGCCAAAAATGACGATTCTGCCCCCGACCGGCCAAAATCACTGTTCAGGCCCAGAACTGCCCGAAACTCGTGATTTTTCGACTGCCCCACCAGAAATCGCAGTCTCGGACCCAGACGGCTGGAAATCACTATTTCGGTCCCGGACAACCTGAGAATGACCCCGGCCCGTCGGACAACCAGAAATGTCGATTCTGCCCCCGACCGGCCAAAATCACTGTTCAGGCCGGGAACTGCTCGAAACTCGTGTTTTTTTGACTGCCCTACTAGAAATAGCAGTTTCGGACCCAGACGGCTGGAAATCACTATTTGGGTTCTGAACATCCTGAGAATGACACCGGCCCGTCGGACAGCCAAAAATGTCGATTCTGCCCCCGACCGGCCAAAATCACTGTTCAGGCCGGGAACTGCTCGAAACTCGTGTTTTTTTGACTGCCCTACCAGAAATAGCAGTTTCGGACCCAGACGGCGGGAAATCGCTATTTGTGTCCAGGTCATCCTGAGAACGACACCGGCCCGTCGGACAGCCAAAAATGTCGATTCCGCTCCCGACCGGCCAAAATCATTGTTCAGGCCCAGAACTGCCCGAAACTCGGGATTTTTCGACTGCCCCACCAGAAATCGCAGTCTCGGACCCAGACGGCTGGAAATCACTATTTGGGTCCCGGACAGCCGGAGAACGACACCGGCCCGTCGGACAGCCAAAAATGACGATTCTGCCCACGGCTTACCAAAATCACTGTTCTGTCCGGGAACTGCTCGAAACTCGTGTTTTTCTTACTGCCCCACCAGAAATAGCTGTTTCGGACCCAGACGGCTGGAAATCACTATTTGGGACCCGGGCATCCTGAGAATGACACCGGCCCGTCGGGCAGCCAAAAATGACGATTCTGCCCCCGACCGGCCAAAATCACTGTTCAGGCCCAGAACTGCCCGAAACTCGTGATTTTTCGACTGCCCCACCAGAAATCGCAGTCTCGGACCCAGACGGCTGGAAATCACTATTTCGGTCCCGGACAACCTGAGAATGACCCCGGCCCGTCGGACAACCAGAAATGTCGATTCTGCCCCCGACTTACCAAAATCACTGTTCAGGCCGGGAACTGCTCGAAACTCGTGTTTTTTTGACTGCCCTACTAGAAATAGCAGTTTCGGACCCAGACGGCTGGAAATCACTATTTGGGTTCTGAACATCCTGAGAATGACACCGGCCCGTCGGGCAGCCAAAAATGACGATTCTGCCCCCGACCGGCCAAAATCACTGTTCAGGCCCAGAACTGCCCGAAACTCGTGATTTTTCGACTGCCCCACCAGAAATCGCAGTCTCGGACCCAGACGGCTGGAAATCACTATTTCGGTCCCGGACAACCTGAGAATGACCCCGGCCCGTCGGACAACCAGAAATGTCGATTCTGCCCCCGACCGGCCAAAATCACTGTTCAGGCCGGGAACTGCTCGAAACTCGTGTTTTTTTGACTGCCCTACTAGAAATAGCAGTTTCGGACCCAGACGGCTGGAAATCACTATTTGGGTTCTGAACATCCTGAGAATGACACCGGCCCGTCGGACAGCCAAAAATGTCGATTCTGCCCCCGACCGGCCAAAATCACTGTTCAGGCCGGGAACTGCTCGAAACTCGTGTTTTTTTGACTGCCCTACCAGAAATAGCAGTTTCGGACCCAGACGGCGGGAAATCGCTATTTGTGTCCAGGTCATCCTGAGAACGACACCGGCCCGTCGGACAGCCAAAAATGTCGATTCCGCTCCCGACCGGCCAAAATCATTGTTCAGGCCCAGAACTGCCCGAAACTCGTGATTTTTCGACTGCCCCACCAGAAATCGCAGTCTCGGACCCAGACGGCTGGAAATCACTATTTGGGTCCCGGACAGCCGGAGAACGACACCGGCCCGTCGGACAGCCAAAAATGACGATTCTGCCCACGGCTTACCAAAATCACTGTTCTGTCCGGGAACTGCTCGAAACTCGTGTTTTTTTTACTGCCCCACCAGAAATAGCTGTTTCGGACCCAGACGGCTGGAAATCACTATTTGGGACCCGGGCATCCTGAGAATGACACCGGCCCGTCGGGCAGCCAAAAATGACGATTCTGCCCCCGACCGGCCAAAATCACTGTTCAGGCCCAGAACTGCCCGAAACTCGTGATTTTTCGACTGCCCCACCAGAAATCGCAGTCTCGGACCCAGACGGCTGGAAATCACTATTTCGGTCCCGGACAACCTGAGAATGACCCCGGCCCGTCGGACAACCAGAAATGTCGATTCTGCCCCCGACTTACCAAAATCACTGTTCAGGCCGGGAACTGCTCGAAACTCGTGTTTTTTTGACTGCCCTACTAGAAATAGCAGTTTCGGACCCAGACGGCTGGAAATCACTATTTGGGTTCTGAACATCCTGAGAATGACACCGGCCCGTCGGACAGCCAAAAATGTCGATTCTGCCCCCGACCGGCCAAAATCACTGTTCAGGCCGGGAACTGCTCGAAACTCGTGTTTTTTTGACTGCCCTACCAGAAATAGCAGTTTCGGACCCAGACGGCGGGAAATCGCTATTTGTGTCCAGGTCATCCTGAGAACGACACCGGCCCGTCGGACAGCCAAAAATGTCGATTCCGCTCCCAACCGGCCAAAATCATTGTTCAGGCCCAGAACTGCCCGAAACTCGTGATTTTTCGACTGCCCCACCAGAAATCGCAGTCTCGGACCCAGACGGCTGGAAATCACTATTTGGGTCCCAGACAGCCGGAGAACGACACCGGCCCGTCGGACAGCCAAAAATGACGATTCTGCCCACGGCTGACCAAAATCACTGTTCTGTCCGGGAACTGCTCGAAACTCGTGTTTTTTTGACTGCCCCACCAGAAATAGCTGTTTCGGACCCAGACGGCTGGAAATCACTATTTGGGTCCCGGGCATCCTGAGAATGACACCGGCCCGTCGGGCAGCCAAAAATGACGATTCTGCCCCCGACCGGCCAAAATCACTGTTCAGGCCCAGAACTGCCCGAAACTCGTGATTTTTCGACTGCCCCACCAGAAATCGCAGTCTCGGACCCAGACGGCTGGAAATCACTATTTCGGTCCCGGACAACCTGAGAATGACACCGGCCCGTCGGACAAACAGAAATGTCGATTCTGCCCCCGACCGGCCAAAATCACTGTTCAGGCCGGGAACTGCTCGAAACTCGTGTTTTTTTGACTGCCCCACCAGAAATAGCTGTTTCGGACCCAGACGGCTGGAAATCACTATTTGGGTTCCGAACATCCTGAGAATGACACCGGCCCGTCGGACAGCCAAAAATGTCGATTCTGCCCCCGACCGGCCAAAATCACTGTTCAGGCCGGGAACTGCCCGAAACTCGTGTTTTTTTGACTGCCCTACCAGAAATAGCAGTTTCGGACCCAGACGGCGGGAAATCGCTATTTGTGTCCAGGTCATCCTGAGAACGACACTGGCCCGTCGGACAGCCAAAAATGTCGATTCCGCTCCCGGCCGGCCAAAATCATTGTTCAGGCCCAGAACTGCCCGAAACTCGTGATTTTTCGACTGCCCCACCAGAAATCGCAGTCTCGGACCCAGACGGCTGGAAATCACTATTTGGGTCCCGGACAGCCGGAGAACGACACCGGCCCGTCGGACAGCCAAAAATGTCGATTCTGCCCACGGCTTACCAAAATCACTGTTCTGTCCGGGAACTGCTCGAAACTCGTGTTTTTTTGACTGCCCCACCAGAAATAGCTGTTTCGGACCCAGACGGCTGGAAATCACTATTTGGGTCCCGGGCATCCTGAGAATGACACCGGCCCGTCGGGCAGCCAAAAATGACGATTCTGCCCCCGACCGGCCAAAATCACCGTTCAGGCCCAGAACTGCCCGAAACTCGTGATTTTTCGACTGCCCCACCAGAAATCGCAGTCTCGGACCCAGACGGCTGGAAATCACTATTTGGGTCCCGGGCATCCTGAGAATGACACCGGCCCGTCGGGCAGCCAAAAATGACGATTCTGCCCCCGACCGGCCAAAATCACTGTTCAGGCCCAGAACTGCCCGAAACTCGTGATTTTTCGACTGCCCCACCAGAAATCGCAGTCTCGGACCCAGACGGCTGGAAATCACTATTTCGGTCCCGGACAACCTGAGAATGACACCGGCCCGTCGGACAGCCAAAAATGACGATTCTGCCCACGGCTTACCAAAATCACTGTTCAGGCCGGGAACTGCTCGAAACTCGTGTTTTTTTGACTGCCCCACCAGAAATAGCTGTTTCGGACCCAGACTGCTGGAAATCACTATTTGGGTCCCGGGCATCCTGAGAATGACACCGGCCCGTCGGGCAGCCAAAAATGACGATTCTGCCCCCGACCGGCCAAAATCACTGTTCAGGCCCAGAACTGCCCGAAACTCGTGATTTTTCGACTGCCCCACCAGAAATCGCAGTCTCGGACCCAGACGGCTGGAAATCACTATTTCGGTCCCGGACAACCTGAGAATGACACCGGCCCGTCGGACAACCAGAAATGTCGATTCAGCCCACGGCTTACCAAAATCACTGTTCTGTCCGGGAACTGCTCGAAACTCGTGTTTTTTTGACTGCCCCACCAGAAATAGCTGTTTCGGACCCAGACGGCTGGAAATCACTATTTGGGTCCCGGGCATCCTGAGAATGACACCGGCCCGTCGGGCAGCCAAAAATGACGATTCTGCCCCCGACCGGCCAAAATCACTGTTCAGGCCCAGAACTGCCCGAAACTCGTGATTTTTCGACTGCCCCACCAGAAATCGCAGTCTCGGACCCAGACGGCTGGAAATCACTATTTCGGTCCCGGACAACCTGAGAATGACACCGGCCCGTCGGACAAACAGAAATGCCGATTCTGCCCCCGACCGGCCAAAATCACTGTTCAGGCCGGGAACTGCTCGAAACTCGTGTTTTTTTGACTGCCCCACCAGAAATAGCTGTTTCGGACCCAGACGGCTGGAAATCACTATTTGGGTTCCGAACATCCTGAGAATGACACCGGCCCGTCGGACAGCCAAAAATGTCGATTCTGCCCCCGACCGGCCAAAATCACTGTTCAGGCCGGGAACTGCCCGAAACTCGTGTTTTTTTGACTGCCCTACCAGAAATAGCAGTTTCGGACCCAGACGGCGGGAAATCGCTATTTGTGTCCAGGTCATCCTGAGAACGACACTGGCCCGTCGGACAGCCAAAAATGTCGATTCCGCTCCCGGCCGGCCAAAATCATTGTTCAGGCCCAGAACTGCCCGAAACTCGTGATTTTTCGACTGCCCCACCAGAAATCGCAGTCTCGGACCCAGACGGCTGGAAATCACTATTTGGGTCCCGGACAGCCGGAGAACGACACCGGCCCGTCGGACAGCCAAAAATGACGATTCTGCCCACGGCTTACCAAAATCACTGTTCTGTCCGGGAACTGCTCGAAACTCGTGTTTTTTTGACTGCCCCACCAGAAATAGCTGTTTCGGACCCAGACGGCTGGAAATCACTATTTGGGTCCCGGGCATCCTGAGAATGACACCGGCCCGTCGGGCAGCCAAAAATGACGATTCTGCCCCCGACCGGCCAAAATCACTGTTCAGGCCCAGAACTGCCCGAAACTCGTGATTTTTCGACTGCCCCACCAGAAATCGCAGTCTCGGACCCAGACGGCTGGAAATCACTATTTCGGTCCCGGACAACCTGAGAATGACACCGGCCCGTCGGACAAACAGAAATGTCGATTCTGCCCCCGGCCGGCCAAAATCACTGTTCAGGCCGGGAACTGCTCGAAACTCGTGTTTTTTTGACTGCCCCACCAGAAATAGCTGTTTCGGACCCAGACGGCTGGAAATCACTATTTGGGTTCCGAACATCCTGAGAATGACACCGGCCCGTCGGACAGCCAAAAATGTCGATTCTGCCCCCGACCGGCCAAAATCACTGTTCAGGCCGGGAACTGCCCGAAACTCGTGTTTTTTTGACTGCCCTACCAGAAATAGCAGTTTCGGACCCAGACGGCGGGAAATCGCTATTTGTGTCCAGGTCATCCTGAGAACGACACTGGCCCGTCGGACAGCCAAAAATGTCGATTCCGCTCCCGGCCGGCCAAAATCATTGTTCAGGCCCAGAACTGCCCGAAACTCGTGATTTTTCGACTGCCCCACCAGAAATCGCAGTCTCGGACCCAGACGGCTGGAAATCACTATTTGGGTCCCGGACAGCCGGAGAACGACACCGGCCCGTCGGACAGCCAAAAATGACGATTCTGCCCACGGCTTACCAAAATCACTGTTCTGTCCGGGAACTGCTCGAAACTCGTGTTTTTTTTACTGCCCCACCAGAAATAGCTGTTTCGGACCCAGACGGCTGGAAATCACTATTTGGGTCCAGGTCATCCGGAGAATGACACCGGCCCGTCGGGCAGCCAAAAATGACGATTCTGCCCCCGACCGGCCAAAATCACTGTTCAGGCCCAGAACTGCCCGAAACTCGTGATTTTTCGACTGCCCCACCAGAAATCGCAGTCTCGGACCCAGACGGCTGGAAATCACTATTTGGGTCCCGGACAGCCGGAGAACGACACCGGCCCGTCGGACAGCCAAAAATGACGATTCTGCCCACGGCTTACCAAAATCACTGTTCTGTCCGGGAACTGCTCGAAACTCGTGTTTTTTTGACTGCCCCACCAGAAATAGCTGTTTCGGACCCAGACGGCTGGAAATCACTATTTGGGTCCCGGGCATCCTGAGAATGACACCGGCCCGTCGGGCAGCCAAAAATGACGATTCTGCCCCCGACCGGCCAAAATCACTGTTCAGGCACAGAACTGCCCGAAACTCGTGATTTTTCGACTGCCCCACCAGAAATCGCAGTCTCGGACCCAGACGGCTGGAAATCACTATTTCGGTCCCGGACAACCTGAGAATGACACCGGCCCGTCGGACAACCAGAAATGTCGATTCAGCCCACGGCTTACCAAAATCACTGTTCTGTCCGGGAACTGCTCGAAACTCGTGTTTTTTTGACTGCCCCACCAGAAATAGCTGTTTCGGACCCAGACGGCTGGAAATCACTATTTGGGTCCCGGGCATCCTGAGAATGACACCGGCCCGTCGGGCAGCCAAAAATGACGATTCTGCCCCCGACCGGCCAAAATCACTGTTCAGGCCCAGAACTGCCCGAAACTCGTGATTTTTCGACTGCCCCACCAGAAATCGCAGTCTCGGACCCAGACGGCTGGAAATCACTATTTCGGTCCCGGACAACCTGAGAATGACACCGGCCCGTCGGACAAACAGAAATGTCGATTCTGCCCCCGACCGGCCAAAATCACTGTTCAGGCCGGGAACTGCTCGAAACTCGTGTTTTTTTGACTGCCCCACCAGAAATAGCTGTTTCGGACCCAGACGGCTGGAAATCACTATTTGGGTTCCGAACATCCTGAGAATGACACCGGCCCGTCGGACAGCCAAAAATGTCGATTCTGCCCCCGACCGGCCAAAATCACTGTTCAGGCCCAGAACTGCCCGAAACTCGTGTTTTTTTGACTGCCCTACCAGAAATAGCAGTTTCGGACCCAGACGGCGGGAAATCGCTATTTGTGTCCAGGTCATCCGGAGAATGACACCGGCCCGTCGGGCAGCCAAAAATGACGATTCTGCCCCCGACCGGCCAAAATCACTGTTCAGGCCCAGAACTGCCCGAAACTCGTGATTTTTCGACTGCCCCACCAGAAATCGCAGTCTCGGACCCAGACGGCTGGAAATCACTATTTGGGTCCCGGACAGCCGGAGAACGACACCGGCCCGTCGGACAGCCAAAAATGACGATTCTGCCCACGGCTTACCAAAATCACTGTTCTGTCCGGGAACTGCTCGAAACTCGTGTTTTTTTGACTGCCCCACCAGAAATAGCTGTTTCGGACCCAGACGGCTGGAAATCACTATTTGGGTCCCGGGCATCCTGAGAATGACACCGGCCCGTCGGGCAGCCAAAAATGACGATTCTGCCCCCGACCGGCCAAAATCACTGTTCAGGCACAGAACTGCCCGAAACTCGTGATTTTTCGACTGCCCCACCAGAAATCGCAGTCTCGGACCCAGACGGCTGGAAATCACTATTTCGGTCCCGGACAACCTGAGAATGACACCGGCCCGTCGGACAACCAGAAATGTCGATTCAGCCCACGGCTTACCAAAATCACTGTTCTGTCCGGGAACTGCTCGAAACTCGTGTTTTTTTGACTGCCCCACCAGAAATAGCTGTTTCGGACCCAGACGGCTGGAAATCACTATTTGGGTCCCGGGCATCCTGAGAATGACACCGGCCCGTCGGGCAGCCAAAAATGACGATTCTGCCCCCGACCGGCCAAAATCACTGTTCAGGCCCAGAACTGCCCGAAACTCGTGATTTTTCGACTGCCCCACCAGAAATCGCAGTCTCGGACCCAGACGGCTGGAAATCACTATTTCGGTCCCGGACAACCTGAGAATGACACCGGCCCGTCGGACAAACAGAAATGTCGATTCTGCCCCCGACCGGCCAAAATCACTGTTCAGGCCGGGAACTGCTCGAAACTCGTGTTTTTTTGACTGCCCCACCAGAAATAGCTGTTTCGGACCCAGACGGCTGGAAATCACTATTTGGGTTCCGAACATCCTGAGAATGACACCGGCCCGTCGGACAGCCAAAAATGTCGATTCTGCCCCCGACCGGCCAAAATCACTGTTCAGGCCCAGAACTGCCCGAAACTCGTGTTTTTTTGACTGCCCTACCAGAAATAGCAGTTTCGGACCCAGACGGCGGGAAATCGCTATTTGTGTCCAGGTCATCCGGAGAATGACACCGGCCCGTCGGGCAGCCAAAAATGACGATTCTGCCCCCGACCGGCCAAAATCACTGTTCAGGCCCAGAACTGCCCGAAACTCGTGATTTTTCGACTGCCCCACCAGAAATCGCAGTCTCGGACCCAGACGGCTGGAAATCACTATTTGGGTCCCGGACAGCCGGAGAACGACACCGGCCCGTCGGACAGCCAAAAATGACGATTCTGCCCACGGCTTACCAAAATCACTGTTCTGTCCGGGAACTGCTCGAAACTCGTGTTTTTTTGACTGCCCCACCAGAAATAGCTGTTTCGGACCCAGACGGCTGGAAATCACTATTTGGGTCCCGGGCATCCTGAGAATGACACCGGCCCGTCGGGCAGCCAAAAATGACGATTCTGCCCCCGACCGGCCAAAATCACTGTTCAGGCCCAGAACTGCCCGAAACTCGTGATTTTTCGACTGCCCCACCAGAAATCGCAGTCTCGGACCCAGACGGCTGGAAATCACTATTTCGGTCCCGGACAACCTGAGAATGACACCGGCCCGTCGGACAACCAGAAATGTCGATTCAGCCCACGGCTTACCAAAATCACTGTTCTGTCCGGGAACTGCTCGAAACTCGTGTTTTTTTGACTGCCCCACCAGAAATAGCTGTTTCGGACCCAGACGGCTGGAAATCACTATTTGGGTCCCGGGCATCCTGAGAATGACACCGGCCCGTCGGGCAGCCAAAAATGACGATTCTGCCCCCGACCGGCCAAAATCACTGTTCAGGCCCAGAACTGCCCGAAACTCGTGATTTTTCGACTGCCCCACCAGAAATCGCAGTCTCGGACCCAGACGGCTGGAAATCACTATTTCGGTCCCGGACAACCTGAGAATGACACCGGCCCGTCGGACAAACAGAAATGTCGATTCTGCCCCCGACGGGCCAAAATCACTGTTCAGGCCGGGAACTGCTCGAAACTCGTGTTTTTTTGACTGCCCCACCAGAAATAGCTGTTTCGGACCCAGACGGCTGGAAATCACTATTTGGGTTCCGAACATCCTGAGAATGACACCGGCCCGTCGGACAGCCAAAAATGTCGATTCTGCCCCCGACCGGCCAAAATCACTGTTCAGGCCCAGAACTGCCCGAAACTCGTGTTTTTTTGACTGCCCTACCAGAAATAGCAGTTTCGGACCCAGACGGCGGGAAATCGCTATTTGTGTCCAGGTCATCCGGAGAATGACACCGGCCCGTCGGGCAGCCAAAAATGACGATTCTGCCCCCGACCGGCCAAAATCACTGTTCAGGCCCAGAACTGCCCGAAACTCGTGATTTTTCGACTGCCCCACCAGAAATCGCAGTCTCGGACCCAGACGGCTGGAAATCACTATTTGGGTCCCGGACAGCCGGAGAACGACACCGGCCCGTCGGACAGCCAAAAATGACGATTCTGCCCACGGCTTACCAAAATCACTGTTCTGTCCGGGAACTGCTCGAAACTCGTGTTTTTTTGACTGCCCCACCAGAAATAGCTGTTTCGGACCCAGACGGCTGGAAATCACTATTTGGGTCCCGGGCATCCTGAGAATGACACCGGCCCGTCGGGCAGCCAAAAATGACGATTCTGCCCCCGACCGGCCAAAATCACTGTTCAGGCCCAGAACTGCCCGAAACTCGTGATTTTTCGACTGCCCCACCAGAAATCGCAGTCTCGGACCCAGACGGCTGGAAATCACTATTTCGGTCCCGGACAACCTGAGAATGACACCGGCCCGTCGGACAACCAGAAATGTCGATTCAGCCCACGGCTTACCAAAATCACTGTTCTGTCCGGGAACTGCTCGAAACTCGTGTTTTTTTGACTGCCCCACCAGAAATAGCTGTTTCGGACCCAGACGGCTGGAAATCACTATTTGGGTCCCGGGCATCCTGAGAATGACACCGGCCCGTCGGGCAGCCAAAAATGACGATTCTGCCCCCGACCGGCCAAAATCACCGTTCAGGCCCAGAACTGCCCGAAACTCGTGATTTTTCGACTGCCCCACCAGAAATCGCAGTCTCGGACCCAGACGGCTGGAAATCACTATTTCGGTCCCGGACAACCTGAGAATGACACCGGCCCGTCGGACAACCAGAAATGTCGATTCAGCCCACGGCTTACCAAAATCACTGTTCTGTCCGGGAACTGCTCGAAACTCGTGTTTTTTTGACTGCCCCACCAGAAATAGCTGTTTCGGACCCAGACGGCTGGAAATCACTATTTGGGTCCCGGGCATCCTGAGAATGACACCGGCCCGTCGGGCAGCCAAAAATGACGATTCTGCCCCCGACCGGCCAAAATCACTGTTCAGGCCCAGAACTGCCCGAAACTCGTGATTTTTCGACTGCCCCACCAGAAATCGCAGTCTCGGACCCAGACGGCTGGAAATCACTATTTCGGTCCCGGACAACCTGAGAATGACACCGGCCCGTCGGACAAACAGAAATGTCGATTCTGCCCCCGACGGGCCAAAATCACTGTTCAGGCCGGGAACTGCTCGAAACTCGTGTTTTTTTGACTGCCCCACCAGAAATAGCTGTTTCGGACCCAGACGGCTGGAAATCACTATTTGGGTTCCGAACATCCTGAGAATGACACCGGCCCGTCGGACAGCCAAAAATGTCGATTCTGCCCCCGACCGGCCAAAATCACTGTTCAGGCCCAGAACTGCCCGAAACTCGTGTTTTTTTGACTGCCCTACCAGAAATAGCAGTTTCGGACCCAGACGGCGGGAAATCGCTATTTGTGTCCAGGTCATCCGGAGAATGACACCGGCCCGTCGGGCAGCCAAAAATGACGATTCTGCCCCCGACCGGCCAAAATCACTGTTCAGGCCCAGAACTGCCCGAAACTCGTGATTTTTCGACTGCCCCACCAGAAATCGCAGTCTCGGACCCAGACGGCTGGAAATCACTATTTGGGTCCCGGACAGCCGGAGAACGACACCGGCCCGTCGGACAGCCAAAAATGACGATTCTGCCCACGGCTTACCAAAATCACTGTTCTGTCCGGGAACTGCTCGAAACTCGTGTTTTTTTGACTGCCCCACCAGAAATAGCTGTTTCGGACCCAGACGGCTGGAAATCACTATTTGGGTCCCGGGCATCCTGAGAATGACACCGGCCCGTCGGGCAGCCAAAAATGACGATTCTGCCCCCGACCGGCCAAAATCACTGTTCAGGCCCAGAACTGCCCGAAACTCGTGATTTTTCGACTGCCCCACCAGAAATCGCAGTCTCGGACCCAGACGGCTGGAAATCACTATTTCGGTCCCGGACAACCTGAGAATGACACCGGCCCGTCGGACAACCAGAAATGTCGATTCAGCCCACGGCTTACCAAAATCACTGTTCTGTCCGGGAACTGCTCGAAACTCGTGTTTTTTTGACTGCCCCACCAGAAATAGCTGTTTCGGACCCAGACGGCTGGAAATCACTATTTGGGTCCCGGGCATCCTGAGAATGACACCGGCCCGTCGGGCAGCCAAAAATGACGATTCTGCCCCCGACCGGCCAAAATCACCGTTCAGGCCCAGAACTGCCCGAAACTCGTGATTTTTCGACTGCCCCACCAGAAATCGCAGTCTCGGACCCAGACGGCTGGAAATCACTATTTCGGTCCCGGACAACCTGAGAATGACACCGGCCCGTCGGACAACCAGAAATGTCGATTCAGCCCACGGCTTACCAAAATCACTGTTCTGTCCGGGAACTGCTCGAAACTCGTGTTTTTTTGACTGCCCCACCAGAAATAGCTGTTTCGGACCCAGACGGCTGGAAATCACTATTTGGGTCCCGGGCATCCTGAGAATGACACCGGCCCGTCGGGCAGCCAAAAATGACGATTCTGCCCCCGACCGGCCAAAATCACCGTTCAGGCCCAGAACTGCCCGAAACTCGTGATTTTTCGACTGCCCCACCAGAAATCGCAGTCTCGGACCCAGACGGCTGGAAATCACTATTTGGGTCCCGGACAGCCGGAGAACGACACCGGCCCGTCGGACAGCCAAAAATGACGATTCTGCCCACGGCTTACCAAAATCACTGTTCTGTCCGGGAACTGCTCGAAACTCGTGTTTTTTTGACTGCCCCACCAGAAATAGCTGTTTCGGACCCAGACGGCTGGAAATCACTATTTGGGTCCCGGGCATCCTGAGAATGACACCGGCCCGTCGGGCAGCCAAAAATGACGATTCTGCCCCCGACCGGCCAAAATCACTGTTCAGGCCCAGAACTGCCCGAAACTCGTGATTTTTCGACAGCCCCACCAGAAATCGCAGTCTCGGACCCAGACGGCTGGAAATCACTATTTCGGTCCCGGACAACCTGAGAATGACACCGGCCCGTCGGACAACCAGAAATGTCGATTCAGCCCACGGCTTACCAAAATCACTGTTCTGTCCGGGAACTGCTCGAAACTCGGGTTTTTTTGACTGCCCCACCAGAAATAGCTGTTTCGGACCCAGACGGCTGGAAATCACTATTTGGGTCCCGGGCATCCTGAGAATGACACCGGCCCGTCGGGCAGCCAAAAATGACGATTCTGCCCCCGACCGGCCAAAATCACCGTTCAGGCCCAGAACTGCCCGAAACTCGTGATTTTTCGACTGCCCCACCAGAAATCGCAGTCTCGGACCCAGACGGCTGGAAATCACTATTTCGGTCCCGGACAACCTGAGAATGACACCGGCCCGTCGGACAAACAGAAATGTCGATTCTGCCCCCGACCGGCCAAAATCACTGTTCAGGCCGGGAACTGCTCGAAACTCGTGTTTTTTTGACTGCCCCACCAGAAATAGCTGTTTCGGACCCAGACGGCTGGAAATCACTATTTGGGTTCCGAACATCCTGAGAATGACACCGGCCCGTCGGACAGCCAAAAATGACGATTCTGCCCACGGCTTACCAAAATCACTGTTCTGTCCGGGAACTGCTCGAAACTCGTGTTTTTTTGACTGCCCCACCAGAAATAGCTGTTTCGGACCCAGACGGCTGGAAATCACTATTTGGGTCCCGGGCATCCTGAGAATGACACCGGCCCGTCGGGCAGCCAAAAATGACGATTCTGCCCCCGACCGGCCAAAATCACTGTTCAGGCCCAGAACTGCCCGAAACTCGTGATTTTTCGACTGCCCCACCAGAAATCGCAGTCTCGGACCCAGACGGCTGGAAATCACTATTTCGGTCCCGGACAACCTGAGAATGACACCGGCCCGTCGGACAACCAGAAATGTCGATTCAGCCCACGGCTTACCAAAATCACTGTTCTGTCCGGGAACTGCTCGAAACTCGTGTTTTTTTGACTGCCCCACCAGAAATAGCTGTTTCGGACCCAGACGGCTGGAAATCACTATTTGGGTCCCGGGCATCCTGAGAATGACACCGGCCCGTCGGGCAGCCAAAAATGACGATTCTGCCCCCGACCGGCCAAAATCACCGTTCAGGCCCAGAACTGCCCGAAACTCGTGATTTTTCGACTGCCCCACCAGAAATCGCAGTCTCGGACCCAGACGGCTGGAAATCACTATTTCGGTCCCGGACAACCTGAGAATGACACCGGCCCGTCGGACAAACAGAAATGTCGATTCTGCCCCCGACCGGCCAAAATCACTGTTCAGGCCAGGAACTGCTCGAAACTCGTGTTTTTTTGACTGCCCCACCAGAAATAGCTGTTTCGGACCCAGACGGCTGGAAATCACTATTTGGGTTCCGAACATCCTGAGAATGACACCGGCCCGTCGGACAGCCAAAAATGTCGATTCTGCCCCCGACCGGCCAAAATCACTGTTCAGGCCGGGAACTGCCCGAAACTCGTGTTTTTTTGACTGCCCTACCAGAAATAGCAGTTTCGGACCCAGACGGGGGGAAATCGCTATTTGTGTCCAGGTCATCCTGAGAACGACACTGGCCCGTCGGACAGCCAAAAATGTCGATTCCGCTCCCGGCCGGCCAAAATCATTGTTCAGGCCCAGAACTGCCCGAAACTCGTGATTTTTCGACTGCCCCACCAGAAATCGCAGTCTCGGACCCAGACGGCTGGAAATCACTATTTGGGTCCCGGACAGCCGGAGAACGACACCGGCCCGTCGGACAGCCAAAAATGACGATTCTGCCCACGGCTTACCAAAATCACTGTTCTGTCCGGGAACTGCTCGAAACTCGTGTTTTTTTGACTGCCCCACCGGAAATAGCTGTTTCGGACCCAGACGGCTGGAAATCACTATTTGGGTCCCGGGCATCCTGAGAATGACACCGGCCCGTCGGGCAGCCAAAAATGACGATTCTGCCCCCGACCGGCCAAAATCACCGTTCAGGCCCAGAACTGCCCGAAACTCGTGATTTTTCGACTGCCCCACCAGAAATCGCAGTCTCGGACCCAGACGGCTGGAAATCACTATTTCGGTCCTGGACAACCTGAGAATGACACCGGCCCGTCGGACAACCAGAAATGTCGATTCAGCCCCGGCTTACCAAAATCACTGTTCTGTCCGGGAACTGCTCGAAACTCGTGTTTTTTTGACTGCCCCACCAGAAATAGCTGTTTCGGACCCAGACGGCTGGAAATCACTATTTGGGTCCCGGGCATCCTGAGAATGACACCGGCCCGTCGGGCAGCCAAAAATGACGATTCTGCCCCCGACCGGCCAAAATCACTGTTCAGGCCCAGAACTGCCCGAAACTCGTGATTTTTCGACTGCCCCACCAGAAATCGCAGTCTCGGACCCAGACGGCTGGAAATCACTATTTCGGTCCCGGACAACCTGAGAATGACACCGGCCCGTCGGACAAACAGAAATGTCGATTCTGCCCCCGACCGGCCAAAATCACTGTTCAGGCCCAGAACTGCCCGAAACTCGTGTTTTTTTGACTGCCCTACCAGAAATAGCAGTTTCGGACCCAGACGGCGGGAAATCGCTATTTGTGTCCAGGTCATCCGGAGAATGACACCGGCCCGTCGGGCAGCCAAAAATGACGATTCTGCCCCCGACCGGCCAAAATCACTGTTCAGGCCCAGAACTGCCCGAATCTCGTGATTTTTCGACTGCCCCACCAGAAATCGCAGTCTCGGACCCAGACGGCTGGAAATCACTATTTGGGTCCCGGACAGCCGGAGAACGACACCGGCCCGTCGGACAGCCAAAAATGACGATTCTGCCCACGGCTTACCAAAATCACTGTTCTGTCCGGGAACTGCTCGAAACTCGTGTTTTTTTGACTGCCCCACCAGAAATAGCTGTTTCGGACCCAGACGGCTGGAAATCACTATTTGGGTCCCGGGCATCCTGAGAATGACACCGGCCCATCGGGCAGCCAAAAATGACGATTCTGCCCCCGACCGGCCAAAATCACCGTTCAGGCCCAGAACTGCCCGAAACTCGTGATTTTTCGACTGCCCCACCAGAAATCGCAGTCTCGGACCCAGACGGCTGGAAATCACTATTTGGGTTCCGAACATCCTGAGAATGACACCGGCCCGTCGGACAGCCAAAAATGTCGATTCTGCCCCCGACCGGCCAAAATCGCTGATCAGGCCGGGAACTGCCCGAAACTCGTGTTTTTTTGACTGCCCCACCAGAAATAGCTGTTTCGGACCCAGACGGCGGGAAATCGCTATTTGTGTCCAGGTCATCCTGAGAACGACACCGGCCCGTCGGACAGCCAAAAATGTCGATTCCGCTCCCGACCGGCCAAAATCACAGTTCAGGCCCAGAACTGCCCGAAACTCGTGTTTTTTTGACTGCCCTACCAGAAATAGCAGTTTCGGACCCAGACGGCGGGAAATCGCTATTTGTGTCCAGGTCATCCGGAGAATGACACCGGCCCGTCGGGCAGCCAAAAATGACGATTCTGCCCCCGACCGGCCAAAATCACTGTTCAGGCCCAGAACTGCCCGAATCTCGTGATTTTTCGACTGCCCCACCAGAAATCGCAGTCTCGGACCCAGACGGCTGGAAATCACTATTTGGGTCCCGGACAGCCGGAGAACGACACCGGCCCGTCGGACAGCCAAAAATGACGATTCTGCCCACGGCTTACCAAAATCACTGTTCTGTCCGGGAACTGCTCGAAACTCGTGTTTTTTTGACTGCCCCACCAGAAATAGCTGTTTCGGACCCAGACGGCTGGAAATCACTATTTGGGTCCCGGGCATCCTGAGAATGACACCGGCCCGTCGGGCAGCCAAAAATGACGATTCTGCCCATGACCGGCCAAAATCACTGTTCAGGCCCAGAACTGCCCGAAACTCGTGATTTTTCGACTCCCCCACCAGAAATCGCAGTCTCGGACCCAGACGGCTGGAAATCACTATTTCGGTCCCGGACAACCTGAGAATGACACCGGCCCGTCGGACAACCAGAAATGTCGATTCAGCCCACGGCTTACCAAAATCACTGTTCTGTCCGGGAACTGCTCGAAACTCGTGTTTTTTTGACTGCCCCACCAGAAATAGCTGTTTCGGACCCAGACGGCTGGAAATCACTATTTGGGTCCCGGGCATCCTGAGAATGACACCGGCCCGTCGGGCAGCCAAAAATGACGATTCCGCTCCGGACCGGCCAAAATCACAGTTCAGGCCCAGAACTGCCCGAAACTCGTGTTTTTTTGACTGCCCTACCAGAAATAGCAGTTTCGGACCCAGACGGCGGGAAATCGCTATTTGTGTCCAGGTCATCCGGAGAATGACACCGGCCCGTCGGGCAGCCAAAAATGACGATTCTGCCCCCGACCGGCCAAAATCACTGTTCAGGCCCAGAACTGCCCGAATCTCGTGATTTTTCGACTGCCCCACCAGAAATCGCAGTCTCGGACCCAGACGGCTGGAAATCACTATTTGGGTCCCGGACAGCCGGAGAACGACACCGGCCCGTCGGACAGCCAAAAATGACGATTCTGCCCACGGCTTACCAAAATCACTGTTCTGTCCGGGAACTGCTCGAAACTCGTGTTTTTTTGACTGCCCCACCAGAAATAGCTGTTTCGGACCCAGACGGCTGGAAATCACTATTTGGGTCCCGGGCATCCTGAGAATGACACCGGCCCGTCGGGCAGCCAAAAATGACGATTCTGCCCCCGACCGGCCAAAATCACCGTTCAGGCCCAGAACTGCCCGAAACTCGTGATTTTTCGACTGCCCCACCAGAAATCGCAGTCTCGGACCCAGACGGCTGGAAATCACTATTTCGGTCCCGGACAACCTGAGAATGACACCGGCCCGTCGGACAACCAGAAATGTCGATTCAGCCCACGGCTTACCAAAATCACTGTTCTGTCCGGGAACTGCTCGAAACTCGTGTTTTTTTGACTGCCCCACCAGAAATAGCTGTTTCGGACCCAGACGGCTGGAAATCACTATTTGGGTCCCGGGCATCCTGAGAATGACACCGGCCCGTCGGGCAGCCAAAAATGACGATTCCGCTCCGGACCGGCCAAAATCACAGTTCAGGCCCAGAACTGCCCGAAACTCGTGTTTTTTTGACTGCCCTACCAGAAATAGCAGTTTCGGACCCAGACGGCGGGAAATCGCTATTTGTGTCCAGGTCATCCGGAGAATGACACCGGCCCGTCGGGCAGCCAAAAATGACGATTCTGCCCCCGACCGGCCAAAATCACTGTTCAGGCCCAGAACTGCCCGAATCTCGTGATTTTTCGACTGCCCCACCAGAAATCGCAGTCTCGGACCCAGACGGCTGGAAATCACTATTTGGGTCCCGGACAGCCGGAGAACGACACCGGCCCGTCGGACAGCCAAAAATGACGATTCTGCCCACGGCTTACCAAAATCACTGTTCTGTCCGGGAACTGCTCGAAACTCGTGTTTTTTTGACTGCCCCACCAGAAATAGCTGTTTCGGACCCAGACGGCTGGAAATCACTATTTGGGTCCCGGGCATCCTGAGAATGACACCGGCCCGTCGGGCAGCCAAAAATGACGATTCTGCCCCCGACCGGCCAAAATCACCGTTCAGGCCCAGAACTGCCCGAAACTCGTGATTTTTCGACTGCCCCACCAGAAATCGCAGTCTCGGACCCAGACGGCTGGAAATCACTATTTGGGTTCCGAACATCCTGAGAATGACACCGGCCCGTCGGACAGCCAAAAATGTCGATTCTGCCCCCGACCGGCCAAAATCGCTGATCAGGCCGGGAACTGCCCGAAACTCGTGTTTTTTTGACTGCCCCACCAGAAATAGCTGTTTCGGACCCAGACGGCGGGAAATCGCTATTTGTGTCCAGGTCATCCTGAGAACGACACCGGCCCGTCGGACAGCCAAAAATGTCGATTCCGCTCCCGACCGGCCAAAATCACAGTTCAGGCCCAGAACTGCCCGAAACTCGTGTTTTTTTGACTGCCCTACCAGAAATAGCAGTTTCGGACCCAGACGGCGGGAAATCGCTATTTGTGTCCAGGTCATCCGGAGAATGACACCGGCCCGTCGGGCAGCCAAAAATGACGATTCTGCCCCCGACCGGCCAAAATCACTGTTCAGGCCCAGAACTGCCCGAATCTCGTGATTTTTCGACTGCCCCACCAGAAATCGCAGTCTCGGACCCAGACGGCTGGAAATCACTATTTGGGTCCCGGACAGCCGGAGAACGACACCGGCCCGTCGGACAGCCAAAAATGACGATTCTGCCCACGGCTTACCAAAATCACTGTTCTGTCCGGGAACTGCTCGAAACTCGTGTTTTTTTGACTGCCCCACCAGAAATAGCTGTTTCGGACCCAGACGGCTGGAAATCACTATTTGGGTCCCGGGCATCCTGAGAATGACACCGGCCCGTCGGGCAGCCAAAAATGACGATTCTGCCCATGACCGGCCAAAATCACTGTTCAGGCCCAGAACTGCCCGAAACTCGTGATTTTTCGACTGCCCCACCAGAAATCGCAGTCTCGGACCCAGACGGCTGGAAATCACTATTTCGGTCCCGGACAACCTGAGAATGACACCGGCCCGTCGGACAACCAGAAATGTCGATTCAGCCCACGGCTTACCAAAATCACTGTTCTGTCCGGGAACTGCTCGAAACTCGTGTTTTTTTGACTGCCCCACCAGAAATAGCTGTTTCGGACCCAGACGGCTGGAAATCACTATTTGGGTCCCGGGCATCCTGAGAATGACACCGGCCCGTCGGGCAGCCAAAAATGACGATTCTGCCCCCGACCGGCCAAAATCACTGTTCAGGCCCAGAACTGCCCGAAACTCGTGATTTTTCGACTGCCCCACCAGAAATCGCAGTCTCGGACCCAGACGGCTGGAAATCACTATTTCGGTCCCGGACAACCTAAGAATGACACCGGCCCGTCGGACAAACAGAAATGTCGATTCTGCCCCCGACCGGCCAAAATCACTGTTCAGGCCGGGAACTGCTCGAAACTCGTGTTTTTTTGACTGCCCCACCAGAAATAGCTGTTTCGGACCCAGACGGCTGGAAATCACTATTTGGGTCCCGGGCATCCTGAGAATGACACCGGCCCGTTGGGCAGCCAAAAATGACGATTCTGCCCCCGACCGGCCAAAATCACTGTTCAGGCCCAGAACTGCCCGAAACTCGTGATTTTTCGACTGCCCCACCAGAAATCGCAGTCTCGGACCCAGACGGCTGGAAATCACTATTTCGGTCCCGGACAACCTGAGAATGACACCGGCCCGTCGGACAAACAGAAATGTCGATTCTGCCCCCGACCGGCCAAAATCACTGTTCAGGCCGGGAACTGCTCGAAACTCGTGTTTTTTTGACTGCCCCACCAGAAATAGCTGTTTCGGACCCAGACGGCAGGAAATCACTATTTGGGTTCCGAACATCCTGAGAATGACACCGGCCCGTCGGACAGCCAAAAATGTCGATTCTGCCCCCGACCGGCCAAAATCACTGTTCAGGCCGGGAACTGCCCGAAACTCGTGTTTTTTTGACTGCCCCACCAGAAATAGCTGTTTCGGACCCAGACGGCTGGAAATCACTATTTGGGTCCCGGGCATCCTGAGAATGACACCGGCCCGTTGGGCAGCCAAAAATGACGATTCTGCCCCCGACCGGCCAAAATCACTGTTCAGGCCCAGAACTGCCCGAAACTCGTGATTTTTCGACTGCCCCACCAGAAATCGCAGTCTCGGACCCAGACGGCTGGAAATCACTATTTCGGTCCCGGACAACCTGAGAATGACACCGGCCCGTCGGACAAACAGAAATGTCGATTCTGCCCCCGACCGGCCAAAATCACTGTTCAGGCCCAGAACTGCCCGAAACTCGTGATTTTTCGACTGCCCCACCAGAAATCGCAGTCTCGGACCCAGACGGCTGGAAATCACTATTTCGGTCCCGGACAACCTAAGAATGACACCGGCCCGTCGGACAAACAGAAATGTCGATTCTGCCCCCGACCGGCCAAAATCACTGTTCAGGCCGGGAACTGCTCGAAACTCGTGTTTTTTTGACTGCCCCACCAGAAATAGCTGTTTCGGACCCAGACGGCTGGAAATCACTATTTGGGTCCCGGGCATCCTGAGAATGACACCGGCCCGTTGGGCAGCCAAAAATGACGATTCTGCCCCCGACCGGCCAAAATCACTGTTCAGGCCCAGAACTGCCCGAAACTCGTGATTTTTCGACTGCCCCACCAGAAATCGCAGTCTCGGACCCAGACGGCTGGAAATCACTATTTCGGTCCCGGACAACCTGAGAATGACACCGGCCCGTCGGACAAACAGAAATGTCGATTCTGCCCCCGACCGGCCAAAATCACTGTTCAGGCCGGGAACTGCTCGAAACTCGTGTTTTTTTGACTGCCCCACCAGAAATAGCTGTTTCGGACCCAGACGGCTGGAAATCACTATTTGGGTTCCGAACATCCTGAGAATGACACCGGCCCGTCGGACAGCCAAAAATGTCGATTCTGCCCCCGACCGGCCAAAATCACTGTTCAGGCCGGGAACTGCCCGAAACTCGTGTTTTTTTGACTGCCCTACCAGAAATAGCAGTTTCGGACCCAGACGGCGGGAAATCGCTATTTGTGTCCAGGTCATCCTGAGAACGACACTGGCCCGTCGGACAGCCAAAAATGTCGATTCCGCTCCCGGCCGGCCAAAATCATTGTTCAGGCCCAGAACTGCCCGAAACTCGTGATTCTTCGACTGCCCCACCAGAAATCGCAGTCTCGGACCCAGACGGCTGGAAATCACTATTTGGGTCCCGGACAGCCGGAGAACGACACCGGCCCGTCGGACAGCCAAAAATGACGATTCTGCCCACGGCTTACCAAAATCACTGTTCTGTCCGGGAACTGCTCGAAACTCGTGTTTTTTTGACTGCCCCACCAGAAATAGCTGTTTCGGACCCAGACGGCTGGAAATCACTATTTGGGTCCCGGGCATCCTGAGAATGACACCGGCCCGTCGGGCAGCCAAAAATGACGATTCTGCCCCCGACCGGCCAAAATCACCGTTCAGGCCCAGAACTGCCCGAAACTCGTGATTTTTCGACTGCCCCACCAGAAATCGCAGTCTCGGACCCAGACGGCTGGAAATCACTATTTGGGTCCCGGACAGCCGGAGAACGACACCGGCCCGTCGGACAGCCAAAAATGACGATTCTGCCCACGGCTTACCAAAATCACTGTTCTGTCCGGGAACTGCTCGAAACTCGTGTTTTTTTGACTGCCCCACCAGAAATAGCTGTTTCGGACCCAGACGGCTGGAAATCACTATTTGGGTCCCGGGCATCCTGAGAATGACACCGGCCCGTCGGGCAGCCAAAAATGACGATTCTGCCCCCGACCGGCCAAAATCACCGTTCAGGCCCAGAACTGCCCGAAACTCGTGATTTTTCGACTGCCCCACCAGAAATCGCAGTCTCGGACCCAGACGGCTGGAAATCACTATTTGGGTTCCGAACATCCTGAGAATGACACCGGCCCGTCGGACAGCCAAAAATGTCGATTCTGCCCCCGACCGGCCAAAATCACTGATCAGGCCGGGAACTGCCCGAAACTCGTGTTTTTTTGACTGCCCCACCAGAAATAGCTGTTTCGGACCCAGACGGCGGGAAATCGCTATTTGTGTCCAGGTCATCCTGAGAACGACACCGGCCCGTCGGACAGCCAAAAATGTCGATTCCGCTCCCGACCGGCCAAAATCACAGTTCAGGCCCAGAACTGCCCGAAACTCGTGTTTTTTTGACTGCCCTACCAGAAATAGCAGTTTCGGACCCAGACGGCGGGAAATCGCTATTTGTGTCCAGGTCATCCGGAGAATGACACCGGCCCGTCGGGCAGCCAAAAATGACGATTCTGCCCCCGACCGGCCAAACTCACTGTTCAGGCCCAGAACTGCCCGAAACTCGTGATTTTTCGACTGCCCCACCAGAAATCGCAGTCTCGGACCCAGACGGCTGGAAATCACTATTTGGGTCCCGGACAGCCGGAGAACGACACCGGCCCGTCGGACAGCCAAAAATGACGATTCTGCCCACGGCTTACCAAAATCACTGTTCAGGCCGGGAACTGCCCGAAACTCGTGTTTTTTTGACTGCCCTACCAGAAATAGCTGTTTCGGACCTAGACGGCTGGAAATCACTATTTGGGTCCAGGTCATCCTGAGAACGACACCGGCCCGTCGGACAGCCAAAAATGTCAATTCCGCTCCCGACCGGCCAAAATCATTGTTCAGGCCCAGAACTGCCCGAAACTCGTGATTTTTCGACTGCCCCACCAGAAATCGCAGTCTCGGACCCAGACGGCTGGAAATCACTATTTGGGTCCCGGACAGCCGGAGAACGACACCGGCCCGTCGGACAGCCAAAAATGACGATTCTGCCCACGACTGACCAAAATCACTGTTCTGTCCGGGAACTGCTCGAAACTCGTGTTTTTTTGACTGCCCCACCAGAAATAGCAGTTTCGGACCCAGACGGCTGGAAATCGCTATTTTTGTCCAGGTCATCCAGAGAACGACACCGGCTCGTCGGACAGCCAAAAATGTCGATTCCGCTCCCGACCGGCCAAAGTCATTGTTCAGGACCAGAACTGCCCGAAACTCGTGATTTTTCGACTGCCCCACCAGAAATCGCAGTCTCGGACCCAGACGGCTGGAAATCACTATTTCGGTCCCGGACAACCTGAGAATGACATCGGCCCGTCGGACAACCAGAAATGTTGATTCTGCCCCCGACCGGCCAAAATCACTGTTCAGGCCGGGAACTGCTCGAAACTCGTGTTTTTTTGACTGCCCTACTAGAAATAGTAGTTTCGGACCCAGACGGCTGGAAATCACTATTTGGGTTCCGAACATCCTGAGAATGACACCGGCCCGTCGGACAGCCAAAAATGTCGATTCTGCCCCCGACCGGCCAAAATCACTGTTCAGGCCGGGAACTGCCCGAAACTCGTGTTTTTTTGACTGCCCTACTAGAAATAGTAGTTTCGGACCCAGACGGCTGGAAATCACTATTTGGGTTCCGAACATCCTGAGAATGACACCGGCCCGTCGGACAGCCAAAAATGTCGATTCTGCCCCCGACCGGCCAAAATCACTGTTCAGGCCGGGAACTGCCCGAAACTCGTGTTTTTTTGACTGCCCTACCAGAAATAGCAGTTTCGGACCCAGACGGCTGGAAATCGCTATTTGTGTCCAGGTCATCCTGAGAACGACACCGGCCCGTCGGACAGCCAAAAATGTCGATTCCGCTCCCGACCGGCCAAAGTCATTGTTCAGGACCAGAACTGCCCGAAACTCGTGATTTTTCGACTGCCCCACCAAAAATCGCAGTCTCGGACCCAGACGGCTGGAAATCACTATTTGGGTCCTGGACAGCCGGAGAGCGACACCGGCCCGTCGGACAGCCAAAAATGACGATTCTGCCCACGGCTTACCAAAATCACTGTTCTGTCCGGGAACTGCTCGAAACTCGTGTTTTTTTGACTGCCCCACCAGAAATAGCTGTTTCGGACCCAGACGGCTGGAAATCACTATTTGGGTCCCGGGCATCCTGAGAATGACACCGGCCCGTCGGGCAGCCAAAAATGACGATTCTGCCCCCGACCGGCCAAAATCACTGTTCAGGCCCAGAACTGCCCGAAACTCGTGATTTTTCGACTGCCCCACCAGAAATCGCAGTCTCGGACCCAGACGGCTGGAAATCACTATTTCGGTCCCGGACAACCTGAGAATGACCCCGGCCCGTCGGACAACCAGAAATGTCGATTCTGCCCCCGACCGGCCAAAATCACTGTTCAGGCCGGGAACTGCTCGAAACTCGTGTTTTTTTGACTGCCCTATTAGAAATAGCAGTTTCGGACCCAGACGGCTGGAAATCACTATTTGGGTTCTGAACATCCTAAGAATGACACCGGCCCGTCGGACAGCCAAAAATGTCGATTCTGCCCCCGACCGGCCAAAATCACTGTTCAGGCCGGGAACTGCTCGAAACTCGTGTTTTTTTGACTGCCCTACTAGAAATAGTAGTTTCGGACCCAGACGGCTGGAAATCACTATTTGGGTTCCGAACATCCTGAGAATGACACCGGCCCGTCGGACAGCCAAAAATGTCGATTCTGCCCCCGACCGGCCAAAATCACTGTTCAGGCCGGGAACTGCCCGAAACTCGTGTTTTTTTGACTGCCCTACCAGAAATAGCAGTTTCGGACCCAGACGGCTGGAAATCGCTATTTGTGTCCAAGTCATCCTGAGAACGACACCGGCCCGTCGGACAGCCAAAAATGTCGATTCCGCTCCCGACCGGCCAAAGTCATTGTTCAGGCCCAGAACTGCCCGAAACTCGTGTTTTTTTGACTGCCCTACCAGAAATAGCAGTTTCGGACCCAGACGGCGGGAAATCGCTATTTGTGTCCAGGTCATCCGGAGAATGACACCGGCCCGTCGGGCAGCCAAAAATGACGATTCTGCCCCCGACCGGCCAAACTCACTGTTCAGGCCCAGAACTGCCCGAAACTCGTGATTTTTCGACTGCCCCACCAGAAATCGCAGTCTCGGACCCAGACGGCTGGAAATCACTATTTGGGTCCCGGACAGCCGGAGAACGACACCGGCCCGTCGGACAGCCAAAAATGACGATTCTGCCCACGGCTTACCAAAATCACTGTTCTGTCCGGGAACTGCTCGAAACTCGTGTTTTTTTGACTGCCCCACCAGAAATAGCTGTTTCGGACCCAGACGGCTGGAAATCACTATTTGGGTCCCGGGCATCCTGAGAATGACACCGGCCCGTCGGGCAGCCAAAAATGACGATTCTGCCCCCGACCGGCCAAAATCACTGTTCAGGCCCAGAACTGCCCGAAACTCGTGATTTTTCGACTGCCCCACCAGAAATCGCAGTCTCGGACCCAGACGGCTGGAAATCACTATTTCGGTCCCGGACAACCTGAGAATGACCCCGGCCCGTCGGACAACCAGAAATGTCGATTCTGCCCCCGACCGGCCAAAATCACTGTTCAGGCCGGGAACTGCTCGAAACTCGTGTTTTTTTGACTGCCCTATTAGAAATAGCAGTTTCGGACCCAGACGGCTGGAAATCACTATTTGGGTTCTGAACATCCTAAGAATGACACCGGCCCGTCGGACAGCCAAAAATGTCGATTCTGCCCCCGACCGGCCAAAATCACTGTTCATGCCGGGAACTGCTCGAAACTCGTGTTTTTTTGACTGCCCTACCAGAAATAGCAGTTTCGGACCCAGACGGCGGGAAATCGCTATTTGTGTCCAGGTCATCCTGAGAACGACACCGGCCCGTCGGACAGCCAAAAATGTCAATTCCGCTCCCGACCGGCCAAAATCATTGTTCAGGCCCAGAACTGCCCGAAACTCGTGATTTTTCGACTGCCCCACCAGAAATCGCAGTCTCGGACCCAGACGGCTGGAAATCACTATTTGGGTCCCGGACAGCCGGAGAACGACACCGGCCCGTCGGACAGCCAAAAATGACGATTCTGCCCACGACTGACCAAAATCACTGTTCTGTCCGGGAACTGCTCGAAACTCGTGTTTTTTTGACTGCCCCACCAGAAATAGCAGTTTCGGACCCAGACGGCTGGAAATCGCTATTTTTGTCCAGGTCATCCAGAGAACGACACCGGCTCGTCGGACAGCCAAAAATGTCGATTCCGCTCCCGACCGGCCAAAGTCATTGTTCAGGACCAGAACTGCCCGAAACTCGTGATTTTTCGACTGCCCCACCAGAAATCGCAGTCTCGGACCCAGACGGCTGGAAATCACTATTTCGGTCCCGGACAACCTGAGAATGACATCGGCCCGTCGGACAACCAGAAATGTTGATTCTGCCCCCGACCGGCCAAAATCACTGTTCAGGCCGGGAACTGCTCGAAACTCGTGTTTTTTTGACTGCCCTACTAGAAATAGTAGTTTCGGACCCAGACGGCTGGAAATCACTATTTGGGTTCCGAACATCCTGAGAATCACACCGGCCCGTCGGACAGCCAAAAATGTCGATTCTGCCCCCGACCGGCCAAAATCACTGTTCAGGCCGGGAACTGCCCGAAACTCGTGTTTTTTTGACTGCCCTACTAGAAATAGTAGTTTCGGACCCAGACGGCTGGAAATCACTATTTGGGTTCCGAACATCCTGAGAATGACACCGGCCCGTCGGACAGCCAAAAATGTCGATTCTGCCCCCGACCGGCCAAAATCACTGTTCAGGCCGGGAACTGCCCGAAACTCGTGTTTTTTTGACTGCCCTACCAGAAATAGCAGTTTCGGACCCAGACGGCTGGAAATCGCTATTTGTGTCCAGGTCATCCTGAGAACGACACCGGCCCGTCGGACAGCCAAAAATGTCGATTCCGCTCCCGACCGGCCAAAGTCATTGTTCAGGACCAGAACTGCCCGAAACTCGTGATTTTTCGACTGCCCCACCAAAAATCGCAGTCTCGGACCCAGACGGCTGGAAATCACTATTTGGGTCCTGGACAGCCGGAGAACGACACCGGCCCGTCGGACAGCCAAAAATGACGATTCTGCCCACGGCTTACCAAAATCACTGTTCTGTCCGGGAACTGCTCGAAACTCGTGTTTTTTTGACTGCCCCACCAGAAATAGCTGTTTCGGACCCAGACGGCTGGAAATCACTATTTGGGTCCCGGGCATCCTGAGAATGACACCGGCCCGTCGGGCAGCCAAAAATGACGATTCTGCCCCCGACCGGCCAAAATCACTGTTCAGGCCCAGAACTGCCCGAAACTCGTGATTTTTCGACTGCCCCACCAGAAATCGCAGTCTCGGACCCAGACGGCTGGAAATCACTATTTCGGTCCCGGACAACCTGAGAATGACCCCGGCCCGTCGGACAACCAGAAATGTCGATTCTGCCCCCGACCGGCCAAAATCACTGTTCAGGCCGGGAACTGCTCGAAACTCGTGTTTTTTTGACTGCCCTATTAGAAATAGCAGTTTCGGACCCAGACGGCTGGAAATCACTATTTGGGTTCTGAACATCCTAAGAATGACACCGGCCCGTCGGACAGCCAAAAATGTCGATTCTGCCCCCGACCGGCCAAAATCACTGTTCAGGCCGGGAACTGCTCGAAACTCGTGTTTTTTTGACTGCCCTACTAGAAATAGTAGTTTCGGACCCAGACGGCTGGAAATCACTATTTGGGTTCCGAACATCCTGAGAATGACACCGGCCCGTCGGACAGCCAAAAATGTCGATTCTGCCCCCGACCGGCCAAAATCACTGTTCAGGCCGGGAACTGCCCGAAACTCGTGTTTTTTTGACTGCCCTACCAGAAATAGCAGTTTCGGACCCAGACGGCTGGAAATCGCTATTTGTGTCCAGGTCATCCTGAGAACGACACCGGCCCGTCGGACAGCCAAAAATGTCGATTCCGCTCCCGACCGGCCAAAGTCATTGTTCAGGACCAGAACTGCCCGAAACTCGTGATTTTTCGACTGCCCCACCAAAAATCGCAGTCTCGGACCCAGACGGCTGGAAATCACTATTTGGGTCCTGGACAGCCGGAGAACGACACCGGCCCGTCGGACAGCCAAAAATGACGATTCTGCCCACGGCTTACCAAAATCACTGTTCTGTCCGGGAACTGCTCGAAACTCGTGTTTTTTTGACTGCCCCACCAGAAATAGCTGTTTCGGACCCAGACGGCTGGAAATCACTATTTGGGTCCCGGGCATCCTGAGAATGACACCGGCCCGTCGGGCAGCCAAAAATGACGATTCTGCCCCCGACCGGCCAAAATCACTGTTCAGGCCCAGAACTGCCCGAAACTCGTGATTTTTCGACTGCCCCACCAGAAATCGCAGTCTCGGACCCAGACGGCTGGAAATCACTATTTCGGTCCCGGACAACCTGAGAATGACCCCGGCCCGTCGGACAACCAGAAATGTCGATTCTGCCCCCGACCGGCCAAAATCACTGTTCAGGCCGGGAACTGCTCGAAACTCGTGTTTTTTTGACTGCCCTATTAGAAATAGCAGTTTCGGACCCAGACGGCTGGAAATCACTATTTGGGTTCTGAACATCCTAAGAATGACACCGGCCCGTCGGACAGCCAAAAATGTCGATTCTGCCCCCGACCGGCCAAAATCACTGTTCAGGCCGGGAACTGCTCGAAACTCGTGTTTTTTTGACTGCCCTACCAGAAATAGCAGTTTCGGACCCAGACGGCGGGAAATCGCTATTTGTGTCCAGGCCATCCTGAGAACGACACCGGCCCGTCGGACAGCCAAAAATGTCGATTCCGCTCCCGACCGGCCAAAATCATTGTTCAGGCCCAGAACTGCCCGAAACTCGTGATTTTTCGACTGCCCCACCAGAAATCGCAGTCTCGGACCCAGACGGCTGGAAATCACTATTTGGGTCCCGGACAGCCGGAGAACGACACCGGCCCGTCGGACAGCCAAAAATGACGATTCTGCCCACGACTGACCAAAATCACTGTTCTGTCCGGGAACTGCTCGAAACTCGTGTTTTTTTGACTGCCCCACCAGAAATAGCAGTTTCGGACCCAGACGGCTGTAAATCGCTATTTGTGTCCAGGTCATCCTGAGAACGACACCGGCCCGTCGGACAGCCAAAAATGTCGATTCCGCTCCCGACCGGCCAAAGTCATTGTTCAGGACCAGAACTGCCCGAAACTCGTGATTTTTCGACTGCCCCACCAAAAATCGCAGTCTCGGACCCAGACGGCTGGAAATCACTATTTGGGTCCCGGACAGCCAGAGAACGACACCGGCCCGTCGGACAGCCAAAAATGACGATTCTGCCCACGGCTTACCAAAATCACTGTTCTGTCCGGGAACTGCTCGAAACTCGTGTTTTTTTGACTGCCCCACCAGAAATAGCTGTTTCGGACCCAGACGGCTGGAAATCACTATTTGGGTCCCGGGCATCCTGAGAATGACACCGGCCCGTCGGGCAGCCAAAAATGACGATTCTGCCCCCGACCGGCCAAAATCACTGTTCAGGCCCAGAACTGCCCGAAACTCGTGATTTTTCGACTGCCCCACCAGAAATCGCAGTCTCGGACCCAGACGGCTGGAAATCACTATTTCGGTCCCGGACAACCTGAGAATGACCCCGGCCCGTCGGACAACCAGAAATGTCGATTCTGCCCCCGACCGGCCAAAATCACTGTTCAGGCCGGGAACTGCTCGAAACTCGTGTTTTTTTGACTGCCCTATTAGAAATAGCAGTTTCGGACCCAGACGGCTGGAAATCACTATTTGGGTTCTGAACATCCTAAGAATGACACCGGCCCGTCGGACAGCCAAAAATGTCGATTCTGCCCCCGACCGGCCAAAATCACTGTTCAGGCCGGGAACTGCTCGAAACTCGTGTTTTTTTGACTGCCCTACCAGAAATAGCAGTTTCGGACCCAGACGGCGGGAAATCGCTATTTGTGTCCAGGTCATCCGGAGAATGACACCGGCCCGTCGGGCAGCCAAAAATGACGATTCTGCCCCCGACCGGCCAAAATCACTGTTCAGGCCCAGAACTGCCCGAAACTCGTGATTTTTCGACTGCCCCACCAGAAATCGCAGTCTCGGACCCAGACGGCTGGAAATCACTATTTCGGTCCCGGACAACCTGAGAATGACCCCGGCCCGTCGGACAACCAGAAATGTCGATTCTGCCCCCGACCGGCCAAAATCACTGTTCAGGCCGGGAACTGCTCGAAACTCGTGTTTTTTTGACTGCCCTATTAGAAATAGCAGTTTCGGACCCAGACGGCTGGAAATCACTATTTGGGTTCTGAACAACCTAAGAATGACACCGGCCCGTCGGACAGCCAAAAATGTCGATTCTGCCCCCGACCGGCCAAAATCACTGTTCATGCCGGGAACTGCTCGAAACTCGTGTTTTTTTGACTGCCCTACCAGAAATAGCAGTTTCGGACCCAGACGGCGGGAAATCGCTATTTGTGTCCAGGTCATCCTGAGAACGACACCGGCCCGTCGGACAGCCAAAAATGTCGATTCCGCTCCCGACCGGCCAAAATCATTGTTCAGGCCCAGAACTGCCCGAAACTCGTGATTTTTCGACTGCCCCACCAGAAATCGCAGTCTCGGACCCAGACGGCTGGAAATCACTATTTGGGTCCCGGACAGCCGGAGAACGACACCGGCCCGTCGGACAGCCAAAAATGACGATTCTGCCCACGGCTTACCAAAATCACTGTTCTGTCCGGGAACTGCTCGAAACTCGTGTTTTTTTGACTGCCCCACCAGAAATAGCTGTTTCGGACCCAGACGGCTGGAAATCACTATTTGGGTCCCGGGCATCCTGAGAATGACACCGGCCCGTCGGGCAGCCAAAAATGACGATTCTGCCCCCGACCGGCCAAAATCACTGTTCAGGCCCAGAACTGCCCGAAACTCGTGATTTTTCGACTGCCCCACCAGAAATCGCAGTCTCGGACCCAGACGGCTGGAAATCACTATTTCGGTCCCGGACAACCTGAGAATGACCCCGGCCCGTCGGACAACCAGAAATGTCGATTCTGCCCCCGACCGGCCAAAATCACTGTTCAGGCCGGGAACTGCTCGAAACTCGTGTTTTTTTGACTGCCCTATTAGAAATAGCAGTTTCGGACCCAGACGGCTGGAAATCACTATTTGGGTCCTGAACATCCTAAGAATGACACCGGCCCGTCGGACAGCCAAAAATGTCGATTCTGCCCCCGACCGGCCAAAATCACTGTTCAGGCCGGGAACTGCTCGAAACTCGTGTTTTTTTTACTGCCCTACCAGAAATAGCAGTTTTGGACCCAGACGGCGGGAAATCGCTATTTGTGTCCAGTTCATCCTGAGAACGACACCGGCCCGTCGGACAGCCAAAAATGTCGATTCCGCTCCCGACCGGCCAAAATCATTGTTCAGGCCCAGAACTGCCCGAAACTCGTGATTTTTCGACTGCCCCACCAGAAATCGCAGTCCCGGACCCAGACGGCTGGAAATCACTATTTGGGTCCCGGACAGCCGGAGAACGACACCGGCCCGTCGGACAGCCAAGAATGACGATTCTGCCCACGGCTTACCAAAATCACTGTTCTGTCCGGGAACTGCTCGAAACTTGTGTTTTTTTGACTGCCCCACCAGAAATAGCTGTTTCGGATCTAGACGGCTGGAAATCACTATTTGGGTCCCGAGCATCCTGAGAATGACACCGGCCCGTCGGGCAGCCAAAAATGACGATTCTGCCCCCGACCGGCCAAAATCACTGTTCAGGCCCAGAACTGCCCGAAACTCGTGATTTTTCGACTGCCCCACCAGAAATCGCAGTCTCGGACCCAGACGGCTGGAAATCACTATTTCGGTCCCGGACAACCTGAGAATGACCCCGGCCCGTCGGACAACCAGAAATGTCGATTCTGCCCCCGACCGGCCAAAATCACTGTTCAGGCCGGGAACTGCTCGAAACTCGTGTTTTTTTGACTGCCCTATTAGAAATAGCAGTTTCGGACCCAGACGGCTGGAAATCACTATTTGGGTTCCGAACATCCTAAGAATGACACCGGCCCGTCGGACAGCCAAGAATGACGATTCTGCCCACGGCTTACCAAAATCACTGTTTTGTCCGGGAACTGCTCGAAACTCGTGTTTTTTTGACTGCCCTATTAGAAATAGCAGTTTCGGACCCAGACGGCTGGAAATCACTATTTGGGTTCCGAACATCCTAAGAATGACACCGGCCCGTCGGACAGCCAAGAATGACGATTCTGCCCACGGCTTACCAAAATCACTGTTCTGTCCGGGAACTGCTCGAAACTCGTGTTTTTTTGACTGCCCCACCAGAAATAGCTGTTTCGGACCCAGACGGCTGGAAATCACTATTTGGGTCCCGAGCATCCTGAGAATGACACCGGCCCGTCGGGCAGCCAAAAATGACGATTCTGCCCCCGACCGGCCAAAATCACTGTTCAGGCCCAGAACTGCCCGAAACTCGTGATTTTTCGACTGCCCCACCAGAAATCGCAGTCTCGGACCCAGACGGCTGGAAATCACTATTTCGGTCCCGGACAACCTGAGAATGACCCCGGCCCGTCGGACAACCAGAAATGTCGATTCTGCCCCCGACCGGCCAAAATCACTGTTCAGGCCGGGAACTGCTCGAAACTCGTGTTTTTTTGACTGCCCTATTAGAAATAGCAGTTTCGGACCCAGACGGCTGGAAATCACTATTTGGGTTCCGAACATCCTAAGAATGACACCGGCCCGTCGGACAGCCAAGAATGACGATTCTGCCCACGGCTTACCAAAATCACTGTTCTGTCCGGGAACTGCTCGAAACTCGTGTTTTTTTGACTGCCCTATTAGAAATAGCAGTTTCGGACCCAGACGGCTGGAAATCACTATTTGGGTTCCGAACATCCTAAGAATGACACCGGCCCGTCGGACAGCCAAGAATGACGATTCTGCCCACGGCTTACCAAAATCACTGTTCTGTCCGGGAACTGCTCGAAACTCGTGTTTTTTTGACTGCCCCACCAGAAATAGCTGTTTCGGACCCAGACGGCTGGAAATCACTATTTGGGTCCCGAGCATCCTGAGAATGACACCGGCCCGTCGGGCAGCCAAAAATGACGATTCTGCCCCCGACCGGCCAAAATCACTGTTCAGGCCCAGAACTGCCCGAAACTCGTGATTTTTCGACTGCCCCACCAGAAATCGCAGTCTCGGACCCAGACGGCTGGAAATCACTATTTCGGTCCCGGACAACCTGAGAATGACCCCGGCCCGTCGGACAACCAGAAATGTCGATTCTGCCCCCGACCGGCCAAAATCACTGTTCAGGCCGGGAACTGCTCGAAACTCGTGTTTTTTTGACTGCCCTATTAGAAATAGCAGTTTCGGACCCAGACGGCTGGAAATCACTATTTGGGTTCCGAACATCATAAGAATGACACCGGCCCGTCGGACAGCCAAAAATGTCGATTCTGCCCCCGACCGGCCAAAATCACTATTCAGGCCGGGAACTGCTCGAAACTCGTGTTTTTTTGACTGCCCTACCAGAAATAGCAGTTTCGGACCCAGACGGCGGGAAATCGCTATTTGTGTCCAGGTCATCCTGAGAACGACACCGGCCCGTCGGACAGCAAAAAATGTCGATTCCGCTCCCGACCGGCCAAAATCATTGTTCAGGCCCAGAACTGCCCGAAACTCGTGATTTTTCGACTGCCCCACCAGAAATCGCAGTCTCGGACCCAGACGGCTGGAAATCACTATTTGGGTCCCGGACAGCCGGAGAACGACACCGGCCCGTCGGACAGCCAAAAATGACGATTCTGCCCACGACTGACCAAAATCACTGTTCTGTCCGGGAACTGCTCGAAACTCGTGTTTTTTTTACTGCCCCACCAGAAATAGCAGTTTCGGACCCAGACGGCTGGAAATCGCTATTTTTGTCCAGGTCATCCTGAGAACGACACCGGCTCGTCGGACAGCCAAAAATGTCGATTCCGCTCCCGACCGGCCAAAGTCATTGTTCAGGACCAGAACTGCCCGAAACTCGTGATTTTTCGACTGCCCCACCAGAAATCGCAGTCTCGGACCCAGACGGCTGGAAATCACTATTTGGGTCCCGGACAGCCGGAGAACGACACCGGCCCGTCGGACAGCCAAAAATGACGATTCTGCCCACGACTGACCAAAATCACTGTTCTGTCCGGGAACTGCTCGAAACTCGTGTTTTTTTTACTGCCCCACCAGAAATAGCAGTTTCGGACCCAGACGGCTGGAAATCGCTATTTTTGTCCAGGTCATCCTGAGAACGACACCGGCTCGTCGGACAGCCAAAAATGTCGATTCCGCTCCCGACCGGCCAAAGTCATTGTTCAGGACCAGAACTGCCCGAAACTCGTGATTTTTCGACTGCCCCACCAGAAATCGCAGTCTCGGACCCAGACGGCTGGAAATCACTATTTCGGTCCCGGACAACCTGAGAATGACATCGGCCCGTCGGACAACCAGAAATGTTGATTCTGCCCCCGACCGGCCAAAATCACTGTTCAGGCCGGGAACTGCTCGAAACTCGTGTTTTTTTGACTGCCCTACCAGAAATAGCAGTTTCGGACCCAGACGGCTGGAAATCGCTATTTGTGTCCAGGTCATCCTGAGAACGACACCGGCCCGTCGGACAGCCAAAAATGTCGATTCCGCTCCCGACCGGCCAAAGTCATTGTTCAGGACCAGAACTGCCCGAAACTCGTGATTTTTCGACTGCCCCACCAGAAATCGCAGTCTCGGACCCAGACGGCTGGAAATCACTATTTGGGTCCCGGACAGCCGGAGAACGACACCGGCTCGTCGGACAGCCAAAAATGTCGATTCTGCCCCCAACCGGCCAAAATCACTGCTCAGGCCGGGAACTGCTCGAAACTCGTGTTTTTTGACTGCCCTACTAGAAATAGCAGTTTCAGACCCGGACGGCTGGAAATCACTATTTGGGTTCCGAACATCCTGAGAATGACACCGGCCCGTCGGACAGCCAAAAATGTCGATTCTGCCCCCGACCGGCCAAAATCACTGTTCAGGCCGGGAACTGCTCGAAACTCGTGTTTTTTTAACTGCCCTACCAGAAATAGCAGTTTCGGACCCAGACGGCGGGAAATCGCTATTTGTGTCCAGGTCATCCTGAGAACGACACCGGCCCGTCGGACAGCCAAAAATGTCGATTCCGCTCCCGACCGGCCAAAATCATTGTTCAGGCCCAGAACTGCCCGAAACTCGTGATTTTTCGACTGCCCCACCAGAAATCGCAGTCTCGGACCCAGACGGCTGGAAATCACTATTTGGGTCCCGGACAGCCGGAGAACGACACCGGCCCGTCGGACAGCCAAAAATGACGATTCTGCCCACGACTGACCAAAATCACTGTTCTGTCCGGGAACTGCTCGAAACTCGTGTTTTTTTGACTGCCCCACCAGAAATAGCAGTTTCGGACCCAGACGGCTGGAAATCGCTATTTGTGTCCAGGTCATCCTGAGAATGACACCGGCCCGTCGGACAGCCAAAAATGTCGATTCCGCTCCCGACCGGCCAAAGTCATTGTTCAGGACCAGAACTGCCCGAAACTCGGGATTTTTCGACTGCCCCACCAGAAATCGCAGTCTCGGACCCAGACGGCTGGAAATCACTATTTCGGTCCCGGACAACCTGAGAATGACACCGGCCCGTCGGACAACCAGAAATGTTGATTCTGCCCCCGACCGGCCAAAATCACTGTTCAGGCCGGGAACTGCTCGAAACTCGTGTTTTTTTTACTGCCCTACTAGAAATAGTAGTTTCGGACCCAGACGGCTGGAAATCACTATTTGGGTTCCGAACATCCTGAGAATGACACCGGCCCGTCGGACAGCCAAAAATGTCGATTCTGCCCCCGACCGGCCAAAATCACTGTTCAGGCCGGGAACTGCCCGAAACTCGTGTTTTTTTGACTGCCCTACCTGAAATAGCAGTTTCGGACCCAGACGGCTGGAAATCGCTATTTGTGTCCAGGTCATCCTGAGAACGACACCGGCCCGTCGGACAGCCAAAAATGTCGATTCCGCTCCCGACCGGCCAAAGTCATTGTTCAGGACCAGAACTGCCCGAAACTCGTGATTTTTCGACTGCCCCACCAGAAATAGCAGTCTCGGACCCGGACGGCTGGAAATCACTATTTCGGTCCCGGACAACCTGAGAATGACACCGGCCCGTCGGACAACCAGAAATGTTGATTCTGCCCCCGACCGGCCAAAATCACTGTTCAGGCCGGGAACTGCTCGAAACTCGTGTTTTTTTGACTGCCCTACCAGAAATAGCAGTTTCGGACCCAGACGGCTGGAAATCGCTATTTGTGTCCAGGTCATCCTGAGAACGACACCGGCCCGTCGGACAGCCAAAAATGTCGATTCCGCTCCCGACCGGCCAAAGTCATTGTTCAGGACCAGAACTGCCCGAAACTCGTGATTTTTCGACTGCCCCACCAGAAATCGCAGTCTCGGACCCAGACGGCTGGAAATCACTATTTGGGTCCCGGACAGCCGGAGAACGACACCGGCTCGTCGGACAGCCAAAAATGTCGATTCTGCCCCCAACCGGCCAAAATCACTGCTCAGGCCGGGAACTGCTCGAAACTCGTGTTTTTTGACTGCCCTACTAGAAATAGCAGTTTCAGACCCGGACGGCTGGAAATCACTATTTGGGTTCCAAACATCCTGAGAATGACACCGGCCCGTCGGACAGCCAAAAATGTCGATTCTGCCCCCGACCGGCCAAAATCACTGTTCAGGCCGGGAACTGCTCGAAACTCGTGTTTTTTTAACTGCCCTACCAGAAATAGCAGTTTCGGACCCAGACGGCGGGAAATCGCTATTTGTGTCCAGGTCATCCTGAGAACGACACCGGCCCGTCGGACAGCCAAAAATGTCGATACCGCTCCCGACCGGCCAAAATCATTGTTCAGGCCCAGAACTACCCGAAACTCGTGATTTTTCGACTGCCCCACCAGAAATCGCAGTCTCGGACCCAGACGGCTGGAAATCACTATTTGGGTCCCGGACAGCCGGAGAACGACACCGGCCCGTCGGACAGCCAAAAATGACGATTCTGCCCACGACTGACCAAAATCACTGTTCTGTCCGGGAACTGCTCGAAACTCGTGTTTTTTTGACTGCCCCACCAGAAATAGCAGTTTCGGACCCAGACGGCTGGAAATCGCTATTTGTGTCCAGGTCATCCTGAGAACGACACCGGCCCGTCGGACAGCCAAAAATGTCGATTCCGCTCCCGACCGGCCAAAGTCATTGTTCAGGACCAGAACTGCCCGAAACTCGTGATTTTTCGACTGCCCCACCAGAAATCGCAGTCTCGGACCCAGACGGCTGGAAATCACTATTTGGGTCCCGGACAGCCGGAGAACGACACCGGCTCGTCGGACAGCCAAAAATGTCGATTCTGCCCCCAACCGGCCAAAATCACTGCTCAGGCCGGGAACTGCTCGAAACTCGTGTTTTTTGACTGCCCTACTAGAAATAGCAGTTTCAGACCCGGACGGCTGGAAATCACTATTTGGGTTCCAAACATCCTGAGAATGACACCGGCCCGTCGGACAGCCAAAAATGTCGATTCTGCCCCCGACCGGCCAAAATCACTGTTCAGGCCGGGAACTGCTCGAAACTCGTGTTTTTTTAACTGCCCTACCAGAAATAGCAGTTTCGGACCCAGACGGCGGGAAATCGCTATTTGTGTCCAGGTCATCCTGAGAACGACACCGGCCCGTCGGACAGCCAAAAATGTCGATACCGCTCCCGACCGGCCAAAATCATTGTTCAGGCCCAGAACTACCCGAAACTCGTGATTTTTCGACTGCCCCACCAGAAATCGCAGTCTCGGACCCAGACGGCTGGAAATCACTATTTGGGTCCCGGACAGCCGGAGAACGACACCGGCCCGTCGGACAGCCAAAAATGACGATTCTGCCCACGACTGACCAAAATCACTGTTCTGTCCGGGAACTGCTCGAAACTCGTGTTTTTTTGACTGCCCCACCAGAAATAGCAGTTTCGGACCCAGACGGCTGGAAATCGCTATTTGTGTCCAGGTCATCCTGAGAACGACACCGGCCCGTCGGACAGCCAAAAATGTCGATTCCGCTCCCGACCGGCCAAAGTCATTGTTCAGGACCAGAACTGCCCGAAACTCGTGATTTTTCGACTGCCCCACCAGAAATAGCAGTCTCGGACCCGGACGGCTGGAAATCACTATTTCGGTCCCGGACAACCTGAGAATGACACCGGCCCGTCGGACAACCAGAAATGTTGATTCTGCCCCCGACCGGCCAAAATCACTGTTCAGGCCGGGAACTGCTCGAAACTCGTGTTTTTTTGACTGCCCTACCAGAAATAGCAGTTTCGGACCCAGACGGCTGGAAATCGCTATTTGTGTCCAGGTCATCCTGAGAACGACACCGGCCCGTCGGACAGCCAAAAATGTCGATTCCGCTCCCGACCGGCCAAAGTCATTGTTCAGGACCAGAACTGCCCGAAACTCGTGATTTTTCGACTGCCCCACCAGAAATCGCAGTCTCGGACCCAGACGGCTGGAAATCACTATTTGGGTCCCGGACAGCCGGAGAACGACACCGGCTCGTCGGACAGCCAAAAATGTCGATTCTGCCCCCAACCGGCCAAAATCACTGCTCAGGCCGGGAACTGCTCGAAACTCGTGTTTTTTGACTGCCCTACTAGAAATAGCAGTTTCAGACCCGGACGGCTGGAAATCACTATTTGGGTTCCAAACATCCTGAGAATGACACCGGCCCGTCGGACAGCCAAAAATGTCGATTCTGCCCCCGACCGGCCAAAATCACTGTTCAGGCCGGGAACTGCTCGAAACTCGTGTTTTTTTAACTGCCCTACCAGAAATAGCAGTTTCGGACCCAGACGGCGGGAAATCGCTATTTGTGTCCAGGTCATCCTGAGAACGACACCGGCCCGTCGGACAGCCAAAAATGTCGATACCGCTCCCGACCGGCCAAAATCATTGTTCAGGCCCAGAACTACCCGAAACTCGTGATTTTTCGACTGCCCCACCAGAAATCGCAGTCTCGGACCCAGACGGCTGGAAATCACTATTTGGGTCCCGGACAGCCGGAGAACGACACCGGCCCGTCGGACAGCCAAAAATGACGATTCTGCCCACGACTGACCAAAATCACTGTTCTGTCCGGGAACTGCTCGAAACTCGTGTTTTTTTGACTGCCCCACCAGAAATAGCAGTTTCGGACCCAGACGGCTGGAAATCGCTATTTGTGTCCAGGTCATCCTGAGAACGACACCGGCCCGTCGGACAGCCAAAAATGTCGATTCCGCTCCCGACCGGCCAAAGTCATTGTTCAGGACCAGAACTGCCCGAAACTCGTGATTTTTCGACTGCCCCACCAGAAATCGCAGTCTCGGACCCAGACGGCTGGAAATCACTATTTGGGTCCCGGACAGCCGGAGAACGACACCGGCTCGTCGGACAGCCAAAAATGTCGATTCTGCCCCCAACCGGCCAAAATCACTGCTCAGGCCGGGAACTGCTCGAAACTCGTGTTTTTTGACTGCCCTACTAGAAATAGCAGTTTCAGACCCGGACGGCTGGAAATCACTATTTGGGTTCCAAACATCCTGAGAATGACACCGGCCCGTCGGACAGCCAAAAATGTCGATTCTGCCCCCGACCGGCCAAAATCACTGTTCAGGCCGGGAACTGCTCGAAACTCGTGTTTTTTTAACTGCCCTACCAGAAATAGCAGTTTCGGACCCAGACGGCGGGAAATCGCTATTTGTGTCCAGGTCATCCTGAGAACGACACCGGCCCGTCGGACAGCCAAAAATGTCGATACCGCTCCCGACCGGCCAAAATCATTGTTCAGGCCCAGAACTACCCGAAACTCGTGATTTTTCGACTGCCCCACCAGAAATCGCAGTCTCGGACCCAGACGGCTGGAAATCACTATTTGGGTCCCGGACAGCCGGAGAACGACACCGGCCCGTCGGACAGCCAAAAATGACGATTCTGCCCACGACTGACCAAAATCACTGTTCTGTCCGGGAACTGCTCGAAACTCGTGTTTTTTTGACTGCCCCACCAGAAATAGCAGTTTCGGACCCAGACGGCTGGAAATCGCTATTTGTGTCCAGGTCATCCTGAGAACGACACCGGCCCGTCGGACAGCCAAAAATGTCGATTCCGCTCCCGACCGGCCAAAGTCATTGTTCAGGACCAGAACTGCCCGAAACTCGTGATTTTTCGACTGCCCCACCAGAAATCGCAGTCTCGGACCCAGACGGCTGGAAATCACTATTTGGGTCCCGGACAGCCGGAGAACGACACCGGCTCGTCGGACAGCCAAAAATGTCGATTCTGCCCCCAACCGGCCAAAATCACTGCTCAGGCCGGGAACTGCTCGAAACTCGTGTTTTTTGACTGCCCTACTAGAAATAGCAGTTTCAGACCCGGACGGCTGGAAATCACTATTTGGGTTCCAAACATCCTGAGAATGACACCGGCCCGTCGGACAGCCAAAAATGTCGATTCTGCCCCCGACCGGCCAAAATCACTGTTCAGGCCGGGAACTGCTCGAAAATCGTGTTTTTTTAATTGCCCTACCAGAAATAGCAGTTTCGGACCCAGACGGCGGGAAATCGCTATTTGTGTCCAGGTCATCCTGAGAACGACTCCGGCCCGTCGGACAGCCAAAAATGTCGATTCCGCTCCCGACCGGCCAAAATCATTGTTCAGGCCCAGAACTGCCCGAAACTCGTGATTTTTCGACTGCCCCACCAGAAATCGCAGTCTCGGACCCAGACGGCTGGAAATCACTATTTGGGTCCCGGACAGCCGGAGAACGACACCGGCCCGTCGGACAGCCAAAAATGACGATTCTGCCCACGACTGACCAAAATCACTGTTCTGTCCGGGAACTGCTCGAAACTCGTGTTTTTTTGACTGCCCCACCAGAAATAGCAGTTTCGGACCAAGACGGCTGGAAATCGCTATTTGTGTCCAGGTCATCCTGAGAACGACACCGGCCCGTCGGACAGCCAAAAATGTCGATTCCGCTCCCGACCGGCCAAAGTCATTGTTCAGGACCAGAACTGCCCGAAACTTGTGATTTTTCGACAGCCCCACCAGAAATCGCAGTCTCGGACCCAGACGGCTAGAAATCACTATTTCGGTCCCGGGCAACCTGAGAATGACACCGGCCCGTCGGACAACCAGAAATGTTGATTCTGCCCCCGACCGGCCAAAATCACTGTTCAGGCCGGGAACTGCTCGAAACTCGTGTTTTTTTGACTGCCCTACTAGAAATAGTAGTTTCGGACCCAGACGGCTGGAAATCACTATTTGGGTTCCGAACATCCTGAGAATGACACCGGCCCGTCGGACAGCCAAAAAGGTCGATTCTGCCCCCGACCGGCCAAAATCACTGTTCAGGCCGGGAACTGCCCGAAACTCGTGTTTTTTTGACTGCCCTACCTGAAATAGCAGTTTCGGACCCAGACGGCTGGAAATCGCTATTTGTGTCCAGGTCATCTTGAGAACGACACCGGCCCGTCGGACAGCCAAAAATGTCGATTCCGCTCCCGACTGGCCAAAGTCATTGTTCAGGACCAGAACTGCCCGAAACTCGTGATTTTTCGACTGCCCCACCAGAAATAGCAGTCTCGGACCCGGACGGCTGGAAATCACTATTTCGGTCCCGGACAACCTGAGAATGACACCGGCCCGTCGGACAACCAGAAATGTTGATTCTGCCCCCGACCGGCCAAAATCACTGTTCAGGCCGGGAACTGCTCGAAACTCGTGTTTTTTTGACTGCCCTACCAGAAATAGCAGTTTCGGACCCAGACGGCTGGAAATCGCTATTTGTGTCCAGGTCATCCTGAGAACGACACCGGCCCGTCGGACAGCCAAAAATGTCGATTCCGCTCCCGACCGGCCAAAGTCATTGTTCAGGACCAGAACTGCCCGAAACTCGTGATTTTTCGACTGCCCCACCAGAAATCGCAGTCTCGGACCCAGACGGCTGGAAATCACTATTTGGGTCCCGGACAGCCGGAGAACGACACCGGCTCGTCGGACAGCCAAAAATGTCGATTCTGCCCCCAACCGGCCAAAATCACTGCTCAGGCCGGGAACTGCTCGAAACTCGTGTTTTTTTACTGCCCTACTAGAAATAGCAGTTTCAGACCCGGACGGCTGGAAATCACTATTTGGGTTCCAAACATCCTGAGAATGACACCGGCCCGTCGGACAGCCAAAAATGTCGATTCTGCCCCCGACCGGCCAAAATCACTGTTCAGGCCGGGAACTGCTCGAAACTCGTGTTTTTTTAACTGCCCTACCAGAAATAGCAGTTTCGGACCCAGACGGCGGGAAATCGCTATTTGTGTCCAGGTCATCCTGAGAACGACACCGGCCCGTCGGACAGCCAAAAATGTCGATACCGCTCCCGACCGGCCAAAATCATTGTTCAGGCCCAGAACTACCCGAAACTCGTGATTTTTCGACTGCCCCACCAGAAATCGCAGTCTCGGACCCAGACGGCTGGAAATCACTATTTGGGTCCCGGACAGCCGGAGAACGACACCGGCCCGTCGGACAGCCAAAAATGACGATTCTGCCCACGACTGACCAAAATCACTGTTCTGTCCGGGAACTGCTCGAAACTCGTGTTTTTTTGACTGCCCCACCAGAAATAGCAGTTTCGGACCCAGACGGCTGGAAATCGCTATTTGTGTCCAGGTCATCCTGAGAACGACACCGGCCCGTCGGACAGCCAAAAATGTCGATTCCGCTCCCGACCGGCCAAAGTCATTGTTCAGGACCAGAACTGCCCGAAACTCGTGATTTTTCGACTGCCCCACCAGAAATCGCAGTCTCGGACCCAGACGGCTGGAAATCACTATTTGGGTCCCGGACAGCCGGAGAACGACACCGGCTCGTCGGACAGCCAAAAATGTCGATTCTGCCCCCAACCGGCCAAAATCACTGCTCAGGCCGGGAACTGCTCGAAACTCGTGTTTTTTGACTGCCCTACTAGAAATAGCAGTTTCAGACCCGGACGGCTGGAAATCACTATTTGGGTTCCAAACATCCTGAGAATGACACCGGCCCGTCGGACAGCCAAAAATGTCGATTCTGCCCCCGACCGGCCAAAATCACTGTTCAGGCCGGGAACTGCTCGAAACTCGTGTTTTTTTAAATGCCCTACCAGAAATAGCAGTTTCGGACCCAGACGGCGGGAAATCGCTATTTGTGTCCAGGTCATCCTGAGAACGACACCGGCCCGTCGGACAGCCAAAAATGTCGATACCGCTCCCGACCGGCCAAAATCATTGTTCAGGCCCAGAACTACCCGAAACTCGTGATTTTTCGACTGCCCCACCAGAAATCGCAGTCTCGGACCCAGACGGCTGGAAATCACTATTTGGGTCCCGGACAGCCGGAGAACGACACCGGCCCGTCGGACAGCCAAAAATGACGATTCTGCCCACGACTGACCAAAATCACTGTTCTGTCCGGGAACTGCTCGAAACTCGTGTTTTTTTGACTGCCCCACCAGAAATAGCAGTTTCGGACCCAGACGGCTGGAAATCGCTATTTGTGTCCAGGTCATCCTGAGAACGACACCGGCCCGTCGGACAGCCAAAAATGTCGATTCCGCTCCCGACCGGCCAAAGTCATTGTTCAGGACCAGAACTGCCCGAAACTCGTGATTTTTCGACTGCCCCACCAGAAATCGCAGTCTCGGACCCAGACGGCTGGAAATCACTATTTGGGTCCCGGACAGCCGGAGAACGACACCGGCTCGTCGGACAGCCAAAAATGTCGATTCTGCCCCCAACCGGCCAAAATCACTGCTCAGGCCGGGAACTGCTCGAAACTCGTGTTTTTTGACTGCCCTACTAGAAATAGCAGTTTCAGACCCGGACGGCTGGAAATCACTATTTGGGTTCCAAACATCCTGAGAATGACACCGGCCCGTCGGACAGCCAAAAATGTCGATTCTGCCCCCGACCGGCCAAAATCACTGTTCAGGCCGGGAACTGCTCGAAACTCGTGTTTTTTTAAATGCCCTACCAGAAATAGCAGTTTCGGACCCAGACGGCGGGAAATCGCTATTTGTGTCCAGGTCATCCTGAGAACGACACCGGCCCGTCGGACAGCCAAAAATGTCGATTCCGCTCCCGACCGGCCAAAATCATTGTTCAGGCCCAGAACTGCCCGAAACTCGTGATTTTTCGACTGCCCCACCAGAAATCGCAGTCTCGGACCCAGACGGCTGGAAATCACTATTTGGGTCCCGGACAGCCGGAGAACGACACCGGCCCGTCGGACAGCCAAAAATGACGATTCTGCCCACGACTGACCAAAATCACTGTTCTGTCCGGGAACTGCTCGAAACTCGTGTTTTTTTGACTGCCCCACCAGAAATAGCAGTTTCGGACCAAGACGGCTGGAAATCGCTATTTGTGTCCAGGTCATCCTGAGAACGACACCGGCCCGTCGGACAGCCAAAAATGTCGATTCCGCTCCCGACCGGCCAAAGTCATTGTTCAGGACCAGAACTGCCCGAAACTTGTGATTTTTCGACAGCCCCACCAGAAATCGCAGTCTCGGACCCAGACGGCTAGAAATCACTATTTCGGTCCCGGGCAACCTGAGAATGACACCGGCCCGTCGGACAACCAGAAATGTTGATTCTGCCCCCGACCGGCCAAAATCACTGTTCAGGCCGGGAACTGCTCGAAACTCGTGTTTTTTTGACTGCCCTACTAGAAATAGTAGTTTCGGACCCAGACGGCTGGAAATCACTATTTGGGTTCCGAACATCCTGAGAATGACACCGGCCCGTCGGATAGCCAAAAATGTCGATTCTGCCCCCGACCGGCCAAAATCACTGTTCAGGCCGGGAACTGCCCGAAACTCGTGTTTTTTTGACTGCCCTACCTGAAATAGCAGTTTCGGACCCAGACGGCTGGAAATCGCTATTTGTGTCCTGGTCATCCTGAGAACGACACCGGCCCGTCGGACAGCCAAAAATGTCGATTCCGCTCCCGACCGGCCAAAGTCATTGTTCAGGACCAGAACTGCCCGAAACTCGTGATTTTTCGACTGCCCCACCAGAAATCGCAGTCTCGGACCCAGACGGCTGGAAATCACTATTTCGGTCCCGGACAACCTGAGAATGACACCGGCCCGTCGGACAACCAGAAATGTTGATTCTGCCCCCGACCGGCCAAAGTCATTGTTCAGGACCAGAACTGCCCGAAACTCGTGATTTTTCGACTGCCCCACCAGAAATCGCAGTCTCGGACCCAGACGGCTGGAAATCACTATTTCGGTCCCGGACAACCTGAGAATGACACCGGCCCGTCGGACAACCAGAAATGTTGATTCTGCCCCCGACCGGCCAAAATCACTGTTCAGGCCGGGAACTGCGCGAAACTCGTGTTTTTTTGACTGCCCTACTAGAAATAGTAGTTTCGGACCCAGACGGCTGGAAATCACTATTTGGGTTCCGAACATCCTGAGAATGACACCGGCCCGTCGGACAGCCAAAAATGTCGATTCTGCCCCCGACCGGCCAAAATCACTGTTCAGGCCGGGAACTGCCCGATACTCGTGTTTTTTTGACTGCCCTACCTGAAATAGCAGTTTCGGACCCAGACGGCTGGAAATCGCTATTTGTGTCCAGGTCATCCTGAGAACGACACCGGCCCGTCGGACAGCCAAAAATGTCGATTCCGCTCCCGACCGGCCAAAGTCATTGTTCAGGACCAGAACTGCCCGAAACTCGTGATTTTTCGACTGCCCCACCAGAAATCGCAGTCTCGGACCCAGACGGCTGGAAATCACTATTTCGGTCCCGGACAACCTGAGAATGACACCGGCCCGTCGGACAACCAGAAATATTGATTCTGCCCCCGACCGGCCAAAATCACTGTTCAGGCCGGGAACTGCTCGAAACTCGTGTTTTTTTGACTGCCCTACTAGAAATAGTAGTTTCGGACCCAGACGGCTGGAAATCACTATTTGGGTTCCGAACATCCTGAGAATGACACCGGCCCGTCGGACAGCCAAAAATGTCGATTCTGCCCCCGACCGGCCAAAATCACTGTTCAGGCCGGGAACTGCCCGAAACTCGTGTTTTTTTGACTGCCCTACCTGAAATAGCAGTTTCGGACCCAGACGGCTGGAAATCGCTATTTGTGTCCAGGTCATCCTGAGAACGACACCGGCCCGTCGGACAGCCAAAAATGTCGATTCCGCTCCCGACCGGCCAAAGTCATTGTTCAGGACCAGAACTGCCCGAAACTCGTGATTTTTCGACTGCCCCACCAGAAATAGCAGTCTCGGACCCGGACGGCTGGAAATCACTATTTCGGTCCCGGACAACCTGAGAATGACACCGGCCCGTCGGACAACCAGAAATGTTGATTCTGCCCCCGACCGGCCAAAGTCATTGTTCAGGACCAGAACTGCCCGAAACTCGTGATTTTTCGACTGCCCCACCAGAAATAGCAGTCTCGGACCCGGACGGCTGGAAATCACTATTTCGGTCCCGGACAACCTGAGAATGACACCGGCCCGTCGGACAACCAGAAATGTTGATTCTGCCCCCGACCGGCCAAAATCACTGTTCAGGCCGGGAACTGCTCGAAACTCGTGTTTTTTTGACTGCCCTACCAGAAATAGCAGTTTCGGACCCAGACGGCTGGAAATCGCTATTTGTGTCCAGGTCATCCTGAGAACGACACCGGCCCGTCGGACAGCCAAAAATGTCGATTCCGCTCCCGACCGGCCAAAGTCATTGTTCAGGACCAGAACTGCCCGAAACTCGTGATTTTTCGACTGCCCCACCAGAAATCGCAGTCTCGGACCCAGACGGCTGGAAATCACTATTTGGGTCCCGGACAGCCGGAGAACGACACCGGCTCGTCGGACAGCCAAAAATGTCGATTCTGCCCCCAACCGGCCAAAATCACTGCTCAGGCCGGGAACTGCTCGAAACTCGTGTTTTTTGACTGCCCTACTAGAAATAGCAGTTTCAGACCCGGACGGCTGGAAATCACTATTTGGGTTCCAAACATCCTGAGAATGACACCGGCCCGTCGGACAGCCAAAAATGTCGATTCTGCCCCCGACCGGCCAAAATCACTGTTCAGGCCGGGAACTGCTCGAAACTCGTGTTTTTTTAAATGCCCTACCAGAAATAGCAGTTTCGGACCCAGACGGCGGGAAATCGCTATTTGTGTCCAGGTCATCCTGAGAATGACACCGGCCCGTCGGACAGCCAAAAATGTCGATTCCGCTCCCGACCGGCCAAAATCATTGTTCAGGCCCAGAACTGCCCGAAACTCGTGATTTTTCGACTGCCCCACCAGAAATCGCAGTCTCGGACCCAGACGGCTGGAAATCACTATTTGGGTCCCGGACAGCCGGAGAACGACACCGGCCCGTCGGACAGCCAAAAATGACGATTCTGCCCACGACTGACCAAAATCACTGTTCTGTCCGGGAACTGCTCGAAACTCGTGTTTTTTTGACTGCCCCACCAGAAATAGCAGTTTCGGACCAAGACGGCTGGAAATCGCTATTTGTGTCCAGGTCATCCTGAGAACGACACCGGCCCGTCGGACAGCCAAAAATGTCGATTCCGCTCCCGACCGGCCAAAGTCATTGTTCAGGACCAGAACTGCCCGAAACTTGTGATTTTTCGACAGCCCCACCAGAAATCGCAGTCTCGGACCCAGACGGCTAGAAATCACTATTTCGGTCCCGGGCAACCTGAGAATGACACCGGCCCGTCGGACAACCAGAAATGTTGATTCTGCCCCCGACCGGCCAAAATCACTGTTCAGGCCGGGAACTGCTCGAAACTCGTGTTTTTTTGACTGCCCTACTAGAAATAGTAGTTTCGGACCCAGACGGCTGGAAATCACTATTTGGGTTCCGAACATCCTGAGAATGACACCGGCCCGTCGGACAGCCAAAAATGTCGATTCTGCCCCCGACCGGCCAAAATCACTGTTCAGGCCGGGAACTGCCCGAAACTCGTGTTTTTTTGACTGCCCTACCTGAAATAGCAGTTTCGGACCCAGACGGCTGGAAATCGCTATTTGTGTCCTGGTCATCCTGAGAACGACACCGGCCCGTCGGACAGCCAAAAATGTCGATTCCGCTCCCGACCGGCCAAAGTCATTGTTCAGGACCAGAACTGCCCGAAACTCGTGATTTTTCGACTGCCCCACCAGAAATCGCAGTCTCGGACCCAGACGGCTGGAAATCACTATTTCGGTCCCGGACAACCTGAGAATGACACCGGCCCGTCGGACAACCAGAAATGTTGATTCTGCCCCCGACCGGCCAAAGTCATTGTTCAGGACCAGAACTGCCCGAAACTCGTGATTTTTCGACTGCCCCACCAGAAATAGCAGTCTCGGACCCGGACGGCTGGAAATCACTATTTCGGTCCCGGACAACCTGAGAATGACACCGGCCCGTCGGACAACCAGAAATGTTGATTCTGCCCCCGACCGGCCAAAATCACTGTTCAGGCCGGGAACTGCTCGAAACTCGTGTTTTTTTGACTGCCCTACCAGAAATAGCAGTTTCGGACCCAGACGGCTGGAAATCGCTATTTGTGTCCAGGTCATCCTGAGAACGACACCGGCCCGTCGGACAGCCAAAAATGTCGATTCCGCTCCCGACCGGCCAAAGTCATTGTTCAGGACCAGAACTGCCCGAAACTCGTGATTTTTCGACTGCCCCACCAGAAATCGCAGTCTCGGACCCAGACGGCTGGAAATCACTATTTGGGTCCCGGACAGCCGGAGAACGACACCGGCTCGTCGGACAGCCAAAAATGTCGATTCTGCCCCCAACCGGCCAAAATCACTGCTCAGGCCGGGAACTGCTCGAAACTCGTGTTTTTTGACTGCCCTACTAGAAATTGCAGTTTCAGACCCGGACGGCTGGAAATCACTATTTGGGTTCCAAACATCCTGAGAATGACACCGGCCCGTCGGACAGCCAAAAATGTCGATTCTGCCCCCGACCGGCCAAAATCACTGTTCAGGCCGGGAACTGCTCGAAACTCGTGTTTTTTTAAATGCCCTACCAGAAATAGCAGTTTCGGACCCAGACGGCGGGAAATCGCTATTTGTGTCCAGGTCATCCTGAGAATGACACCGGCCCGTCGGACAGCCAAAAATGTCGATTCCGCTCCCGACCGGCCAAAATCATTGTTCAGGCCCAGAACTGCCCGAAACTCGTGATTTTTCGACTGCCCCACCAGAAATCGCAGTCTCGGACCCAGACGGCTGGAAATCACTATTTGGGTCCCGGACAGCCGGAGAACGACACCGGCCCGTCGGACAGCCAAAAATGACGATTCTGCCCACGACTGACCAAAATCACTGTTCTGTCCGGGAACTGCTCGAAACTCGTGTTTTTTTGACTGCCCCACCAGAAATAGCAGTTTCGGACCAAGACGGCTGGAAATCGCTATTTGTGTCCAGGTCATCCTGAGAACGACACCGGCCCGTCGGACAGCCAAAAATGTCGATTCCGCTCCCGACCGGCCAAAGTCATTGTTCAGGACCAGAACTGCCCGAAACTTGTGATTTTTCGACAGCCCCACCAGAAATCGCAGTCTCGGACCCAGACGGCTAGAAATCACTATTTCGGTCCCGGGCAACCTGAGAATGACACCGGCCCGTCGGACAACCAGAAATGTTGATTCTGCCCCCGACCGGCCAAAATCACTGTTCAGGCCGGGAACTGCTCGAAACTCGTGTTTTTTTGACTGCCCTACTAGAAATAGTAGTTTCGGACCCAGACGGCTGGAAATCACTATTTGGGTTCCGAACATCCTGAGAATGACACCGGCCCGTCGGACAGCCAAAAATGTCGATTCTGCCCCCGACCGGCCAAAATCACTGTTCAGGCCGGGAACTGCCCGAAACTCGTGTTTTTTTGACTGCCCTACCTGAAATAGCAGTTTCGGACCCAGACGGCTGGAAATCGCTATTTGTGTCCTGGTCATCCTGAGAACGACACCGGCCCGTCGGACAGCCAAAAATGTCGATTCCGCTCCCGACCGGCCAAAGTCATTGTTCAGGACCAGAACTGCCCGAAACTCGTGATTTTTCGACTGCCCCACCAGAAATCGCAGTCTCGGACCCAGACGGCTGGAAATCACTATTTCGGTCCCGGACAACCTGAGAATGACACCGGCCCGTCGGACAACCAGAAATGTTGATTCTGCCCCCGACCGGCCAAAGTCATTGTTCAGGACCAGAACTGCCCGAAACTCGTGATTTTTCGACTGCCCCACCAGAAATCGCAGTCTCGGACCCAGACGGCTGGAAATCACTATTTCGGTCCCGGACAACCTGAGAATGACACCGGCCCGTCGGACAACCAGAAATGTTGATTCTGCCCCCGACCGGCCAAAATCACTGTTCAGGCCGGGAACTGCGCGAAACTCGTGTTTTTTTGACTGCCCTACTAGAAATAGTAGTTTCGGACCCAGACGGCTGGAAATCACTATTTGGGTTCCGAACATCCTGAGAATGACACCGGCCCGTCGGACAGCCAAAAATGTCGATTCTGCCCCCGACCGGCCAAAATCACTGTTCAGGCCGGGAACTGCCCGATACTCGTGTTTTTTTGACTGCCCTACCTGAAATAGCAGTTTCGGACCCAGACGGCTGGAAATCGCTATTTGTGTCCAGGTCATCCTGAGAACGACACCGGCCCGTCGGACAGCCAAAAATGTCGATTCCGCTCCCGACCGGCCAAAGTCATTGTTCAGGACCAGAACTGCCCGAAACTCGTGATTTTTCGACTGCCCCACCAGAAATCGCAGTCTCGGACCCAGACGGCTGGAAATCACTATTTCGGTCCCGGACAACCTGAGAATGACACCGGCCCGTCGGACAACCAGAAATATTGATTCTGCCCCCGACCGGCCAAAATCACTGTTCAGGCCGGGAACTGCTCGAAACTCGTGTTTTTTTGACTGCCCTACTAGAAATAGTAGTTTCGGACCCAGACGGCTGGAAATCACTATTTGGGTTCCGAACATCCTGAGAATGACACCGGCCCGTCGGACAGCCAAAAATGTCGATTCTGCCCCCGACCGGCCAAAATCACTGTTCAGGCCGGGAACTGCCCGAAACTCGTGTTTTTTTGACTGCCCTACCTGAAATAGCAGTTTCGGACCCAGACGGCTGGAAATCGCTATTTGTGTCCAGGTCATCCTGAGAACGACACCGGCCCGTCGGACAGCCAAAAATGTCGATTCCGCTCCCGACCGGCCAAAGTCATTGTTCAGGACCAGAACTGCCCGAAACTCGTGATTTTTCGACTGCCCCACCAGAAATCGCAGTCTCGGACCCAGACGGCTGGAAATCACTATTTCGGTCCCGGACAACCTGAGAATGACACCGGCCCGTCGGACAACCAGAAATGTCGATTCTGCCCCCGACCGGCCAAAATCACTGTTCAGGCCGGGAACTGCTCGAAACTCGTGTTTTTTTGACTGCCCTACTAGAAATAGTAGTTTCGGACCCAGACGGCTGGAAATCACTATTTGGGTTCCGAACATCCTGAGAATGACACCGGCCTGTCGGACAGCCAAAAATGTCGATTCTGCCCCCGACCGGCCAAAATCACTGTTCAGGCCGGGAACTGCCCGAAACTCGTGTTTTTTTGACTGCCCTACCTGAAATAGCAGTTTCGGACCCAGACGGCTGGAAATCGCTATTTGTGTCCAGGTCATCCTGAGAACGACACCGGCCCGTCGGACAGCCAAAAATGTCGATTCCGCTCCCGACCGGCCAAAGTCATTGTTCAGGACCAGAACTGCCCGAAACTCGTGATTTTTCGACTGCCCCACCAGAAATCGCAGTCTCGGACCCAGACGGCTGGAAATCACTATTTCGGTCCCGGACAACCTGAGAATGACACCGGCCCGTCGGACAACCAGAAATGTCGATTCTGCCCCCGACCGGCCAAAATCACTGTTCAGGCCGGGAACTGCTCGAAACTCGTGTTTTTTTGACTGCCCTACTAGAAATAGTAGTTTCGGACCCAGACGGCTGGAAATCACTATTTGGGTTCCGAACATCCTGAGAATGACACCGGCCCGTCGGACAGCCAAAAATGTCGATTCTGCCCCCGACCGGCCAAAATCACTGTTCAGGCCGGGAACTGCCCGAAACTCGTGTTTTTTTGACTGCCCTACCTGAAATAGCAGTTTCGGACACAGACGGCTGGAAATCGCTATTTGTGTCCAGGTCATCCTGAGAACGACACCGGCCCGTCGGACAGCCAAAAATGTCGATTCCGCTCCCGACCGGCCAAAGTCATTGTTCAGGACCAGAACTGCCCGAAACTCGTGATTTTTCGACTGCCCCACCAGAAATCGCAGTCTCGGACCCAGACGGCTGGAAATCACTATTTCGGTCCCGGACAACCTGAGAATGACACCGGCCCGTCGGACAACCAGAAATGTCGATTCTGCCCCCGACCGGCCAAAATCACTGTTCAGGCCGGGAACTGCTCGAAACTCGTGTTTTTTTGACTGCCCTACTAGAAATAGTAGTTTCGGACCCAGACGGCTGGAAATCACTATTTGGGTTCCGAACATCCTGAGAATGACACCGGCCCGTCGGACAGCCAAAAATGTCGATTCTGCCCCCGACCGGCCAAAATCACTGTTCAGGCCGGGAACTGCCCGAAACTCGTGTTTTTTTGACTGCCCTACCTGAAATAGCAGTTTCGGACCCAGACGGCTGGAAATCGCTATTTGTGTCCAGGTCATCCTGAGAACGACACCGGCCCGTCGGACAGCCAAAAATGTCGATTCCGCTCCCGACCGGCCAAAGTCATTGTTCAGGACCAGAACTGCCCGAAACTCGTGATTTTTCGACTGCCCCACCAGAAATCGCAGTCTCGGACCCAGACGGCTGGAAATCACTATTTCGGTCCCGGACAACCTGAGAATGACACCGGCCCGTCGGACAACCAGAAATGTCGATTCTGCCCCCGACCGGCCAAAATCACTGTTCAGGCCGGGAACTGCTCGAAACTCGTGTTTTTTTGACTGCCCTACTAGAAATAGTAGTTTCGGACCCAGACGGCTGGAAATCACTATTTGGGTTCCGAACATCCTGAGAATGACACCGGCCCGTCGGACAGCCAAAAATGTCGATTCTGCCCCCGACCGGCCAAAATCACTGTTCAGGCCGGGAACTGCCCGAAACTCGTGTTTTTTTGACTGCCCTACCTGAAATAGCAGTTTCGGACCCAGACGGCTGGAAATCGCTATTTGTGTCCAGGTCCTCCTGAGAACGACACCGGCCCGTCGGACAGCCAAAAATGTCGATTCCGCTCCCGACCGGCCAAAGTCATTGTTCAGGACCAGAACTGCCCGAAACTCGTGATTTTTCGACTGCCCCACCAGAAATCGCAGTCTCGGACCCAGACGGCTGGAAATCACTATTTCGGTCCCGGACAACCTGAGAATGACACCGGCCCGTCGGACAACCAGAAATGTCGATTCTGCCCCCGACCGGCCAAAATCACTGTTCAGGCCGGGAACTGCTCGAAACTCGTGTTTTTTTGACTGCCCTACTAGAAATAGTAGTTTCGGACCCAGACGGCTGGAAATCACTATTTGGGTTCCGAACATCCTGAGAATGACACCGGCCCGTCGGACAGCCAAAAATGTCGATTCTGCCCCCGACCGGCCAAAATCACTGTTCAGGCCGGGAACTGCCCGAAACTCGTGTTTTTTTGACTGCCCTACCAGAAATAGCAGTTTCGGACCCAGACGGCTGGAAATCGCTATTTGTGTCCAGGTCATCCTGAGAACGACACCGGCCCGTCGGACAGCCAAAAATGTCGATTCCGCTCCCGACCGGCCAAAGTCATTGTTCAGGACCAGAACTGCCCGAAACTCGTGATTTTTCGACTGCCCCACCAGAAATCGCAGCCTCGGACCCAGACGGCTGGAAATCACTATTTCGGTCCCGAACAACCTGAGAATGACACCGGCCCGTCGGACAACCAGAAATGTCGATTCTGCCCCCGACCGGCCAAAATCACTGTTCAGGCCGGGAACTGCTCGAAACTCGTGTTTTTTTGACTGCCCTACTAGAAATAGTAGTTTCGGACCCAGACGGCTGGAAATCACTATTTGGGTTCCGAACATCCTGAGAATGACACCGGCCCGTCGGACAGCCAAAAATGTCGATTCTGCCCCCGACCGGCCAAAATCACTGTTCAGGCCGGGAACTGCCCGAAACTCGTGTTTTTTTGACTGCCCTACCTGAAATAGCAGTTTCGGACCCAGACGGCTGGAAATCGCTATTTGTGTCCAGGTCATCCTGAGAACGACACCGGCCCGTCGGACAGCCAAAAATGTCGATTCCGCTCCCGACCGGCCAAAGTCATTGTTCAGGACCAGAACTGCCCGAAACTCGTGATTTTTCGACTGCCCCACCAGAAATCGCAGTCTCGGACCCAGACGGCTGGAAATCACTATTTCGGTCCCGGACAACCTGAGAATGACACCGACCCGTCGGACAACCAGAAATGTCGATTCTGCCCCCGACCGGCCAAAATCACTGTTCAGGCCGGGAACAGCTCGAAACTCGTGTTTTTTTGACTGCCCTACTAGAAATAGTAGTTTCGGACCCAGACGGCTGGAAATCACTATTTGGGTTCCGAACATCCTGAGAATGACACCGGCCCGTCGGACAGCCAAAAATGTCGATTATGCCCCCGACCGGCCAAAATCACTGTTCAGGCCGGGAACTGCCCGAAACTCGTGTTTTTTTGACTGCCCTACCTGAAATAGCAGTTTCGGACCCAGACGGCTGGAAATCGCTATTTGTGTCCAGGTCATCCTGAGAACGACACCGGCCCGTCGGACAGCCAAAAATGTCGATTCCGCTCCCGACCGGCCAAAGTCATTGTTCAGGACCAGAACTGCCCGAAACTCGTGATTTTTCGACTGCCCCACCAGAAATCGCAGTCTCGGACCCAGACGGCTGGAAATCACTATTTCGGTCCCGGACAACCTGAGAATGACACCGGCCCGTCGGACAACCAGAAATGTCGATTCTGCCCCCGACCGGCCAAAATCACTGTTCAGGCCGGGAACTGCTCGAAACTCGTGTTTTTTTGACTGCCCTACTAGAAATAGTAGTTTCGGACCCAGACGGCTGGAAATCACTATTTGGGTTCCGAACATCCTGAGAATGACACCGGCCCGTCGGACAGCCAAAAATGTCGATTCTGCCCCCGACCGGCCAAAATCACCGTTCAGGCCCAGAACTGCCCGAAACTCGTGATTTTTCGACTGCCCCACCAGAAATCGCAGTCTCGGACCCAGACGGCTGGAAATCACTATTTCGGTCCCGGACAACCTGAGAATGACACCGGCCCGTCGGACAAACAGAAATGTCGATTCTGCCCCCGACCGGCCAAAATCACTGATCAGGCCGGGAACTGCTCGAAACTCGTGTTTTTTTGACTGCCCTACCTGAAATAGCAGTTTCGGACCCAGACGGCTGGAAATCGCTATTTGTGTCCAGGTCATCCTGAGAACGACACCGGCCCGTCGGACAGCCAAAAATGTCGATTCCGCTCCCGACCGGCCAAAGTCATTGTTCAGGACCAGAACTGCCCGAAACTCGTGATTTTTCGACTGCCCCACCAGAAATCGCAGTCTCGGACCCAGACGGCTGGAAATCACTATTTCGGTCCCGGACAACCTGAGAATGACACCGACCCGTCGGACAACCAGAAATGTCGATTCTGCCCCCGACCGGCCAAAATCACTGTTCAGGCCGGGAACTGCTCGAAACTCGTGTTTTTTTGACTGCCCTACTAGAAATAGTAGTTTCGGACCCAGACGGCTGGAAATCACTATTTGGGTTCCGAACATCCTGAGAATGACACCGGCCCGTCGGACAGCCAAAAATGTCGATTATGCCCCCGACCGGCCAAAATCACTGTTCAGGCCGGGAACTGCCCGAAACTCGTGTTTTTTTGACTGCCCTACCTGAAATAGCAGTTTCGGACCCAGACGGCTGGAAATCGCTATTTGTGTCCAGGTCATCCTGAGAACGACACCGGCCCGTCGGACAGCCAAAAATGTCGATTCCGCTCCCGACCGGCCAAAGTCATTGTTCAGGACCAGAACTGCCCGAAACTCGTGATTTTTCGACTGCCCCACCAGAAATCGCAGTCTCGGACCCAGACGGCTGGAAATCACTATTTCGGTCCCGGACAACCTGAGAATGACACCGGCCCGTCGGACAACCAGAAATGTCGATTCTGCCCCCGACCGGCCAAAATCACTGTTCAGGCCGGGAACTGCTCGAAACTCGTGTTTTTTTGACTGCCCTACTAGAAATAGTAGTTTCGGACCCAGACGGCTGGAAATCACTATTTGGGTTCCGAACATCCTGAGAATGACACCGGCCCGTCGGACAGCCAAAAATGTCGATTCTGCCCCCGACCGGCCAAAATCACCGTTCAGGCCCAGAACTGCCCGAAACTCGTGATTTTTCGACTGCCCCACCAGAAATCGCAGTCTCGGACCCAGACGGCTGGAAATCACTATTTCGGTCCCGGACAACCTGAGAATGACACCGGCCCGTCGGACAAACAGAAATGTCGATTCTGCCCCCGACCGGCCAAAATCACTGATCAGGCCGGGAACTGCTCGAAACTCGTGTTTTTTTGACTGCCCTACCTGAAATAGCAGTTTCGGACCCAGACGGCTGGAAATCGCTATTTGTGTCCAGGTCATCCTGAGAACGACACCGGCCCGTCGGACAGCCAAAAATGTCGATTCCGCTCCCGACCGGCCAAAGTCATTGTTCAGGACCAGAACTGCCCGAAACTCGTGATTTTTCGACTGCCCCACCAGAAATCGCAGTCTCGGACCCAGACGGCTGGAAATCACTATTTCGGTCCCGGACAACCTGAGAATGACACCGACCCGTCGGACAACCAGAAATGTCGATTCTGCCCCCGACCGGCCAAAATCACTGTTCAGGCCGGGAACTGCTCGAAACTCGTGTTTTTTTGACTGCCCTACTAGAAATAGTAGTTTCGGACCCAGACGGCTGGAAATCACTATTTGGGTTCCGAACATCCTGAGAATGACACCGGCCCGTCGGACAGCCAAAAATGTCGATTCTGCCCTCGACCGGCCAAAATCACTGTTCAGGCCGGGAACTGCCCGAAACTCGTGTTTTTTTGACTGCCCTACCTGAAATAGCAGTTTCGGACCCAGACGGCTGGAAATCGCTATTTGTGTCCAGGTCATCCTGAGAACGACACCGGCCCGTCGGACAGCCAAAAATGTCGATTCCGCTCCCGACCGGCCAAAGTCATTGTTCAGGACCAGAACTGCCCGAAACTCGTGATTTTTCGACTGCCCCCCCAGAAATCGCAGTCTCGGACCCAGACGGCTGGAAATCACTATTTCGGTCCCGGACAACCTGAGAATGACACCGGCCCGTCGGACAACCAGAAATGTCGATTCTGCCCCCGACCGGCCAAAATCACTGTTCAGGCCGGGAACTGCTCGAAACTCGTGTTTTTTTGACTGCCCTACTAGAAATAGTAGTTTCGGACCCAGACGGCTGGAAATCACTATTTGGGTTCCGAACATCCTGAGAATGACACCGGCCCGTCGGACAGCCAAAAATGTCGATTCTGCCCCCGACCGACCAAAATCACCGTTCAGGCCCAGAACTGCCCGAAACTCGTGATTTTTCGACTGCCCCACCAGAAATCGCAGTCTCGGACCCAGACGGCTGGAAATCACTATTTCGGTCCCGGACAACCTGAGAATGACACCGGCCCGTCGGACAAACAGAAATGTCGATTCTGCCCCCGACCGGCCAAAATCACTGATCAGGCCGGGAACTGCTCGAAACTCGTGTTTTTTTGACTGCCCTACCTGAAATAGCAGTTTCGGACCCAGACGGCTGGAAATCGCTATTTGTGTCCAGGTCATCCTGAGAACGACACCGGCCCGTCGGACAGCCAAAAATGTCGATTCCGCTCCCGACCGGCCAAAGTCATTGTTCAGGACCAGAACTGCCCGAAACTCGTGATTTTTCGACTGCCCCACCAGAAATCGCAGTCTCGGACCCAGACGGCTGGAAATCACTATTTCGGTCCCGGACAACCTGAGAATGACACCGACCCGTCGGACAACCAGAAATGTCGATTCTGCCCCCGACCGGCCAAAATCACTGTTCAGGCCGGGAACTGCTCGAAACTCGTGTTTTTTTGACTGCCCGACTAGAAATAGTAGTTTCGGACCCAGACGGCTGGAAATCACTATTTGGGTTCCGAACATCCTGAGAATGACACCGGCCCGTCGGACAGCCAAAAATGTCGATTCTGCCCCCGACCGGCCAAAATCACTGTTCAGGCCGGGAACTGCCCGAAACTCGTGTTTTTTTGACTGCCCTACCTGAAATAGCAGTTTCGGACCCAGACGGCTGGAAATCGCTATTTGTGTCCAGGTCATCCTGAGAACGACACCGGCCCGTCGGACAGCCAAAAATGTCGATTCCGCTCCCGACCGGCCAAAGTCATTGTTCAGGACCAGAACTGCCCGAAACTCGTGATTTTTCGACTGCCCCACCAGAAATCGCAGTCTCGGACCCAGACGGCTGGAAATCACTATTTCGGTCCCGGACAACCTGAGAATGACACCGGCCCGTCGGACAACCAGAAATGTCGATTCTGCCCCCGACCGGCCAAAATCACTGTTCAGGCCGGGAACTGCTCGAAACTCGTGTTTTTTTGACTGCCCTACTAGAAATAGTAGTTTCGGACCCAGACGGCTGGAAATCACTATTTGGGTCCCGAACATCCTGAGAATGACACCGGCCCGTCGGACAGCCAAAAATGTCGATTCTGCCCCCGACCGGCCAAAATCACCGTTCAGGCCCAGAACTGCTCGAAACTCGTGTTTTTTTGACTGCCCTACCAGAAATAGCAGTTTCGGACCCAGACGGCTGGAAATCGCTATTTGTGTCCAGGTCATCCTGAGAACGACACCGGCCCGTCAAACAGCCAAAAATGTCGATTCCGCTCCCGACCGGCCAAAGTCATTGTTCAGGACCAGAACTGCCCGAAACTCGTGATTTTTCGACTGCCCCACCAGAAATCGCAGTCTCGGACCCAGACGGCTGGAAACCACTATTTGGGACCCGGACAGCCGGAGAACGACACCGGCCCGTCGGACAGCCAAAAATGTCGATTCCGCTCCCGACCGGCCAAAGTCATTGTTCAGGACCAGAACTGCCCGAAACTCGTGATTTTTCGACTGCCCCACCAGAAATCGCAGTCTCGGACCCAGACGGCTGGAAATCACTATTTCGGTCCCGGACAACCTGAGAATGACACCGGCCCGTCGGACAACCAGAAATGTCGATTCTGCCCCCGACCGGCCAAAATCACTGTTCAGGCCGGGAACTGCTCGAAACTCGTGTTTTTTTGACTGCCCTACTAGAAATAGTAGTTTCGGACCCAGACGGCTGGAAATCACTATTTGGGTTCCGAACATCCTGAGAATGACACCGGCCCGTCGGACAGCCAAAAATGTCGATTCTGCCCCCGACCGGCCAAAATCACTGTTCAGGCCGGGAACTGCCCGAAACTCGTGTTTTTTTGACTGCCCTACCTGAAATAGCAGTTTCGGACCCAGACGGCTGGAAATCGCTATTTGTGTCCAGGTCATCCTGAGAACGACACCGGCCCGTCGGACAGCCAAAAATGTCGATTCCGCTCCCGACCGGCCAAAGTCATTGTTCAGGACCAGAACTGCCCGAAACTCGTGATTTTTCGACTGCCCCACCAGAAATCGCAGTCTCGGACCCAGACGGCTGGAAATCACTATTTCGGTCCCGGACAACCTGAGAATGACACCGGCCCGTCGGACAACCAGAAATGTCGATTCTGCCCCCGACCGGCCAAAATCACTGTTCAGGCCGGGAACTGCTCGAAACTCGTGTTTTTTTGACTGCCCTACTAGAAATAGTAGTTTCGGACCCAGACGGCTGGAAATCACTATTTGGGTTCCGAACATCCTGAGAATGACACCGGCCCGTCGGACAGCCAAAAATGTCGATTATGCCCCCGACCGGCCAAAATCACTGTTCAGGCCGGGAACTGCCCGAAACTCGTGTTTTTTTGACTGCCCTACCAGAAATAGCAGTTTCGGACCCAGACGGCTGGAAATCGCTATTTGTGTCCAGGTCATCCTGAGAACGACACCGGCCCGTCGGACAGCCAAAAATGTCGATTCCGCTCCCGACCGGCCAAAGTCATTGTTCAGGACCAGAACTGCCCGAAACTCGTGATTTTTCGACTGCCCCACCAGAAATCGCAGTCTCGGACCCAGACGGCTGGAAATCACTATTTCGGTCCCGGACAACCTGAGAATGACACCGGCCCGTCGGACAACCAGAAATGTTGATTCTGCCACCGACCGGCCAAAATCACTGTTCAGGCCGGGAACTGCTCGAAACTCGTGTTTTTTTGACTGCCCTACTAGAAATAGTAGTTTCGGACCCAGACGGCTGGAAATCACTATTTGGGTTTCGAACATCCTGAGAATGACACCGGCCCGTCGGACAGCCAAAAATGTCGATTCTGCCCCCGACCGGCCAAAATCACTGTTCAGGCCGGGAACTGCCAGAAACTCGGGTTTTTTTGACTGCCCTACCTGAAATAGCAGTTTCGGACCCAGACGGCTGGAAATCGCTATTTGTGTCCAGGTCATCCTGAGAACGACACCGGCCCGTCGGACAGCCAAAAATGTCGATTCCGCTCCCGACCGGCCAAAGTCATTGTTCAGGACCAGAACTGCCCGAAACTCGTGATTTTTCGACTGCCCCACCAAAAATCGCAGTCTCGGACCCAGACGGCTGGAAATCACTATTTGGGTCCCGGACAGCCGGAGAACGACACCGGCCCGTCGGACAGCCAAAAATGTCGATTCTGCCCCCGACCGGCCAAAATCACTGCTCAGGCCGGGAACTGCTCGAAACTCGTGTTTTTTGACTGCCCTACTAGAAATAGCAGTTTCAGACCCGGACGGCTGGAAATCACTATTTGGGTTCCGAACATCCTGAGAATGACACCGGCCCGTCGGACAGCCAAAAATGTCGATTATGCCCCCGACCGGCCAAAATCACTGTTCAGGCCGGGAACTGCCCGAAACTCGTGTTTTTTTGACTGCCCTACCAGAAATAGCAGTTTCGGACCCAGACGGCTGGAAATCGCTATTTGTGTCCAGGTCATCCTGAGAACGACACCGGCCCGTCGGACAGCCAAAAATGTCGATTCCGCTCCCGACCGGCCAAAGTCATTGTTCAGGACCAGAACTGCCCGAAACTCGTGATTTTTCGACTGCCCCACCAGAAATCGCAGTCTCGGACCCAGACGGCTGGAAATCACTATTTCGGTCCCGGACAACCTGAGAATGACACCGGCCCGTCGGACAACCAGAAATGTTGATTCTGCCACCGACCGGCCAAAATCACTGTTCAGGCCGGGAACTGCTCGAAACTCGTGTTTTTTTGACTGCCCTACTAGAAATAGTAGTTTCGGACCCAGACGGCTGGAAATCACTATTTGGGTTTCGAACATCCTGAGAATGACACCGGCCCGTCGGACAGCCAAAAATGTCGATTCTGCCCCCGACCGGCCAAAATCACTGTTCAGGCCGGGAACTGCCAGAAACTCGGGTTTTTTTGACTGCCCTACCTGAAATAGCAGTTTCGGACCCAGACGGCTGGAAATCGCTATTTGTGTCCAGGTCATCCTGAGAACGACACCGGCCCGTCGGACAGCCAAAAATGTCGATTCCGCTCCCGACCGGCCAAAGTCATTGTTCAGGACCAGAACTGCCCGAAACTCGTGATTTTTCGACTGCCCCACCAGAAATCGCAGTCTCGGACCCAGACGGCTGGAAATCACTATTTGGGTCCCGGACAGCCGGAGAATGACACCGGCCCGTCGGACAACCAGAAATGTCGATTCTGCCCCCGACCGGCCAAAATCACTGCTCAGGCCGGGAACTGCTCGAAACTCGTGTTTTTTTGACTGCCCTACTAGAAATAGCAGTTTCGGACCCGGACGGCTGGAAATCACTATTTGGGTTCCGAACATCCTGAGAATGACACCGGCCCGTCGGACAGCCAAAAATGTCGATTCTGCCCCCGACCGGCCAAAATCACTGTTCAGGCCGGGAACTGCCCGAAACTCGTGTTTTTTTGACTGCCCTACCTGAAATAGCAGTTTCGGACCCAGACGGCTGGAAATCGCTATTTGTGTCCAGGTCATCCTGAGAACGACACCGGCCCGTCGGACAGCCAAAAATGTCGATTCCGCTCCCGACCGGCCAAAGTCATTGTTCAGGACCAGAACTGCCCGAAACTCGTGATTTTTCGACTGCCCCACCAGAAATCGCAGTCTCGGACCCAGACGGCTGGAAATCACTATTTCGGTCCCGGACAACCGGAGAACGACACCGGCCCGTCGGACAGCCAAAAATGTCGATTCTGCCCCCGACCGGCCAAAATCACTGTTCAGGCCGGGAACTGCTCGAAACTCGTGTTTTTTTGACTGCCCTACTAGAAATAGTAGTTTCGGTCCCAGACGGCTGGAAATCACTATTTGGGTTCCGAACATCCTGAGAATGACACCGGCCCGTCGGACAGCCAAAAATGTCGATTATGCCCCCGACCGGCCAAAATCACTGTTCAGGCCGGGAACTGCCCGAAACTCGTGTTTTTTGGACTGCCCTACCAGAAATAGCAGTTTCGGACCCAGACGGCGGGAAATCGCTATTTGTGTCCAGGTCATCCTGAGAACGACACCGGCCCGTCGGACAGCCAAAAATGTCGATTCCGCTCCCGACCGGCCAAAGTCATTGTTCAGGACCAGAACTGCCCGAAACTCGTGATTTTTCGACTGCCCCACCAGAAATCGCAGTCTCGGACCCAGACGGCTGGAAATCACTATTTCGGTCCCGGACAACCTGAGAATGACACCGGCCCGTCGGACAACCAGAAATGTTGATTCTGCCACCGACCGGCCAAAATCACTGTTCAGGCCGGGAACTGCTCGAAACTCGTGTTTTTTTGACTGCCCTACTAGAAATAGCAGTTTCGGACCCAGACGGCTGGAAATCACTATTTGGGTTTCGAACATCCTGAGAATGACACCGGCCCGTCGGACAGCCAAAAATGTCGATTCTGCCCCCGACCGGCCAAAATCACTGTTCAGGCCGGGAACTGCCAGAAACTCGGGTTTTTTTGACTGCCCTACCTGAAATAGCAGTTTCGGACCCAGACGGCTGGAAATCGCTATTTGTGTCCAGGTCATCCTGAGAACGACACCGGCCCGTCGGACAGCCAAAAATGTCGATTCCGCTCCCGACCGGCCAAAGTCATTGTTCAGGACCAGAACTGCCCGAAACTCGTGATTTTTCGACTGCCCCACCAAAAATCGCAGTCTCGGACCCAGACGGCTGGAAATCACTATTTGGGTCCCGGACAGCCGGAGAACGACACCGGCCCGTCGGACAGCCAAAAATGTCGATTCTGCCCCCGACCGGCCAAAATCACTGCTCAGGCCGGGAACTGCTCGAAACTCGTGTTTTTTGACTGCCCTACTAGAAATAGCAGTTTCAGACCCGGACGGCTGGAAATCACTATTTGGGTTCCGAACATCCTGAGAATGACACCGGCCCGTCGGACAGCCAAAAATGTCGATTATGCCCCCGACCGGCCAAAATCACTGTTCAGGCCGGGAACTGCCCGAAACTCGTGTTTTTTTGACTGCCCTACCAGAAATAGCAGTTTCGGACCCAGACGGCTGGAAATCGCTATTTGTGTCCAGGTCATCCTGAGAACGACACCGGCCCGTCGGACAGCCAAAAATGTCGATTCCGCTCCCGACCGGCCAAAGTCATTGTTCAGGACCAGAACTGCCCGAAACTCGTGATTTTTCGACTGCCCCACCAGAAATCGCAGTCTCGGACCCAGACGGCTGGAAATCACTATTTCGGTCCCGGACAACCTGAGAATGACACCGGCCCGTCGGACAACCAGAAATGTTGATTCTGCCACCGACCGGCCAAAATCACTGTTCAGGCCGGGAACTGCTCGAAACTCGTGTTTTTTTGACTGCCCTACTAGAAATAGTAGTTTCGGACCCAGACGGCTGGAAATCACTATTTGGGTTTCGAACATCCTGAGAATGACACCGGCCCGTCGGACAGCCAAAAATGTCGATTCTGCCCCCGACCGGCCAAAATCACTGTTCAGGCCGGGAACTGCCAGAAACTCGGGTTTTTTTGACTGCCCTACCTGAAATAGCAGTTTCGGACCCAGACGGCTGGAAATCGCTATTTGTGTCCAGGTCATCCTGAGAACGACACCGGCCCGTCGGACAGCCAAAAATGTCGATTCCGCTCCCGACCGGCCAAAGTCATTGTTCAGGACCAGAACTGCCCGAAACTCGTGATTTTTCGACTGCCCCACCAAAAATCGCAGTCTCGGACCCAGACGGCTGGAAATCACTATTTGGGTCCCGGACAGCCGGAGAACGACACCGGCCCGTCGGACAGCCAAAAATGTCGATTCTGCCCCCGACCGGCCAAAATCACTGCTCAGGCCGGGAACTGCTCGAAACTCGTGTTTTTTGACTGCCCTACTAGAAATAGCAGTTTCAGACCCGGACGGCTGGAAATCACTATTTGGGTTCCGAACATCCTGAGAATGACACCGGCCCGTCGGACAGCCAAAAATGTCGATTCTGCCCCCGACCGGCCAAAATCACTGTTCAGGCCGGGAACTGCTCGAAACTCGTGTTTTTTTGACTGCCCTACCAGAAATAGCAGTTTCGGACCCAGACGGCTGGAAATCGCTATTTGTGTCCAGGTCGTCCTGAGAACGACACCGGCCCGTCAAACAGCCAAAAATGTCGATTCCGCTCCCGACCGGCCAAAGTCATTGTTCAGGACCAGAACTGCCCGAAACTCGTGATTTTTCGACTGCCCCACCAGAAATCGCAGTCTCGGACCCAGACGGCTGGAAATCACTATTTGGGTCCCGGACAGCCGGAGAACGACACCGGCCCGTCGGACAGCCAAAAATGTCGATTCTGCCCCCGACCGGCCAAAATCACTGTTCAGGCCGGGAACTGCTCGAAACTCGTGTTTTTTGACTGCCCTACTAGAAATAGCAGTTTCAGACCCGGACGGCTGGAAATCACTATTTGGGTTCCGAACATCCTGAGAATGACACCGGCCCGTCGGACAGCCAAAAATGTCGATTCTGCCCCCGACCGGCCAAAGTCACTGTTCAGGCCGGGAACTGCTCGAAACTCGTGTTTTTTTAACTGCCCTACCAGAAATAGCAGTTTCGGACCCAGACGGCGGGAAATCGCTATTTGTGTCCAGGTCATCCTGAGAACGACACCGGCCCGTCGGACAGCCAAAAATGTCGATTCCGCTCCCGACCGGCCAAAATCATTGTTCAGGCCCAGAACTGCCCGAAACTCGTGATTTTTCGACTGCCCCACCAGAAATCGCAGTCTCGGACCCAGACGGCTGGAAATCACTATTTGGGTCCCGGACAGCCGGAGAACGACACCGGCCCGTCGGACAGCCAAAAATGACGATTCTGCCCCCGACCGGCCAAAATCACTGTTCTGTCCGGGAACTGCTCGAAACTCGTGTTTTTTGACTGCCCTACTTGAAATAGCAGTTTCGGACCCAGACGGCTGGAAATCACTATTTGGGTTCCGAACATCCTGAGAATGACACCGGCCCGTCGGACAGCCAAAAATGTCGATTCTGCCCCCGACCGGCCAAAGTCACTGTTCAGGCCGGGAACTGCTCGAAACTCGTGTTTTTTTGACTGCCCTACCAGAAATAGCAGTTTCGGACCCAGACGGCGGAAAATCGCTATTTGTGTCCAGGTCATCGTGAGAACGACACCGGCCCGTCGGACAGCCAAAAATGTCGATTCCGCTCCCGACCGGCCAAAATCATTGTTCAGGCCCAGAACTGCCCGAAACTCGTGATTTTTCGACTGCCCCACCAGAAATCGCAGTCTCGGACCCAGACGGCTGGAAATCACTATTTGGGTCCCGGACAGCCGGAGAACGACACCGGCCCGTCGGACAACCAAAAATGACGATTCTGCCCACGACTGACCAAAATCACTGTTCTGTCCGGGAACTGCTCGAAACTCGTGTTTTTTTGACTGCCCTACTAGAAATAGTAGTTTCGGACCCAGACGGCTGGAAATCACTATTTGGGTTCCGAACATCCTGAGAATGACACCGGCCCGTCGGACAGCCAAAAATGTCGATTCTGCCCCCGACCGGCCAAAATCACTGTTCAGGCCGGGAACTGCCCGAAACTCGTGTTTTTTTGACTGCCCTACCAGAAATAGCAGTTTCGGACCCAGACGGCTGGAAATCGCTATTTGTGTCCAGGTCATCCTGAGAACGACACCGGCCCGTCAAACAGCCAAAAATGTCGATTCCGCTCCCGACCGGCCAAAGTCATTGTTCAGGACCAGAACTGCCCGAAACTCGTGATTTTTCGACTGCCCCACCAGAAATCGCAGTCTCGGACCCAGACGGCTGGAAATCACTATTTGGGTCCCGGACAGCCGGAGAACGACACCGGCCCGTCGGACAGCCAAAAATGTCGATTCTGCCCCCGACCGGCCAAAATCACTGTTCAGGCCGGGAACTGCTCGAAACTCGTGTTTTTTGACTGCCCTACTAGAAATAGCAGTTTCAGACCCGGACGGCTGGAAATCACTATTTGGGTTCCGAACATCCTGAGAATGACACCGGCCCGTCGGACAGCCAAAAATGTCGATTCTGCCCCCGACCGGCCAAAGTCACTGTTCAGGCCGGGAACTGCTCGAAACTCGTGTTTTTTTGACTGCCCTACCAGAAATAGCAGTTTCGGACCCAGACGGCGGAAAATCGCTATTTGTGTCCAGGTCATCCTGAGAACGACACCGGCCCGTCGGACAGCCAAAAATGTCGATTCCGCTCCCGACCGGCCAAAATCATTGTTCAGGCCCAGAACTGCCCGAAACTCGTGATTTTTCGACTGCCCCACCAGAAATCGCAGTCTCGGACCCAGACGGCTGGAAATCACTATTTCGGTCCCGGACAACCTGAGAATGACACCGGCCCGTCGGACAACCAGAAATGTCGATTCTGCCCCCGACCGGCCAAAATCACTGTTTAGGCCGGGAACTGCTCGAAACTCGTGTTTTTTTGACTGCCCTACTAGAAATAGTAGTTTCGGACCCAGACGGCTGGAAATCACTATTTGGGTTCCGAACATCCTAAGAATGACACCGGCCCGTCGGACAGCCAAAAATGTCGATTCTGCCCCCGACCGGCCAAAATCACTGTTCAGGCCGGGAACTGCCCGAAACTCGTGTTTTTTTGACTGCCCTACCAGAAATAGCAGTTTCGGACCCAGACGGCTGGAAATCGCTATTTGTGTCCAGGTCGTCCTGAGAACGACACCGGCCCGCCGGACAGCCAAAAATGTCGATTCCGCTCCCGACCGGCCAAAGTCATTGTTCAGGACCAGAACTGCCCGAAACTCGTGATTTTTCGACTGCCCCACCAGAAATCGCAGTCTCGGACCCAGACGGCTGGAAATCACTATTTCGGTCCCGGACAACCTGAGAATGACACCGGCCCGTCGGACAACCAGAAATGTCGATTCTGCCCCCGACCGGCCAAAATCACTGTTCAGTCCGGGAACTGCTCGAAACTCGTGTTTTTTTGACTGCCCTACTAGAAATAGTAGTTTCGGACCCAGACGGCTGGAAATCACTATTTGGGTTCCGAACATCCTGAGAATGACACCGGCCCGTCGGACAGCCAAAAATGTCGATTCTGCCCCCGACCGGCCAAAATCATTGTTCAGGCCGGGAACTGCCCGAAACTCGTGTTTTTTTGACTGCCCTACCAGAAATAGCAATTTCGGACCTAGACGGCTGGAAATCGCTATTTGTGTCCAGGTCATCCTGAGAACGACACCGGCCCGTCGGACAGCCAAAAATGTCGATTCCGCTCCCGACCGGCCAAAATCATTGTTCAGGCCCAGAACTGCCCGAAACTCGTGATTTTTCGACTACCCCACCAGAAATCGCAGTCTCGGACCCAGACGGCTGGAAATCACTATTTCGGTCCCGGACAGCCGGAGAGCGACACCGGCCCGTCGGACAGCCAAAAATGTCGATTCTGCCCCCGACCGGCCAAAATCACTGTTCTGTCCGGGAACTGCTCGAAACTCGTGTTTTTTGACTGCCCTACTTGAAATAGCAGTTTCGGACCCAGACGGCTGGAAATCACTATTTGGGTTCCGAACATCCTGAGAATGACACCGGCCCGTCGGACAGCCAAAAATGTCGATTCTGCCCCCGACCGGCCAAAGTCACTGTTCAGGCCGGGAACTGCTCGAAACTCGTGTTTTTTTGACTGCCCTACCAGAAATAGCAGTTTCGGACCCAGACGGCGGAAAATCGCTATTTGTGTCCAGGTCATCCTGAGAACGACACCGGCCCGTCGGACAGCCAAAAATGTCGATTCCGCTCCCGACCGGCCAAAATCATTGTTCAGGCCCAGAACTGCCCGAAACTCGTGATTTTTCGACTGCCCCACCAGAAATCGCAGTCTCGGACCCAGACGGCTGGAAATCACTATTTCGGTCCCGGACAACCTGAGAATGACACCGGCCCGTCGGACAACCAGAAATGTCGATTCTGCCCCCGACCGGCCAAAATCACTGTTTAGGCCGGGAACTGCTCGAAACTCGTGTTTTTTTGACTGCCCTACTAGAAATAGTAGTTTCGGACCCAGACGGCTGGAAATCACTATTTGGGTTCCGAACATCCTAAGAATGACACCGGCCCGTCGGACAGCCAAAAATGTCGATTCTGCCCCCGACCGGCCAAAATCACTGTTCAGGCCGGGAACTGCCCGAAACTCGTGTTTTTTTGACTGCCCTACCAGAAATAGCAGTTTCGGACCCAGACGGCTGGAAATCGCTATTTGTGTCCAGGTCGTCCTGAGAACGACACCGGCCCGCCGGACAGCCAAAAATGTCGATTCCGCTCCCGACCGGCCAAAGTCATTGTTCAGGACCAGAACTGCCCGAAACTCGTGATTTTTCGACTGCCCCACCAGAAATCGCAGTCTCGGACCCAGACGGCTGGAAATCACTATTTCGGTCCCGGACAACCTGAGAATGACACCGGCCCGTCGGACAACCAGAAATGTCGATTCTGCCCCCGACCGGCCAAAATCACTGTTCAGTCCGGGAACTGCTCGAAACTCGTGTTTTTTTGACTGCCCTACTAGAAATAGTAGTTTCGGACCCAGACGGCTGGAAATCACTATTTGGGTTCCGAACATCCTGAGAATGACACCGGCCCGTCGGACAGCCAAAAATGTCGATTCTGCCCCCGACCGGCCAAAATCATTGTTCAGGCCGGGAACTGCCCGAAACTCGTGTTTTTTTGACTGCCCTACCAGAAATAGCAATTTCGGACCTAGACGGCTGGAAATCGCTATTTGTGTCCAGGTCATCCTGAGAACGACACCGGCCCGTCGGACAGCCAAAAATGTCGATTCCGCTCCCGACCGGCCAAAATCATTGTTCAGGCCCAGAACTGCCCGAAACTCGTGATTTTTCGACTACCCCACCAGAAATCGCAGTCTCGGACCCAGACGGCTGGAAATCACTATTTCGGTCCCGGACAGCCGGAGAGCGACACCGGCCCGTCGGACAGCCAAAAATGTCGATTCTGCCCCCGACCGGCCAAAATCACTGTTCTGTCCGGGAACTGCTCGAAACTCGTGTTTTTTGACTGCCCTACTTGAAATAGCAGTTTCGGACCCAGACGGCTGGAAATCACTATTTGGGTTCCGAACATCCTGAGAATGACACCGGCCCGTCGGACAGCCAAAAATGTCGATTCTGCCCCCGACCGGCCAAAGTCACTGTTCAGGCCGGGAACTGCTCGAAACTCGTGTTTTTTTGACTGCCCTACCAGAAATAGCAGTTTCGGACCCAGACGGCGGAAAATCGCTATTTGTGTCCAGGTCATCGTGAGAACGACACCGGCCCGTCGGACAGCCAAAAATGTCGATTCCGCTCCCGACCGGCCAAAATCATTGTTCAGGCCCAGAACTGCCCGAAACTCGTGATTTTTCGACCGCCCCACCAGAAATCGCAGTCTCGGACCCAGACGGCTGGAAATCACTATTTGGGTCCCGGACAGCCGGAGAACGACACCGGCCCGTCGGACAGCCAAAAATGTCGATTCTGCCCACGACTGACCAAAATCACTGTTCTGTCCGGGAACTGCTCGAAACTCGTGTTTTTTTGACTGCCCTACTAGAAATAGTAGTTTCGGACCCAGACGGCTGGAAATCACTATTTGGGTTCCGAACATCCTGAGAATGACACCGGCCCGTCGGACAGCCAAAAATGTCGATTCTGCCCCCGACCGGCCAAAATCACTGTTCAGGCCGGGAACTGCCCGAAACTCGTGTTTTTTTGACTGCCCTACCAGAAATAGCAGTTTCGGACCCAGACGGCTGGAAATCGCTATTTGTGTCCAGGTCATCCTGAGAACGACACCGGCCCGTCAAACAGCCAAAAATGTCGATTCCGCTCCCGACCGGCCAAAGTCATTGTTCAGGACCAGAACTGCCCGAAACTCGTGATTTTTCGACTGCCCCACCAGAAATCGCAGTCTCGGACCCAGACGGCTGGAAATCACTATTTGGGTCCCGGACAGCCGGAGAACGACACCGGCCCGTCGGACAGCCAAAAATGTCGATTCTGCCCCCGACCGGCCAAAATCACTGTTCAGGCCGGGAACTGCTCGAAACTCGTGTTTTTTGACTGCCCTACTAGAAATAGCAGTTTCAGACCCGGACGGCTGGAAATCACTATTTGGGTTCCGAACATCCTGAGAATGACACCGGCCCGTCGGACAGCCAAAAATGTCGATTCTGCCCCCGACCGGCCAAAGTCACTGTTCAGGCCGGGAACTGCTCGAAACTCGTGTTTTTTTGACTGCCCTACCAGAAATAGCAGTTTCGGACCCAGACGGCGGAAAATCGCTATTTGTGTCCAGGTCATCCTGAGAACGACACCGGCCCGTCGGACAGCCAAAAATGTCGATTCCGCTCCCGACCGGCCAAAATCATTGTTCAGGCCCAGAACTGCCCGAAACTCGTGATTTTTCGACTGCCCCACCAGAAATCGCAGTCTCGGACCCAGACGGGTGGAAATCACTATTTCGGTCCCGGACAACCTGAGAATGACACCGGCCCGTCGGACAACCAGAAATGTCGATTCTGCCCCCGACCGGCCAAAATCACTGTTTAGGCCGGGAACTGCTCGAAACTCGTGTTTTTTTGACTGCCCTACTAGAAATAGTAGTTTCGGACCCAGACGGCTGGAAATCACTATTTGGGTTCCGAACATCCTAAGAATGACACCGGCCCGTCGGACAGCCAAAAATGTCGATTCTGCCCCCGACCGGCCAAAATCACTGTTCAGGCCGGGAACTGCCCGAAACTCGTGTTTTTTTGACTGCCCTACCAGAAATAGCAGTTTCGGACCCAGACGGCTGGAAATCGCTATTTGTGTCCAGGTCGTCCTGAGAACGACACCGGCCCGCCGGACAGCCAAAAATGTCGATTCCGCTCCCGACCGGCCAAAGTCATTGTTCAGGACCAGAACTGCCCGAAACTCGTGATTTTTCGACTGCCCCACCAGAAATCGCAGTCTCGGACCCAGACGGCTGGAAATCACTATTTCGGTCCCGGACAACCTGAGAATGACACCGGCCCGTCGGACAACCAGAAATGTCGATTCTGCCCCCGACCGGCCAAAATCACTGTTTAGGCCGGGAACTGCTCGAAACTCGTGTTTTTTTGACTGCCCTACTAGAAATAGTAGTTTCGGACCCAGACGGCTGGAAATCACTATTTGGGTTCCGAACATCCTAAGAATGACACCGGCCCGTCGGACAGCCAAAAATGTCGATTCTGCCCCCGACCGGCCAAAATCACTGTTCAGGCCGGGAACTGCCCGAAACTCGTGTTTTTTTGACTGCCCTACCAGAAATAGCAGTTTCGGACCCAGACGGCTGGAAATCGCTATTTGTGTCCAGGTCGTCCTGAGAACGACACCGGCCCGCCGGACAGCCAAAAATGTCGATTCCGCTCCCGACCGGCCAAAGTCATTGTTCAGGACCAGAACTGCCCGAAACTCGTGATTTTTCGACTGCCCCACCAGAAATCGCAGTCTCGGACCCAGACGGCTGGAAATCACTATTTCGGTCCCGGACAACCTGAGAATGACACCGGCCCGTCGGACAACCAGAAATGTCGATTCTGCCCCCGACCGGCCAAAATCACTGTTCAGTCCGGGAACTGCTCGAAACTCGTGTTTTTTTGACTGCCCTACTAGAAATAGTAGTTTCGGACCCAGACGGCTGGAAATCACTATTTGGGTTCCGAACATCCTGAGAATGACACCGGCCCGTCGGACAGCCAAAAATGTCGATTCTGCCCCCGACCGGCCAAAATCATTGTTCAGGCCGGGAACTGCCCGAAACTCGTGTTTTTTTGACTGCCCTACCAGAAATAGCAATTTCGGACCTAGACGGCTGGAAATCGCTATTTGTGTCCAGGTCATCCTGAGAACGACACCGGCCCGCCGGACAGCCAAAAATGTCGATTCCGCTCCCGACCGGCCAAAGTCATTGTTCAGGACCAGAACTGCCCGAAACTCGTGATTTTTCGACTGCCCCACCAGAAATCGCAGTCTCGGACCCAGACGGCTGGAAATCACTATTTCGGTCCCGGACAACCTGAGAATGACACCGGCCCGTCGGACAACCAGAAATGTCGATTCTGCCCCCGACCGGCCAAAATCACTGTTCAGTCCGGGAACTGCTCGAAACTCGTGTTTTTTTGACTGCCCTACTAGAAATAGTAGTTTCGGACCCAGACGGCTGGAAATCACTATTTGGGTTCCGAACATCCTGAGAATGACACCGGCCCGTCGGACAGCCAAAAATGTCGATTCTGCCCCCGACCGGCCAAAATCATTGTTCAGGCCGGGAACTGCCCGAAACTCGTGTTTTTTTGACTGCCCTACCAGAAATAGCAATTTCGGACCTAGACGGCTGGAAATCGCTATTTGTGTCCAGGTCATCCTGAGAACGACACCGGCCCGTCGGACAGCCAAAAATGTCGATTCCGCTCCCGACCGGCAAAAGTCATTGTTCAGGACCAGAACTGCCCGAAACTCGTGATTTTTCGACTGCCCCACCAGAAATCGCAGTCTCGGACCCAGACGGCTGGAAATCACTATTTCGGTCCCGGACAGCCGGAGAGCGACACCGGCCCGTCGGACAGCCAAAAATGTCGATTCTGCCCCCGACCGGCCAAAATCACTGCTCAGGCCGGGAACTGCTCGAAACTCGTGTTTTTTGACTGCCCTACTAGAAATAGCAGTTTCAGACCCGGACGGCTGGAAATCACTATTTGGGTTCCGAACATCCTGAGAATGACACCGGCCCGTCGGACAGCCAAAAATGTCGATTCTGCCCCCGACCGGCCAAAATCACTGATCAGGCCGGGAACTGCTCGAAACTCGTGTTTTTTTGACTGCCCTACCAGAAATAGCAGTTTCGGACCCAGACGGCTGGAAATCGCTATTTATGTCCAGGTCATCCTGAGAACGACACCGGCCCGTCGGACAGCCAAAAATGTCGATTCCGCTCCCGACCGGCCAAAATCATTGTTCAGGCCCAGAACTGCCCGAAACTCGTGATTTTTCGACCGCCCCACCAGAAATCGCAGTCTCGGACCCAGACGGCTGGAAATCACTATTTGGGTCCCGGACAGCCGGAGAACGACACCGGCCCGTCGGACAGCCAAAAATGTCGATTCTGCCCCCGACCGGCCAAAATCACTGTTCAGCCCGGGAACTGCTCGAAACTCGTGTTTTTTTGACTGCCCTACCAGAAATAGCAGTTTCGGACCCAGACGGCGGGAAATCGCTATTTGTGTCCAGGTCATCCTGAGAACGACACCGGCCCGTCGAACAGCCAAAAATGTCGATTCCGCACCCGACCGGCCAAAATCATTGTTCAGGCCCAGAACTGCCCGAAACTCGTGATTTTTCGACTGCCCCACCAGAAATCGCAGTCTCGGACCCAGACGGCTGGAAATCACTATTTGGGTCCCGGACAGCCGGAGAACGACACTGGCCCGTCGGACAGCCAAAAATGACGATTCTGCCCTCGACTGACCAAAATCACTGTTCTGTCCGGGAACTGCTCGAAACTCGTGTTTTTTTGACTGCCCCACCAGAAAAAGCTGTTTCTGACCCAGACGGCTGGAAATCACTATTTGGGTCCCGGACATCCTGAGAATGACACCAGCCCGTCGGGCAGCCAAAAATGACGATTCTGCCCCCGACCGGCCAAAATCACTGTTCAGGCCCAGAACTGCCTGAAACTCGTGATTTTTCGACTGCCCCGCCAGAAATCGCAGTCTCGGACCCAGACGGCTGGAAATCACTATTTCGGTCCCGGACAACCTGAGAATGACACCGGCCCGTCGGACAACCAGAAATGTCGATTCTGCCCCCGACCGGACAAAATCACTGTTCAGGCCGGGAACTGCTCGAAACTCGTGTTTTTTTGACTGCCCTACTCGAAATAGCAGTTTCGGACCCAGACGGCTGGAAATCACTATTTGGGTTCTGAACATCCTGAGAATGACACCGGCCCGTCGGACAACCAAAAATGTCGATTCTGCCCCCGACCGGCCAAAATCACTGTTCAGCCCGGGAACTGCTCGAAACTCGTGTTTTTTTGACTGCCCTACCAGAAATATCAGTTTCGGACCCAGACGGCGGGAAATCGCTATTTGTGTCCAGGTCATCCTGAGAACGACACCGGCCCGTCGAACAGCCAAAAATGTCGATTCCGCACCCGACCGGCCAAAATCATTGTTCAGGCCCAGAACTGCCCGAAACTCGTGATTTTTCGACTGCCCCACCAGAAATCGCAGTCTCGGACCCAGACGGCTGGAAATCACTATTTCGGTCCCGGACAGCCGGAGAGCGACACCGGCCCGTCGGACAGCCAAAAATGTCGATTCTGCCCCCGACCGGCCAAAATCACTGCTCAGGCCGGGAACTGCTCGAAACTCGTGTTTTTTGACTGCCCTACTAGAAATAGCAGTTTCAGACCCGGACGGCTGGAAATCACTATTTGGGTTCCGAACATCCTGAGAATGACACCGGCCCGTCGGACAGCCAAAAATGTCGATTCTGCCCCCGACCGGCCAAAATCACTGATCAGGCCGGGAACTGCTCGAAACTCGTGTTTTTTTGACTGCCCTACCAGAAATAGCAGTTTCGGACCCAGACGGCTGGAAATCGCTATTTATGTCCAGGTCATCCTGAGAACGACACCGGCCCGTCGGACAGCCAAAAATGTCGATTCCGCTCCCGACCGGCCAAAATCATTGTTCAGGCCCAGAACTGCCCGAAACTCGTGATTTTTCGACCGCCCCACCAGAAATCGCAGTCTCGGACCCAGACGGCTGGAAATCACTATTTGGGTCCCGGACAGCCGGAGAACGACACCGGCCCGTCGGACAGCCAAAAATGTCGATTCTGCCCCCGACCGGCCAAAATCACTGTTCAGCCCGGGAACTGCTCGAAACTCGTGTTTTTTTGACTGCCCTACCAGAAATAGCAGTTTCGGACCCAGACGGCGGGAAATCGCTATTTGTGTCCAGGTCATCCTGAGAACGACACCGGCCCGTCGAACAGCCAAAAATGTCGATTCCGCACCCGACCGGCCAAAATCATTGTTCAGGCCCAGAACTGCCCGAAACTCGTGATTTTTCGACTGCCCCACCAGAAATCGCAGTCTCGGACCCAGACGGCTGGAAATCACTATTTGGGTCCCGGACAGCCGGAGAACGACACTGGCCCGTCGGACAGCCAAAAATGACGATTCTGCCCTCGACTGACCAAAATCACTGTTCTGTCCGGGAACTGCTCGAAACTCGTGTTTTTTTGACTGCCCCACCAGAAAAAGCTGTTTCTGACCCAGACGGCTGGAAATCACTATTTGGGTCCCGGACATCCTGAGAATGACACCAGCCCGTCGGGCAGCCAAAAATGACGATTCTGCCCCCGACCGGCCAAAATCACTGTTCAGGCCCAGAACTGCCTGAAACTCGTGATTTTTCGACTGCCCCGCCAGAAATCGCAGTCTCGGACCCAGACGGCTGGAAATCACTATTTCGGTCCCGGACAACCTGAGAATGACACCGGCCCGTCGGACAACCAGAAATGTCGATTCTGCCCCCGACCGGACAAAATCACTGTTCAGGCCGGGAACTGCTCGAAACTCGTGTTTTTTTGACTGCCCTACTCGAAATAGCAGTTTCGGACCCAGACGGCTGGAAATCACTATTTGGGTTCTGAACATCCTGAGAATGACACCGGCCCGTCGGACAACCAAAAATGTCGATTCTGCCCCCGACCGGCCAAAATCACTGTTCAGCCCGGGAACTGCTCGAAACTCGTGTTTTTTTGACTGCCCTACCAGAAATAGCAGTTTCGGACCCAGACGGCGGGAAATCGCTATTTGTGTCCAGGTCATGCTGAGAACGACACCGGCCCGTCGAACAGCCAAAAATGTCGATTCCGCACCCGACCGGCCAAAATCATTGTTCAGGCCCAGAACTGCCCGAAACTCGTGATTTTTCGACTGCCCCACCAGAAATCGCAGTCTCGGACCCAGACGGCTGGAAATCACTATTTGGGTCCCGGACAGCCGGAGAACGACACCGGCCCGTCGGACAGCCAAAAATGACGATTCTGCCCACGACTGACCAAAATCACTGTTCTGTCCGGGAACTGCTCGAAACTCGTGTTTTTTTGACTGCCCCACCAGAAAAAGCTATTTCGGACCCAGACGGCTGGAAATCACTATTTGGGTCCCGGACATCCTGAGAATGACACCAGCCCGTCGGGCAGCCAAAAATGACGATTCTGCCCCCGACCGGCCAAAATCACTGTTCAGGCCCAGAACTGCCTGAAACTCGTGATTTTTCGACTGCCCCGCCAGAAATCGCAGTCTCGGACCCAGACGGCTGGAAATCACTATTTCGGTCCCGGACAACCTGAGAATGACACCGGCCCGTCGGACAACCAGAAATGTCGATTCTGCCCCCGACCGGCCAAAATCACTGTTCAGGCCGGGAACTGCTCGAAACTCGTGTTTTTTTGACTGCCCTACTAGAAATAGCAGTTTCGGACCCAGACGGCTGGAAATCACTATTTGCGTTCTGAACATCCTGAGAATGACACCGGCCCGTCGGACAACCAAAAATGTCGATTCTGCCCCCGACCGGCCAAAATCACTGTTCAGGCCGGGAACTGCTCGAAACTCGTGTTTTTTTGACTGCCCTACCAGAAATAGCAGTTTCGGACCCAGACGGCGGGAAATCGCTATTTGTGTCCAGGTCATGCTGAGAACGACACCGGCCCGTCGAACAGCCAAAAATGTCGATTCCGCACCCGACCGGCCAAAATCATTGTTCAGGCCCAGAACTGCCCGAAACTCGTGATTTTTCGACTGCCCCACCAGAAATCGCAGTCTCGGACCCAGACGGCTGGAAATCACTATTTGGGTCCCGGACAGCCGGAGAACGACACCGGCCCGTCGGACAGCCAAAAATGACGATTCTGCCCACGACTGACCAAAATCACTGTTCTGTCCGGGAACTGCTCGAAACTCGTGTTTTTTTGACTGCCCCACCAGAAAAAGCTATTTCGGACCCAGACGGCTGGAAATCACTATTTGGGTCCCGGACATCCTGAGAATGACACCAGCCCGTCGGGCAGCCAAAAATGACGATTCTGCCCCCGACCGGCCAAAATCACTGTTCAGGCCCAGAACTGCCTGAAACTCGTGATTTTTCGACTGCCCCGCCAGAAATCGCAGTCTCGGACCCAGACGGCTGGAAATCACTATTTCGGTCCCGGACAACCTGAGAATGACACCGGCCCGTCGGACAACCAGAAATGTCGATTCTGCCCCCGACCGGCCAAAATCACTGTTCAGGCCGGGAACTGCTCGAAACTCGTGTTTTTTTGACTGCCCTACTAGAAATAGCAGTTTCGGACCCAGACGGCTGGAAATCACTATTTGCGTTCTGAACATCCTGAGAATGACACCGGCCCGTCGGACAACCAAAAATGTCGATTCTGCCCCCGACCGGCCAAAATCACTGTTCAGGCCGGGAACTGCTCGAAACTCGTGTTTTTTTGACTGCCCTACCAGAAATAGCAGTTTCAGACCCAGACGGCGGGAAATCGCTATTTGTGTCCAGGTCATCCTGAGAACGACACCGGCCCGTCGGACAGCCAAAAATGTCGATTCCGCACCCGACCGGCCAAAATCATTGTTCAGGCCCAGAACTGCCCGAAACTCGTGATTTTTCGACTGCCCCACCAGAAATTGCAGTCTCGGACCCAGACGGCTGGAAATCACTATTTGGGTCCCGGACAGCTGGAGAACGGCACCGGCCCGTCGGACAGCCAAAAATGACGATTCTGCCCACGACTGACCAAAATCACTGTTCTGTCCGGGAACTGCTCGAAACTCGTGTTTTTTTGACTGCCCCACCAGAAATAGCTGTTTCGGACCCAGACGGCTGGAAATCACTATTTGGGTCCCGGACATCCTGAGAATGACACCGGCCCGTCGGGCAGCCAAAAATGACGATTCTGCCCCCGACCGGCCAAAATCACTGTTCAGGCCCAGAACTGCTCGAAACTCGTGATTTTTCGACTGCCCCACCAGAAATCGCAGTCTCGGACCCAGACGGCTGGAAATCACTATTTCGGTCCCGGACAACCTGAGAATGACACCGGCCCGTCGGACAACCAGAAATGTCGATTCTGCCCCCGACCGGCCAAAATCACTGTTCAGGCCGGGAACTGCTCGAAACTCGTGTTTTTTTGACTGCCCTACTAGAAATAGCAGTTTCGGACCCAGACGGCTGGAAATCACAATTTGGGTTCTGAACATCCTGAGAATGACACCGGCCCGTCGGACAGCCAAAAATGTCGATTCTGCCCCCGACCGGCCAAAATCACTGTTCAGCCCGGGAACTGCTCGAAACTCGTGTTTTTTTGACTGCCCTACCAGAAATAGCAGTTTCAGACCCGGACGGCTGGAAATCACTATTTGGGTTCCGAACATCCTGAGAATGACACCGGCCCGTCGGACAGCCAAAAATGTCGATTCTGCCCCCGACCGGCCAAAATCACTGTTCAGCCCGGGAACTGCTCGAAACTCGTGTTTTTTTGACTGCCCTACCAGAAATAGCAGTTTCGGACCCAGACGGCGGGAAATCGCTATTTGTGTCCAGGTCATCCTGAGAACGACACCGGCCCGTCGGACAGCCAAAAATGTCGATTCCGCACCCGACCGGCCAAAATCATTGTTCAGGCCCAGAACTGCCCGAAACTCGTGATTTTTCGACTGCCCCACCAGAAATCGCAGTCTCGGACCCAGACGGCTGGAAATCACTATTTGGGTCCCGGACAGCTGGAGAACGACACCGGCCCGTCGGACAGCCAAAAATGACGATTCTGCCCACGACTGACCAAAATCACTGTTCTGTCCGGGAACTGCTCGAAACTCGTGTTTTTTTGACTGCCCCACCAGAAATAGCTGTTTCGGACCCAGACGGCTGGAAATCACTATTTGGGTCCCGGACATCCTGAGAATGACACCGGCCCGTCGGGCAGCCAAAAAAGACGATTCTGCCCCCGACCGGCCAAAATCACTGTTCAGGCCCAGAACTGCTCGAAACTCGTGATTTTTCGACTGCCCCACCAGAAATCGCAGTCTCGGACCCAGACGGCTGGAAATCACTATTTCGGTCCCGGACAACCTGAGAATGACACCGGCCCGTCGGACAACCAGAAATGTCGATTCTGCCCCCGACCGGCCAAAATCACTGTTCAGGCCGGGAACTGCTCGAAACTCGTGTTTTTTTGACTGCCCTACTAGAAATAGCAGTTTCGGACCCAGACGGCTGGAAATCACAATTTGGGTTCTGAACATCCTGAGAATGACACCGGCCCGTCGGACAGCCAAAAATGTCGATTCTGCCCCCGACCGGCCAAAATCACTGTTCAGCCCGGGAACTGCTCGAAACTCGTGTTTTTTTGACTGCCCTACCAGAAATAGCAGTTTCAGACCCGGACGGCTGGAAATCACTATTTGGGTTCCGAACATCCTGAGAATGACACCGGCCCGTCGGACAGCCAAAAATGTCGATTCTGCCCCCGACCGGCCAAAATCACTGTTCAGCCCGGGAACTGCTCGAAACTCGTGTTTTTTTGACTGCCCTACCAGAAATAGCAGTTTCGGACCCAGACGGCAGGAAATCGCTATTTGTGTCCAGGTCATCCTGAGAACGACACCGGCCCGTCGGACAGCCAAAAATGTCGATTCCGCACCCGACCGGCCAAAATCATTGTTCAGGCCCAGAACTGCCCGAAACTCGTGATTTTTCGACTGCCCCACCAGAAATCGCAGTCTCGGACCCAGACGGCTGGAAATCACTATTTGGGTCCCGGACAGCCGGAGAACGACACTGGCCCGTCGGACAGCCAAAAATGACGATTCTGCCCTCGACTGACCAAAATCACTGTTCTGTCCGGGAACTGCTCGAAACTCGTGTTTTTTTGACTGCCCCACCAGAAAAAGCTGTTTCTGACCCAGACGGCTGGAAATCACTATTTGGGTCCCGGACATCCTGAGAATGACACCAGCCCGTCGGGCAGCCAAAAATGACGATTCTGCCCCCGACCGGCCAAAATCACTGTTCAGGCCGGGAACTGCTCGAAACTCGTGTTTTTTTGACTGCCCTACTAGAAATAGCAGTTTCGCACCCAGACGGCTGGAAATCACAATTTGGGTTCTGAACATCCTGAGAATGACACCGGCCCGTCGGACAGCCAAAAATGTCGATTCTGCCCCCGACCGGCCAAAATCACTGTTCAGCCCGGGAACTGCTCGAAACTCGTGTTTTTTTGACTGCCCTACCAGAAATAGCAGTTTCAGACCCGGACGGCTGGAAATCACTATTTGGGTTCCGAACATCCTGAGAATGACACCGGCCCGTCGGACAGCCAAAAATGTCGATTCTGCCCCCGACCGGCCAAAATCACTGTTCAGCCCGGGAACTGCTCGAAACTCGTGTTTTTTTGACTGCCCTACCAGAAATAGCAGTTTCGGACCCAGACGGCGGGAAATCGCTATTTGTGTCCAGGTCATCCTGAGAACGACACCGGCCCGTCGGACAGCCAAAAATGTCGATTCCGCACCCGACCGGCCAAAATCATTGTTCAGGCCCAGAACTGCCCGAAACTCGTGATTTTTCGACTGCCCCACCAGAAATCGCAGTCTCGGACCCAGACGGCTGGAAATCACTATTTGGGTCCCGGACAGCCGGAGAACGACACTGGCCCGTCGGACAGCCAAAAATGACGATTCTGCCCTCGACTGACCAAAATCACTGTTCTGTCCGGGAACTGCTCGAAACTCGTGTTTTTTTGACTGCCCCACCAGAAAAAGCTGTTTCTGACCCAGACGGCTGGAAATCACTATTTGGGTCCCGGACATCCTGAGAATGACACCAGCCCGTCGGGCAGCCAAAAATGACGATTCTGCCCCCGACCGGCCAAAATCACTGTTCAGGCCCAGAACTGCTCGAAACTCGTGTTTTTTTGACTGCCCTACTAGAAATAGCAGTTTCGGACCCAGACGGCTGGAAATCACAATTTGGGTTCTGAACATCCTGAGAATGACACCGGCCCGTCGGACAGCCAAAAATGTCGATTCTGCCCCCGACCGGCCAAAATCACTGTTCAGCCCGGGAACTGCTCGAAACTCGTGTTTTTTTGACTGCCCTACCAGAAATAGCAGTTTCAGACCCGGACGGCTGGAAATCACTATTTGGGTTCCGAACATCCTGAGAATGACACCGGCCCGTCGGACAGCCAAAAATGTCGATTCTGCCCCCGACCGGCCAAAATCACTGTTCAGCCCGGGAACTGCTCGAAACTCGTGTTTTTTTGACTGCCCTACCAGAAATAGCAGTTTCGGACCCAGACGGCGGGAAATCGCTATTTGTGTCCAGGTCATCCTGAGAACGACACCGGCCCGTCGGACAGCCAAAAATGTCGATTCCGCACCCGACCGGCCAAAATCATTGTTCAGGCCCAGAACTGCCCGAAACTCGTGATTTTTCGACTGCCCCACCAGAAATCGCAGTCTCGGACCCAGACGGCTGGAAATCACTATTTGGGTCCCGGACAGCTGGAGAACGACACCGGCCCGTCGGACAGCCAAAAATGACGATTCTGCCCACGACTGACCAAAATCACTGTTCTGTCCGGGAACTGCTCGAAACTCGTGTTTTTTTGACTGCCCTACCAGAAATAGCAGTTTCGGACCCAGACGGCTGGAAATCACTATTTGGGTCCCGGACATCCTGAGAATGACACCGGCCCGTCGGGCAGCCAAAAATGACGATTCTGCCCCCGACCGGCCAAAATCACTGTTCAGGCCCAGAACTGCTCGAAACTCGTGATTTTTCGACTGCCCCACCAGAAATCGCAGTCTCGGACCCAGACGGCTGGAAATCACTATTTCGGTCCCGGACAACCTGAGAATGACACCGGCCCGTCGGACAACCAGAAATGTCGATTCTGCCCCCGACCGGCCAAAATCACTGTTCAGGCCGGGAACTGCTCGAAACTCGGGTTTTTTTGACTACCCTACCAGAAATAGCAGTTTCGGACCCAGACGGCTGGAAATCGCTATTTGTGTCCAGGTCATCCTGAGAACGACACCGGCCCGTCGGACAGCCAAAAATGTCGATTCCGCTCCCGACCGGCCAAAATCATTGTTCAAGCCCAGAACTGCCCGAAACTCGTGATTTTTCGACTGCCCCACCAGAAATCGCAGTCTCGGACCCAGACGGCTGGAAATCACTATTTGGGTCCCGGACAGCCGGAGAACGACACCGGCCCGTCGGACAGCCAAAAATGTCGATTCTGCCCCCGCCCGGCCAAAATCACTGCTCAGGCCAGGAACTGCTCGAAACTCGTGTTTTTTGACTGCCCTACTAGAAATAGCAGTTTCAGACCCGGATGGCTGGAAATCACTATTTGGGTTCCGAACATCCTGAGAATGACACCGGCCCGTCGGACAGCCAAAAATGTCGATTCTGCCCCCGACCGGCCAAAATCACTGTTCAGGCCGGGAATTGCTCGAAACTCGTGTTTTTTTGACTGCCCTACCAGAAATAGCAGTTTCGGACCCAGACGGCGGGAAATCGCTATTTGTGTCCAGGTCATCCTGAGAACGACACCGGCCCGTCGGACAGCCAAAAATGTCGATTCCGCTCCCGACCGGCCAAAATCATTGTTAAGGCCCAGAACTGCCCGAAACTCGTGATTTTTCGACTGCCCCACCAGAAATCGCAGTCTCGGACCCAGACGGCTGGAAATCACTATTTGGGTCCCGGACAGCCGGAGAACGACACCGGCCCGTCGGACAGCCAAAAATGACGATTCTGCCCACGACTGACCAAAATCACTGTTCTGTCCGGGAACTGCTCGAAACTCGTGTTTTTTTGACTGCCCCACCCGAAATAGCTATTTCGGACCCAGACGGCTGGAAATCACTATTTGGGTCCCGGGCATCCTGAGAATGACACCGGCCCGTCGGGCAGCCAAAAATGACGATTCTGCCCCCGACCGGCCAAAATCACTGTTCAGGCCCAGAACTGCCCGAAACTCGTGATTTTTCGACTGCCCCACCAGAAATCGCAGTCTCGGACCCAGACGGCTGGAAATCACTATTTCGGTCCCGGACAACCTGAGAATGACACCGGCCCGTCGGACAGCCAAAAATGTCGATTCTGCCCCCGCCCGGCCAAAATCACTGCTCAGGCCAGGAACTGCTCGAAACTCGTGTTTTTTGACTGCCCTACTAGAAATAGCAGTTTCAGACCCGGATGGCTGGAAATCACTATTTGGGTTCCCAACATCCTGAGAATGACACCGGCCCGTCGGACAGCCAAAAATGTCGATTCTGCCCCCGACCGGCCAAAATCACTGTTCAGGCCGGGAATTGCTCGAAACTCGTGTTTTTTTTACTGCCCTACCAGAAATAGCAGTTTCGGACCCAGACGGCGGGAAATCGCTATTTGTGTCCAGGTCATCCTGAGAACGACACCGGCCCGTCGGACAGCCAAAAATGTCGATTCTGCCCCCGACCGGCCAAAATCACTGTTCAGGCCGGGAACTGCCCGAAACCCGTGTTTTTTTGACTGCCCTACTAGAAATAGCAGTTTCGGACCCAGACGGCTGGAAATCGCTATTTGTGTCCAGGTCATCCTGAGAACGACACCGGCCCGTCGGACAGCCAAAAATGTCGATTCCGCTCCCGACCGGCCAAAGTCATTGTTCAGGACCAGAACTGCCCGAAACTCGTGATTTCTCGACTGCCCCACCAGAAATCGCAGTCTCGGACCCGGACGGCTGGAAATCACTATTTGGGTCCCGGACAGCCGAAGAACGACACCGGCCCGTCAGACAGCCAAAAATGTCGATTCTGCCCCCGACCGGCCAAAGTCACTGCTCAGGCCGGGAACTGCTCGAAACTCGTGTTTTTTGACTGCCCTACTAGAAATAGCAGTTTCAGACCCGGACGGCTGGAAATCACTATTTGGGTTCCGAACATCCTGAGAATGACACCGGCCCGTCGGACAGCCAAAAATGTCGATTCTGCCCCCTACCGGCCAAAATCACTATTCAGCCCGGGAACTGCTCGAAACTCGTGTTTTTTTGACTGCCCTACCAGAAATGGCAGTTTCGGACCCAGACGGCGGGAAATCGCTATTTGTGTCCAGGTCATCCTGAGAACGACACCGGCCCGTCGGACAGCCAAAAATGTCGATTCCGCTCCCGACCGGCCAAAGTCATTGTTCAGGACCAGAACTGCCCGAAACTCGTGATTTCTCGGCTGCCCCACCAGAAATCGCAGTCTCGGACCCGGACGGCTGGAAATCACTATTTGGGTCCCGGACAGCCGAAGAACGACACCGGCCCGTCAGACAGCCAAAAATGTCGATTCTGCCCCCGACCGGCCAAAGTCACTGCTCAGGCCGGGAACTGCTCGAAACTCGTGTTTTTTGACTGCCCTACTAGAAATAGCAGTTTCAGACCCGGACGGCTGGAAATCACTATTTGGGTTCCGAACATCCTGAGAATGACACCGGCCCGTCGGACAGCCAAAAATGTCGATTCTGCCCCCTACCGGCCAAAATCACTGTTCAGCCCGGGAACTGCTCGAAACTCATGTTTTTTTGACTGCCCTACCAGAAATAGCAGTTTCGGACCCAGACGGCGGGAAATCGCTATTTGTGTCCAGGTCATCCTGAGAACGACACCGGCCCGTCGGACAGCCAAAAATGTCGATTCCGCACCCGACCGGCCAAAATCATTGTTCAGGCCCAGAACTACCCGAAACTCGTGATTTTTCGACTGCCCCACTAGAAATCGCAGTCTCGGACCCAGACGGCTGGAAATCACTATTTGGGTCCCGGACAGCCGGAGAACGACACCGGCCCGTCGGACAGCCAAAAATGACGATTCAGCCCACGACTGACCAAAATCACTGTTCTGTCCGGGAACTGCTCGAAACTCGTGTTTTTTTGACTGCCCCACCAGAAATAGCTGTTTCGGACCCAGACGGCTGGAAATCACTATTTGGGTCCCGGACATCCTGAGAATGACACCGGCCCGTCGGGCAGCCAAAAATGACGATTCTGCCCCCGACCGGCCAAAATCACTGTTCAGGCCCAGAACTGCCCGAAACTCGTGATTTTTCGACTGCCCCACCAGAAATCGCAGTCTCGGACCCAGACGGCTGGAAATCACTATTTCGGTCCCGGACAACCTGAGAAGGACACCGGCCCGTCGGACAACCAGAAATGTCGATTCTGCCCCCGACCGGCCAAAATCACTGTTCAGGCCGGGAACTGCTCGAAACTCGTGTTTTTTTGACTGCCCTACTAGAAATAGCTGTTTCGGACCCAGATGGCTGGAAATCACTATTTGGGTCCCGGACATCCTGAGAGTGACACCGGCCCGTCGGACAGCCAAAAATGTCGATTCTGCCCCCGACCGGCCAAAATCACTGTTCAGCCCGGGAACTGCTCGAAACTCGTGTTTTTTTGACTGCCCTACCAGAAATAGCAGTTTCGGACCCAGACGGCGGGAAATCGCTATTTGTGTCCAGGTCATCCTGAGAACGACACCGGCCCGTCGGACAGCCAAAAATGTCGATTCCGCTCCCGACCGGCCAAAATCATTGTTCAAGCCCAGAACTGCCCGAAACTCGTGATTTTTCGACTGCCCCACCAGAAATCGCAGTCTCGGACCCAGACGGCTGGAAATCACTATTTGGGTCCCGGACAGCCGGAGAACGACACCGGCCCGTCGGACAGCCAAAAATGACGATTCTGCCCACGACTGACCAAAATCATTGTTCTGTCCGGGAACTGCTCGAAACTCGTGTTTTTTTTACTGCCCCACCAGAAATAGCTGTTTCGGACCCAGACGGCTGGAAATCACTATTTGGGTCCCGGACATCCTGAGAATGACACCGGCCCGTCGGGCAGCCAAAAATGACGATTCTGCCCCCGACCGGCCAAAATCACTGTTCAGGCCCAGAACTGCCCGAAACTCGTGATTTTTCGACCGCCCCACCAGAAATCGCAGTCTCGGATCCAGACGGCTGGAAATCACTATTTCGGTCCCAAACAGCCGGAGAACGACACCGGCCCGTCGGACAGCCAAAAATGACGATTCTGCCCACGACTGACCAAAATCACTGTTCTGTCCGGGAACTGCTCGAAACTCGTGTTTTTTTGACTGCCCCACCCGAAATAGCTATTTCGGACCCAGACGGCTGGAAATCACTATTTGGGTCCCGGACATCCTGAGAATGACACCGGCCCGCCGGGCAGCCAAAAATGTCGATTCTGCCCCCGACCGGCCAAAATCACTGTTCAGGCCCAGAACTGCCCGAAACTCGTGATTTTTCGACTGCCCCACCAGAAATCGCAGTCTCGGACCCAGACGGCTGGAAATCACTATTTCGGTCCCGGACAACCTGAGAAGGACACCGGCCCGTCGGACAACCAGAAATGTCGATTCTGCCCCCGACCGGCCAAAATCACTGTTCAGGCCGGGAACTGCTCGAAACTCGTGTTTTTTTTACTGCCCTACTAGAAATAGCTGTTTCGGACCCAGACGGCTGGAAATCACTATTTGGGTCCCGGACATCCTGAGAATGACACCGGCCCGTCGGACAGCCAAAAATGTCGATTCTGCCCCCGACCGGCCAAAATCACTGTTCAGCCCGGGAACTGCTCGAAACTCGTGTTTTTCTGACTGCCCTACCAGAAATAGCAGTTTCGGACCCAGACGGCGGGAAATCGCTATTTGTGTCCAGGTCATCCTGAGAACGACACCGGCCCGTCAGACAGCCAAAAATGTCGATTCCGCTCCCGACCGGCCAAAATCATTGTTCAGGCCCAGAACTGCCCGAAACTCGTGATTTTTCGACTGCCCCACCAGAAATCGCAGTCTCGGACCCAGACGGCTGGAAATCACTATTTGGGTCCCGGGCAGCCGGAGAACGACACCGGCCCGTCGGACAGCCAAAAATGACGATTCTGCCCACGACTGACCAAAATCACTGTTCTGTCCGGGAACTGCTCGAAACTCGTGTTTTTTTTACAGCCCCACCAGAAATAGCTGTTTCGGACCCAGACGGCTGGAAATCACTATTTGGGTCCCGGACATCCTGAGAATGACACCGGCCCGTCGGGCAGCCAAAAATGACGATTCTGCCCCCGACCGGCCAAAATCACTGTTCAGGCCCAGAACTGCCCGAAACTCGTGATTTTTCGACCGCCCCCCCAGAAATCGCAGTCTCGGATCCAGACGGCTGGAAATCACTATTTCGGTCCCGAACAGCCGGAGAACGACACCGGCCCGTCGGACAGCCAAAAATGACGATTCTGCCCACGACTGACCAAAATCACTGTTCTGTCCGGGAACTGCTCGAAACTCGTGTTTTTTTGACTGCCCCACCCGAAATAGCTATTTCGGACCCAGACGGCTGGAAATCACTATTTGGGTCCCGGACATCCTGAGAATGACACCGGCCCGCCGGGCAGCCAAAAATGTCGATTCTGCCCCCGACCGGCCAAAATCACTGTTCAGGCCCAGAACTGCCCGAAACTCGTGATTTTTCGACTGCCCCACCAGAAATCGCAGTCTCGGACCCAGACGGCTGGAAATCACTATTTCGGTCCCGGACAACCTGAGAAGGACACCGGCCCGTCGGACAACCAGAAATGTCGATTCTGCCCCCGACCGGCCAAAATCACTGTTCAGCCCGGGAACTGCTCGAAACTCGTGTTTTTTTGACTGCCCTACCAGAAATAGCAGTTTCGGACCCAGACGGCGGGAAATCGCTATTTGTGTCCAGGTCATCCTGAGAACGACACCGGCCCGTCGGACAGCCAAAAATGTCGATTCCGCTCCCGACCGGCCAAAATCATTGTTCAGGCCCAGAACTGCCCGAAACTCGTGATTTTTCGACTGCCCCACCAGAAATCGCAGTCTCGGACCCAGACGGCTGGAAATCACTATTTGGGTCCCGGACAGCCGGAGAACGACACCGGCCCGTCGGACAGCCAAAAATGACGATTCTGCCCACGACTGACCAAAATCACTGTTCTGTCCGGGAACTGCTCGAAACTCGTGTTTTTTTTACAGCCCCACCAGAAATAGCTGTTTCGGACCCAGACGGCTGGAAATCACTATTTGGGTCCCGGACATCCTGAGAATGACACCGGCCCGTCGGGCAGCCAAAAATGACGATTCTGCCCCCGACCGGCCAAAATCACTGTTCAGGCCCAGAACTGCCCGAAACTCGTGATTTTTCGACCGCCCCACCAGAAATCGCAGTCTCGGATCCAGACGGCTGGAAATCACTATTTCGGTCCCGAACAGCCGGAGAACGACACCGGCCCGTCGGACAGCCAAAAATGACGATTCTGCCCACGACTGACCAAAATCACTGTTCTGTCCGGGAACTGCTCGAAACTCGTGTTTTTTTGACTGCCCCACCCGAAATAGCTATTTCGGACCCAGACGGCTGGAAATCACTATTTGGGTCCCGGACATCCTGAGAATGACACCGGCCCGCCGGGCAGCCAAAAATGTCGATTCTGCCCCCGACCGGCCAAAATCACTGTTCAGGCCCAGAACTGCCCGAAACTCGTGATTTTTCGACTGCCCCACCAGAAATCGCAGTCTCGGACCCAGACGGCTGGAAATCACTATTTCGGCCCCGGACAACCTGAGAAGGACACCGGCCCGTCGGACAACCAGAAATGTCGATTCTGCCCCCGACCGGCCAAAATCACTGTTCAGCCCGGGAACTGCTCGAAACTCGTGTTTTTTTGACTGCACTACCAGAAATAGCAATTTCGGACCCAGACGGCGGGAAATCGCTATTTGTGTCCAGGTCATCCTGAGAACGACACCGGCCCGTCGGACAGCCAAAAATGTCGATTCCGCTCCCGACCGGCCAAAATCATTGTTCAGGCCCAGAACTGCCTGAAACTCGTGATTTTTCGACTGCCCCACCAGAAATCGCAGTCTCGGACCCAGACGGCTGGAAATCACTATTTGGGTCCCGGACAGCCGGAGAACGACACCGGCCCGTCGGACAGCCAAAAATGACGATTCTGCCCACGACTGACCAAAATCACTGTTCTGTCCGGGAACTGCTCGAAACTCGTGTTTTTTTTACTGCCCCACCAGAAATAGCTGTTTCGGACCCAGACGGCTGGAAATCACTATTTGGGTCCCGGACATCCTGAGAATGACACCGGCCCGTCGGGCAGCCAAAAATGACGATTCTGCCCCCGACCGGCCAAAATCACTGTTCAGGCCCAGAACTGCCCGAAACTCGTGATTTTTCGACCGCCCCACCAGAAATCGCAGTCTCGGATCCAGACGGCTGGAAATCACTATTTCGGTCCCGAACAGCCGGAGAACGACACCGGCCCGTCGGACAGCCAAAAATGACGATTCTGCCCACGACTGACCAAAATCACTGTTCTGTCCGGGAACTGCTCGAAACTCGTGTTTTTTTGACTGCCCCACCCGAAATAGCTATTTCGGACCCAGACGGCTGGAAATCACTATTTGGGTCCCGGACATCCTGAGAATGACACCGGCCCGCCGGGCAGCCAAAAATGTCGATTCTGCCCCCGACCGGCCAAAATCACTGTTCAGGCCCAGAACTGCCCGAAACTCGTGATTTTTCGACTGCCCCACCAGAAATCGCAGTCTCGGACCCAGACGGCTGGAAATCACTATTTCGGTCCCGGACAACCTGAGAAGGACACCGGCCCGTCGGACAACCAGAAATGTCGATTCTGCCCCCGACCGGCCAAAATCACTGTTCAGGCCGGGAACTGCTCGAAACTCGTGTTTTTTTTACTGCCCTACTAGAAATAGCTGTTTCGGACCCAGACGGCTGGAAATCACTATTTGGGTCCCGGACATCCTGAGAATGACACCGGCCCGTCGGACAGCCAAAAATGTCGATTCTGCCCCCGACCGGCCAAAATCACTGTTCAGCCCGGGAACTGCTCGAAACTCGTGTTTTTCTGACTGCCCTACCAGAAATAGCAGTTTCGGACCCAGACGGCGGGAAATCGCTATTTGTGTCCAGGTCATCCTGAGAACGACACCGGCCCGTCAGACAGCCAAAAATGTCGATTCCGCTCCCGACCGGCCAAAATCATTGTTCAGGCCCAGAACTGCCCGAAACTCGTGATTTTTCGACTGCCCCACCAGAAATCGCAGTCTCGGACCCAGACGGCTGGAAATCACTATTTGGGTCCCGGACAGCCGGAGAACGACACCGGCCCGTCGGACAGCCAAAAATGACGATTCTGCCCACGACTGACCAAAATCACTGTTCTGTCCGGGAACTGCTCGAAACTCGTGTTTTTTTTACAGCCCCACCAGAAATAGCTGTTTCGGACCCAGACGGCTGGAAATCACTATTTGGGTCCCGGACATCCTGAGAATGACACCGGCCCGTCGGGCAGCCAAAAATGACGATTCTGCCCCCGACCGGCCAAAATCACTGTTCAGGCCCAGAACTGCCCGAAACTCGTGATTTTTCGACCGCCCCCCCAGAAATCGCAGTCTCGGATCCAGACGGCTGGAAATCACTATTTCGGTCCCGAACAGCCGGAGAACGACACCGGCCCGTCGGACAGCCAAAAATGACGATTCTGCCCACGACTGACCAAAATCACTGTTCTGTCCGGGAACTGCTCGAAACTCGTGTTTTTTTGACTGCCCTACCAGAAATAGCAGTTTCGGACCCAGACGGCGGGAAATCGCTATTTGTGTCCAGGTCATCCTGAGAACGACACCGGCCCGTCGGACAGCCAAAAATGTCGATTCCGCTCCCGACCGGCCAAAATCATTGTTCAGGCCCAGAACTGCCCGAAACTCGTGATTTTTCGACTGCCCCACCAGAAATCGCAGTCTCGGACCCAGACAGCTGGAAATCACTATTTGGGTCCCGGACAGCCGGAGAACGACACCGGCCCGTCGGACAGCCAAAAATGACGATTCTGCCCACGACTGACCAAAATCACTGTTCTGTCCGGGAACTGCTCGAAACTCGTGTTTTTTTTACTGCCCCACCAGAAATAGCTGTTTCGGACCCAGACGGCTGGAAATCACTATTTGGGTCCCGGACATCCTGAGAATGACACCGGCCCGTCGGGCAGCCAAAAATGACGATTCTGCCCCCGACCGGCCAAAATCACTGTTCAGGCCCAGAACTGCCCGAAACTCGTGATTTTTCGACTGCCCCACCAGAAATCGCAGTCTCGGATCCAGACGGCTGGAAATCACTATTTCGGTCCCGAACAGCCGGAGAACGACACCGGCCCGTCGGACAGCCAAAAATGACGATTCTGCCCACGACTGACCAAAATCACTGTTCTGTCCGGGAACTGCTCGAAACTCGTGTTTTTTTGACTGCCCCACCCGAAATAGCTATTTCGGACCCAGACGGCTGGAAATCACTATTTGGGTCCCGGACATCCTGAGAATGACACCGGCCCGCCGGGCAGCCAAAAATGTCGATTCTGCCCCCGACCGGCCAAAATCACTGTTCAGGCCCAGAACTGCCCGAAACTCGTGATTTTTCGACTGCCCCACCAGAAATCGCAGTCTCGGACCCAGACGGCTGGAAATCACTATTTCGGTCCCGGACAACCTGAGAAGGACACCGGCCCGTCGGACAACCAGAAATGTCGATTCTGCCCCCGACCGGCCAAAATCACTGTTCAGGCCGGGAACTGCTCGAAACTCGTGTTTTTTTTACTGCCCTACTAGAAATAGCTGTTTCGGACCCAGACGGCTGGAAATCACTATTTGGGTCCCGGACATCCTGAGAATGACACCGGCCCGTCGGACAGCCAAAAATGTCGATTCTGCCCCCGACCGGCCAAAATCACTGTTCAGCCCGGGAACTGCTCGAAACTCGTGTTTTTTTGACTGCCCTACCAGAAATAGCAGTTTCGGACCCAGACGGCGGGAAATCGCTATTTGTGTCCAGGTCATCCTGAGAACGACACCGGCCCGTCGGACAGCCAAAAATGTCGATTCCGCTCCCGACCGGCCAAAATCATTGTTCAGGCCCAGAACTGCCCGAAACTCGTGATTTTTCGACTGCCCCACCAGAAATCGCAGTCTCGGACCCAGACGGCTGGAAATCACTATTTCGGTCCCGGACAACCTGAGAAGGACACCGGCCCGTCGGACAACCAGAAATGTCGATTCTGCCCCCGACCGGCCAAAATCACTGTTCAGGCCGGGAACTGCTCGAAACTCGTGTTTTTTTGACTGCCCTACCAGAAATAGCAGTTTCGGACCCAGACGGCGGGAAATCGCTATTTGTGTCCAGGTCATCCTGAGAACGACACCGGCCCGTCGGACTGCCAAAAATGTCGATTCCGCTCCCGACCGGCCAAAATCATTGTTCAGGCCCAGAACTGCCCGAAACTCGTGATTTTTCGACTGCCCCACCAGAAATCGCAGTCTCGGACCCAGACAGCTGGAAATCACTATTTGGGTCCCGGACAGCCGGAGAACGACACCGGCCCGTCGGACAGCCAAAAATGACGATTCTGCCCACGACTGACCAAAATCACTGTTCTGTCCGGGAACTGCTCGAAACTCGTGTTTTTTTTACTGCCCCACCAGAAATAGCTGTTTCGGACCCAGACGGCTGGAAATCACTATTTGGGTCCCGGACATCCTGAGAATGACACCGGCCCGTCGGGCAGCCAAAAATGACGATTCTGCCCCCGACCGGCCAAAATCACTGTTCAGGCCCAGAACTGCCCGAAACTCGTGATTTTTCGACTGCCCCACCAGAAATCGCAGTCTCGGACCCAGACGGCTGGAAATCACTATTTCGGTCCCGGACAACCTGAGAAGGACACCGGCCCGTCGGACAACCAGAAATGTCGATTCTGCCCCCGACCGGCCAAAATCACTGTTCAGGCCGGGAACTGCTCGAAACTCGTGTTTTTTTTACTGCCCTACTAGAAATAGCTGTTTCGGACCCAGACGGCTGGAAATCACTATTTGGGTCCCGGACATCCTGAGAATGACACCGGCCCGTCGGACAGCCAAAAATGTCGATTCTGCCCCCGACCGGCCAAAATCACTGTTCAGCCCGGGAACTGCTCGAAACTCGTGTTTTTTTGACTGCCCTACCAGAAATAGCAGTTTCGGACCCAGACGGCGGGAAATCGCTATTTGTGTCCAGGTCATCCTGAGAACGACACCGGCCCGTCGGACTGCCAAAAATGTCGATTCCGCTCCCGACCGGCCAAAATCATTGTTCAGGCCCAGAACTGCCCGAAACTCGTGATTTTTCGACTGCCCCACCAGAAATCGCAGTCTCGGACCCAGACAGCTGGAAATCACTATTTGGGTCCCGGACAGCCGGAGAACGACACCGGCCCGTCGGACAGCCAAAAATGACGATTCTGCCCACGACTGACCAAAATCACTGTTCTGTCCGGGAACTGCTCGAAACTCGTGTTTTTTTTACTGCCCCACCAGAAATAGCTGTTTCGGACCCAGACGGCTGGAAATCACTATTTGGGTCCCGGACATCCTGAGAATGACACCGGCCCGTCGGGCAGCCAAAAATGACGATTCTGCCCCCGACCGGCCAAAATCACTGTTCAGGCCCAGAACTGCCCGAAACTCGTGATTTTTCGACTGCCCCACCAGAAATCGCAGTCTCGGACCCAGACGGCTGGAAATCACTATTTCGGTCCCGGACAACCTGAGAAGGACACCGGCCCGTCGGACAACCAGAAATGTCGATTCTGCCCCCGACCGGCCAAAATCACTGTTCAGGCCGGGAACTGCTCGAAACTCGTGTTTTTTTTACTGCCCTACTAGAAATAGCTGTTTCGGACCCAGACGGCTGGAAATCACTATTTGGGTCCCGGACATCCTGAGAATGACACCGGCCCGTCGGACAGCCAAAAATGTCGATTCTGCCCCCGACCGGCCAAAATCACTGTTCAGCCCGGGAACTGCTCGAAACTCGTGTTTTTTTGACTGCCCTACCAGAAATAGCAGTTTCGGACCCAGACGGCGGGAAATCGCTATTTGTGTCCAGGTCATCCTGAGAACGACACCGGCCCGTCGGACAGCCAAAAATGTCGATTCCGCTCCCGACCGGCCAAAATCATTGTTCAGGCCCAGAACTGCCCGAAACTCGTGATTTTTCGACTGCCCCACCAGAAATCGCAGTCTCGGACCCAGACAGCTGGAAATCACTATTTGGGTCCCGGACAGCCGGAGAACGACACCGGCCCGTCGGACAGCCAAAAATGACGATTCTGCCCACGACTGACCAAAATCACTGTTCTGTCCGGGAACTGCTCGAAACTCGTGTTTTTTTTACTGCCCCACCAGAAATAGCTGTTTCGGACCCAGACGGCTGGAAATCACTATTTGGGTCCCGGACATCCTGAGAATGACACCGGCCCGTCGGGCAGCCAAAAATGACGATTCTGCCCCCGACCGGCCAAAATCACTGTTCAGGCCCAGAACTGCCCGAAACTCGTGATTTTTCGACTGCCCCACCAGAAATCGCAGTCTCGGACCCAGACGGCTGGAAATCACTATTTCGGTCCCGAACAGCCGGAGAACGACACCGGCCCGTCGGACAGCCAAAAATGACGATTCTGCCCACGACAGACCAAAATCACTGTTCTGTCCGGGAACTGCTCGAAACTCGTGTTTTTTTTACTGCCCCACCAGAAATAGCTGTTTCGGACCCAGACGGCTGGAAATCACTATTTGGGTCCCGGACATCCTGAGAATGACACCGGCCCGTCGGGCAGCCAAAAATGACGATTCTGCCCCCGACCGGCCAAAATCACTGTTCAGGCCCAGAACTGCCCGAAACTCGTGATTTTTCGACTGCCCCACCAGAAATCGCAGTCTCGGACCCAGACGGCTGGAAATCACTATTTCGGTCCCGAACAGCCGGAGAACGACACCGGCCCGTCGGACAGCCAAAAATGACGATTCTGCCCACGACTGACCAAAATCACTGTTCTGTCCGGGAACTGCTCGAAACTCGTGTTTTTTTGACTGCCCCACCCGAAATAGCTATTTCGGACCCAGACGGCTGGAAATCACTCTTTGGGTCCCGGACATCCTGAGAATGACACCGGCCCGCCGGGCAGCCAAAAATGTCGATTCTGCCCCCGACCGGCCAAAATCACTGTTCAGGCCCAGAACTGCCCGAAACTCGTGATTTTTCGACTGCCCCACCAGAAATCGCAGTCTCGGACCCAGACGGCTGGAAATCACTATTTCGGTCCCGGACAACCTGAGAAGGACACCGGCCCGTCGGACAACCAGAAATGTCGATTCTGCCCCCGACCGGCCAAAATCACTGTTCAGGCCGGGAACTGCTCGAAACTCGTGTTTTTTTTACTGCCCTACTAGAAATAGCTGTTTCGGACCCAGACGGCTGGAAATCACTATTTGGGTCCCGGACATCCTGAGAATGACACCGGCCCGTCGGACAGCCAAAAATGTCGATTCTGCCCCCGACCGGCCAAAATCACTGTTCAGCCCGGGAACTGCTCGAAACTCGTGTTTTTTTGACTGCCCTACCAGAAATAGCAGTTTCGGACCCAGACGGCGGGAAATCGCTATTTGTGTCCAGGTCATCCTGAGAACGACACCGGCCCGTCGGACAGCCAAAAATGTCGATTCCGCTCCCGACCGGCCAAAATCATTGTTCAGGCCCAGAACTGCCCGAAACTCGTGATTTTTCGACTGCCCCACCAGAAATCGCAGTCTCGGACCCAGACGGCTGGAAATCACTATTTCGGTCCCGAACAGCCGGAGAACGACACCGGCCCGTCGGACAGCCAAAAATGACGATTCTGCCCACGACTGACCAAAATCACTGTTCTGTCCGGGAACTGCTCGAAACTCGTGTTTTTTTGACTGCCCCACCCGAAATAGCTATTTCGGACCCAGACGGCTGGAAATCACTCTTTGGGTCCCGGACATCCTGAGAATGACACCGGCCCGCCGGGCAGCCAAAAATGTCGATTCTGCCCCCGACCGGCCAAAATCACTGTTCAGGCCCAGAACTGCCCGAAACTCGTGATTTTTCGACTGCCCCACCAGAAATCGCAGTCTCGGACCCAGACGGCTGGAAATCACTATTTCGGTCCCGGACAACCTGAGAAGGACACCGGCCCGTCGGACAACCAGAAATGTCGATTCTGCCCCCGACCGGCCAAAATCACTGTTCAGGCCGGGAACTGCTCGAAACTCGTGTTTTTTTTACTGCCCTACTAGAAATAGCTGTTTCGGACCCAGACGGCTGGAAATCACTATTTGGGTCCCGGACATCCTGAGAATGACACCGGCCCGTCGGACAGCCAAAAATGTCGATTCTGCCCCCGACCGGCCAAAATCACTGTTCAGCCCGGGAACTGCTCGAAACTCGTGTTTTTTTGACTGCCCTACCAGAAATAGCAGTTTCGGACCCAGACGGCGGGAAATCGCTATTTGTGTCCAGGTCATCCTGAGAACGACACCGGCCCGTCGGACAGCCAAAAATGTCGATTCCGCTCCCGACCGGCCAAAATCATTGTTCAGGCCCAGAACTGCCCGAAACTCGTGATTTTTCGACTGCCCCACCAGAAATCGCAGTCTCGGATCCAGACAGCTGGAAATCACTATTTGGGTCCCGGACAGCCGGAGAACGACACCGGCCCGTCGGACAGCCAAAAATGACGATTCTGCCCACGACTGACCAAAATCACTGTTCTGTCCGGGAACTGCTCGAAACTCGTGTTTTTTTGACTGCCCCACCAGAAATAGCTGTTTCGGACCCAGACGGCTGGAAATCACTATTTGGGTCCCGGACATCCTGAGAATGACACCGGCCCGTCGGGCAGCCAAAAATGACGATTCTGCCCCCGACCGGCCAAAATCACTGTTCAGGCCCAGAACTGCCCGAAACTCGTGATTTTTCGACTGCCCCACCAGAAATCGCAGTCTCGGACCCAGACGGCTGGAAATCACTATTTCGGTCCCGAACAGCCGGAGAACGACACCGGCCCGTCGGACAGCCAAAAATGACGATTCTGCCCACGACTGACCAAAATCACTGTTCTATCCGGGAACTGCTCGAAACTCGTGTTTTTTTGACTGCCCCACCCGAAATAGCTATTTCGGACCCAGACGGCTGGAAATCACTATTTGGGTCCCGGACATCCTGAGAATGACACCGGCCCGCCGGGCAGCCAAAAATGTCGATTCTGCCCCCGACCGGCCAAAATCACTGTTCAGGCCCAGAACTGCCCGAAACTCGTGATTTTTCGACTGCCCCACCAGAAATCGCAGTCTCGGACCCAGACGGCTGGAAATCACTATTTCGGTCCCGGACAACCTGAGAAGGACACCGGCCCGTCGGACAACCAGAAATGTCGATTCTGCCCCCGACCGGCCAAAATCACTGTTCAGGCCGGGAACTGCTCGAAACTCGTGTTTTTTTTACTGCCCTACTAGAAATAGCTGTTTCGGACCCAGACGGCTGGAAATCACTATTTGGGTCCCGGACATCCTGAGAATGACACCGGCCCGTCGGACAGCCAAAAATGTCGATTCTGCCCCCGACCGGCCAAAATCACTGTTCAGCCCGGGAACTGCTCGAAACTCGTGTTTTTTTGACTGCCCTACCAGAAATAGCAGTTTCGGACCCAGACGGCGGGAAATCGCTATTTGTGTCCAGGTCATCCTGAGAACGACACCGGCCCGTCGGACAGCCAAAAATGTCGATTCCGCTCCCGACCGGCCAAAATCATTGTTCAGGCCCAGAACTGCCCGAAACTCGTGATTTTTCGACTGCCCCACCAGAAATCGCAGTCTCGGATCCAGACAGCTGGAAATCACTATTTGGGTCCCGGACAGCCGGAGAACGACACCGGCCCGTCGGACAGCCAAAAATGACGATTCTGCCCACGACTGACCAAAATCACTGTTCTGTCCGGGAACTGCTCGAAACTCGTGTTTTTTTTACTGCCCCACCAGAAATAGCTGTTTCGGACCCAGACGGCTGGAAATCACTATTTGGGTCCCGGACATCCTGAGAATGACACCGGCCCGTCGGGCAGCCAAAAATGACGATTCTGCCCCCGACCGGCCAAAATCACTGTTCAGGCCCAGAACTGCCCGAAACTCGTGATTTTTCGACTGCCCCACCAGAAATCGCAGTCTCGGACCCAGACGGCTGGAAATCACTATTTCGGTCCCAAACAGCCGGAGAACGACACCGGCCCGTCGGACAGCCAAAAATGACGATTCTGCCCACGACTGACCAAAATCACTGTTCTATCCGGGAACTGCTCGAAACTCGTGTTTTTTTGACTGCCCCACCCGAAATAGCTATTTCGGACCCAGACGGCTGGAAATCACTATTTGGGTCCCGGACATCCTGAGAATGACACCGGCCCGCCGGGCAGCCAAAAATGTCGATTCTGCCCCCGACCGGCCAAAATCACTGTTCAGGCCCAGAACTGCCCGAAACTCGTGATTTTTCGACTGCCCCACCAGAAATCGCAGTCTCGGACCCAGACGGCTGGAAATCACTATTTCGGTCCCGGACAACCTGAGAAGGACACCGGCCCGTCGGACAACCAGAAATGTCGATTCTGCCCCCGACCGGCCAAAATCGCTGTTCAGGCCGGGAACTGCTCGAAACTCGTGTTTTTTTTACTGCCCTACTAGAAATAGCTGTTTCGGACCCAGACGGCTGGAAATCACTATTTGGGTCCCGGACATCCTGAGAATGACACCGGCCTGTCGGACAGCCGAAAATGTCGATTCTGCCCCCGACCGGCCAAAATCACTGTTCAGCCCGGGAACTGCTAGAAACTCGTGTTTTTTTGACTGCCCTACCAGAAATAGCAGTTTCGGACCCAGACGGCGGGAAATCGCTATTTGTGTCCAGGTCATCCTGAGAACGACACCGGCCCGTCGGACAGCCAAAAATGTCGATTCCGCTCCCGACCGGCCAAAATCATTGTTCAGGCCCAGAACTGCCCGAAACTCGTGATTTTTCGACTGCCCCACCAGAAATCGCAGTCTCGGACCCAGACGGCTGGAAATCACTATTTCGGTCCCGGACAACCTGAGAAGGACACCGGCCCGTCGGACAACCAGAAATGTCGATTCTGCCCCCGACCGGCCAAAATCACTGTTCAGGCCGGGAACTGCTCGAAACTCGTGTTTTTTTTACTGCCCTACTAGAAATAGCTGTTTCGGACCCAGACGGCTGGAAATCACTATTTGGGTCCCGGACATCCTGAGAATGACACCGGCCCGTCGGACAGCCAAAAATGTCGATTCTGCCCCCGACCGGCCAAAATCACTGTTCAGCCCGGGAACTGCTCGAAACTCGTGTTTTTTTGACTGCCCTACCAGAAATAGCAGTTTCGGACCCAGACGGCGGGAAATCGCTATTTGTGTCCAGGTCATCCTGAGAACGACACCGGCCCGTCGGACAGCCAAAAATGTCGATTCCGCTCCCGACCGGCCAAAATCATTGTTCAGGCCCAGAACTGCCCGAAACTCGTGATTTTTCAACTGCCCCACCAGAAATCGCAGTCTCGGATCCAGACAGCTGGAAATCACTATTTAGGTCCCGGACAGCCGGAGAACGACACCGGCCCGTCGGACAGCCAAAAATGACGATTCTGCCCACGACTGACCAAAATCACTGTTCTGTCCGGGAACTGCTCGAAACTCGTGTTTTTTTTACTGCCCCACCAGAAATAGCTGTTTCGGACCCAGACGGCTGGAAATCACTATTTGGGTCCCGGACATCCTGAGAATGACACCGGCCCGTCGGACAGCCAAAAATGACGATTCTGCCCCCGACCGGCCAAAATCACTGTTCAGGCCCAGAACTGCCCGAAACTCGTGATTTTTCGACTGCCCCACCAGAAATCGCAGTCTCGGACCCAGACGGCTGGAAATCACTATTTCGGTCCCGAACAGCCGGAGAAGGACACCGGCCCGTCGGACAGCCAAAAATGACGATTCTGCCCACGACTGACCAAAATCACTGTTCTATCCGGGAACTGCTCGAAACTCGTGTTTTTTTGACTGCCCCACCCGAAATAGCTATTTCGGACCCAGACGGCTGGAAATCACTATTTGGGTCCCGGACATCCTGAGAATGACACCGGCCCGCCGGGCAGCCAAAAATGTCGATTCTGCCCCCGACCGGCCAAAATCACTGTTCAGGCCCAGAACTGCCCGAAACTCGTGATTTTTCGACTGCCCCACCAGAAATCGCAGTCTCGGACCCAGACGGCTGGAAATCACTATTTCGGTCCCGGACAACCTGAGAAGGACACCGGCCCGTCGGACAACCAGAAATGTCGATTCTGCCCCCGACCGGCCAAAATCACTGTTCAGGCCGGGAACTGCTCGAAACTCGTGTTTTTTTGACTGCCCTACTAGAAATAGCTGTTTCGGACCCAGACGGCTGGAAATCACTATTTGGGTCCCGGACATCCTGAGAATGACACCGGCCCGTCGGACAGCCGAAAATGTCGATTCTGCCCCCGACCGGCCAAAATCACTGTTCAGCCCGGGAACTGCTAGAAACTCGTGTTTTTTTGACTGCCCTACCAGAAATAGCAGTTTCGGACCCAGACGGCGGGAAATCGCTATTTGTGTCCAGGTCATCCTGAGAACGACACCGGCCCGTCGGACAGCCAAAAATGTCGATTCCGCTCCCGACCGGCCAAAATCATTGTTCAGGCCCAGAACTGCCCGAAACTCGTGATTTTTTGACTGCCCCACCAGAAATCGCAGTCTCGGACCCAGACGGCTGGAAATCACTATTTGGGTCCCGGACAGCCGGAGAACGACACCGGCCCGTCGGACAGCCAAAAATGACGATTCTGCCCACGACAGACCAAAATCACTGTTCTGTCCGGGAACTGCTCGAAACTCGTGTTTTTTTGACTGCCCCACCCGAAATAGCTATTTCGGACCCAGACGGCTGGAAATCACTATTTGGGTCCCGGACATCCTGAGAATGACACCGGCCCGCCGGGCAGCCAAAAATGTCGATTCTGCCCCCGACCGGCCAAAATCACTGTTCAGGCCCAGAACTGCCCGAAACTCGTGATTTTTCGACTGCCCCACCAGAAATCGCAGTCTCGGACCCAGACGGCTGGAAATCACTATTTCGGTCCCGGACAACCTGAGAAGGACACCGGCCCGTCGGACAACCAGAAATGTCGATTCTGCCCCCGACCGGCCAAAATCACTGTTCAGGCCGGGAACTGCTCGAAACTCGTGTTTTTTTTACTGCCCTACTAGAAATAGCTGTTTCGGACCCAGACGGCTGGAAATCACTATTTGGGTCCCGGACATCCTGAGAATGACACCGGCCCGTCGGACAGCCAAAAATGTCGATTCTGCCCCCGACCGGCCAAAATCACTGTTCAGCCCGGGAACTGCTAGAAACTCGTGTTTTTTTGACTGCCCTACCAGAAATAGCAGTTTCGGACCCAGACGGCGGGAAATCGCTATTTGTGTCCAGGTCATCCTGAGAACGACACCGGCCCGTCGGACAGCCAAAAATGTCGATTCCGCTCCCGACCGGCCAAAATCATTGTTCAGGCCCAGAACTGCCCGAAACTCGTGATTTTTCGACTGCCCCACCAGAAATCGCAGTCTCGGACCCAGACGGCTGGAAATCACTATTTCGGTCCCGGACAACCTGAGAAGGACACCGGCCCGTCGGGCAACCAGAAATGTCGATTCTGCCCCCGACCGGCCAAAATCACTGTTCAGGCCGGGAACTGCTCGAAACTCGTGTTTTTTTGACTGCCCCACCCGAAATAGCTATTTCGGACCCAGACGGCTGGAAATCACTATTTGGGTCCCGGACATCCTGAGAATGACACCGGCCCGCCGGGCAGCCAAAAATGTCGATTCTGCCCCCGACCGGCCAAAATCACTGTTCAGGCCCAGAACTGCCCGAAACTCGTGATTTTTCGACTGCCCCACCAGAAATCGCAGTCTCGGACCCAGACGGCTGGAAATCACTATTTCGGTCCCGGACAACCTGAGAAGGACACCGGCCCGTCGGACAACCAGAAATGTCGATTCTGCCCCCGACCGGCCAAAATCACTGTTCAGGCCGGGAACTGCTCGAAACTCGTGTTTTTTTTACTGCCCTACTAGAAATAGCTGTTTCGGACCCAGACGGCTGGAAATCACTATTTGGGTCCCGGACATCCTGAGAATGACACCGGCCCGTCGGACAGCCAAAAATGTCGATTCTGCCCCCGACCGGCCAAAATCACTGTTCAGCCCGGGAACTGCTAGAAACTCGTGTTTTTTTGACTGCCCTACCAGAAATAGCAGTTTCGGACCCAGACGGCGGGAAATCGCTATTTGTGTCCAGGTCATCCTGAGAACGACACCGGCCCGTCGGACAGCCAAAAATGTCGATTCCGCTCCCGACCGGCCAAAATCATTGTTCAGGCCCAGAACTGCCCGAAACTCGTGATTTTTCGACTGCCCCACCAGAAATCGCAGTCTCGGACCCAGACGGCTGGAAATCACTATTTCGGTCCCGGACAACCTGAGAAGGACACCGGCCCGTCGGGCAACCAGAAATGTCGATTCTGCCCCCGACCGGCCAAAATCACTGTTCAGGCCGGGAACTGCTCGAAACTCGTGTTTTTTTGACTGCCCCACCCGAAATAGCTATTTCGGACCCAGACGGCTGGAAATCACTATTTGGGTCCCGGACATCCTGAGAATGACACCGGCCCGCCGGGCAGCCAAAAATGTCGATTCTGCCCCCGACCGGCCAAAATCACTGTTCAGGCCCAGAACTGCCCGAAACTCGTGATTTTTCGACTGCCCCACCAGAAATCGCAGTCTCGGACCCAGACGGCTGGAAATCACTATTTCGGTCCCGGACAACCTGAGAAGGACACCGGCCCGTCGGACAACCAGAAATGTCGATTCTGCCCCCGACCGGCCAAAATCACTGTTCAGGCCGGGAACTGCTCGAAACTCGTGTTTTTTTGACTGCCCTACTAGAAATAGCTGTTTCGGACCCAGACGGCTGGAAATCACTATTTGGGTCCCGGACATCCTGAGAATGACACCGGCCCGTCGGACAGCCAAAAATGTCGATTCTGCCCCCGACCGGCCAAAATCACTGTTCAGCCCGGGAACTGCTCGAAACTCGTGTTTTTTTGACTGCCCTACCAGAAATAGCAGTTTCGGACCCAGACGGCGGGAAATCGCTATTTGTGTCCAGGTCATCCTGAGAACGACACCGGCCCGTCGGACAGCCAAAAATGTCGATTCCGCTCCCGACCGGCCAAAATCATTGTTCAGGCCCAGAACTGCCCGAAACTCGTGATTTTTCGACTGCCCCACCAGAAATCGCAGTCTCGGACCCAGACGGCTGGAAATCACTATTTCGGTCCCGGACAACCTGAGAAGGACACCGGCCCGTCGGACAACCAGAAATGTCGATTCTGCCCCCGACCGGCCAAAATCACTGTTCAGGCCGGGAACTGCTCGAAACTCGTGTTTTTTTGACTGCCCCACCCGAAATAGCTATTTCGGACCCAGACGGCTGGAAATCACTATTTGGGTCCCGGACATCCTGAGAATGACACCGGCCCGCCGGGCAGCCAAAAATGTCGATTCTGCCCCCGACCGGCCAAAATCACTTTTCAGGCCCAGAACTGCCCGAAACTCGTGATTTTTCGACTGCCCCACCAGAAATCGCAGTCTCGGACCCAGACGGCTGGAAATCACTATTTCGGTCCCGGACAACCTGAGAAGGACACCGGCCCGTCGGACAACCAGAAATGTCGATTCTGCCCCCGACCGGCCAAAATCACTGTTCAGGCCGGGAACTGCTCGAAACTCGTGTTTTTTTGACTGCCCTACTAGAAATAGCTGTTTCGGACCCAGACGGCTGGAAATCACTATTTGGGTCCCGGACATCCTGAGAATGACACCGGCCCGTCGGACAGCCGAAAATGTCGATTCTGCCCCCGACCGGCCAAAATCACTGTTCAGCCCGGGAACTGCTAGAAACTCGTGTTTTTTTGACTGCCCTACCAGAAATAGCAGTTTCGGACCCAGACGGCGGGAAATCGCTATTTGTGTCCAGGTCATCCTGAGAACGACACCGGCCCGTCGGACAGCCAAAAATGTCGATTCCGCTCCCGACCGGCCAAAATCATTGTTCAGGCCCAGAACTGCCCGAAACTCGTGATTTTTCGACTGCCCCACCAGAAATCGCAGTCTCGGACCCAGACGGCTGGAAATCACTATTTGGGTCCCGGACAGCCGGAGAACGACACCGGCCCGTCGGACAGCCAAAAATGACGATTCTGCCCACGACAGACCAAAATCACTGTTCTGTCCGGGAACTGCTCGAAACTCGTGTTTTTTTGACTGCCCCACCCGAAATAGCTATTTCGGACCCAGACGGCTGGAAATCACTATTTGGGTCCCGGACATCCTGAGAATGACACCGGCCCGCCGGGCAGCCAAAAATGTCGATTCTGCCCCCGACCGGCCAAAATCACTGTTCAGGCCCAGAACTGCCCGAAACTCGTGATTTTTCGACTGCCCCACCAGAAATCGCAGTCTCGGACCCAGACGGCTGGAAATCACTATTTCGGTCCCGGACAACCTGAGAAGGACACCGGCCCGTCGGACAACCAGAAATGTCGATTCTGCCCCCGACCGGCCAAAATCACTGTTCAGGCCGGGAACTGCTCGAAACTCGTGTTTTTTTGACTGCCCTACTAGAAATAGCTGTTTCGGACCCAGACGGCTGGAAATCACTATTTGGGTCCCGGACATCCTGAGAATGACACCGGCCCGTCGGACAGCCGAAAATGTCGATTCTGCCCCCGACCGGCCAAAATCACTGTTCAGCCCGGGAACTGCTCGAAACTCGTGTTTTTTTGACTGCCCTACCAGAAATAGCAGTTTCGGACCCAGACGGCGGGAAATCGCTATTTGTGTCCAGGTCATCCTGAGAACGACACCGGCCCGTCGGACAGCCAAAAATGTCGATTCCGCTCCCGACCGGCCAAAATCATTGTTCAGGCCCAGAACTGCCCGAAACTCGTGATTTTTCGACTGCCCCACCAGAAATCGCAGTCTCGGACCCAGACGGCTGGAAATCACTATTTGGGTCCCGGACAGCCTGAGAACGACACCGGCCCGTCGGACAGCCAAAAATGACGATTCTGCCCACGACAGACCAAAATCACTGTTCTGTCCGGGAACTGCTCGAAACTCGTGTTTTTTTGACTGCCCCACCCGAAATAGCTATTTCGGACCCAGACGGCTGGAAATCACTATTTGGGTCCCGGACATCCTGAGAATGACACCGGCCCGCCGGGCAGCCAAAAATGTCGATTCTGCCCCCGACCGGCCAAAATCACTGTTCAGGCCCAGAACTGCCCGAAACTCGTGATTTTTCGACTGCCCCACCAGAAATCGCAGTCTCGGACCCAGACGGCGGGAAATCACTATTTCGGTCCCGGACAACCTGAGAAGGACACCGGCCCGTCGGACAGCCAAAAATGTCGATTCCGCTCCCGACCGGCCAAAATCATTGTTCAGGCCCAGAACTGCTCGAAACTCGTGTTTTTTTTACTGCCCCACCAGAAATCGCAGTCTCGGATCCAGACAGCTGGAAATCACTATTTGGGTCCCGGACATCCTGAGAATGACACCGGCCCGTCGGACAGCCAAAAATGTCGATTCTGCCCCCGACCGGCCAAAATCACTGTTCTGTCCGGGAACTGCTCGAAACTCGTGTTTTTTTGACTGCCCTACCAGAAATAGCAGTTTCGGACCCAGACGGCGGGAAATCGCTATTTGTGTCCAGGTCATCCTGAGAACGACACCGGCCCGTCGGACAGCCAAAAATGTCGATTCTGCCCCCGACCGGCCAAAATCACTGTTCAGGCCCAGAACTGCCCGAAACTCGTGATTTTTCGACTGCCCCACCAGAAATCGCAGTCTCGGACCCAGACGGCTGGAAATCACTATTTCGGTCCCGAACAGCCGGAGAACGACACCGGCCCGTCGGACAGCCAAAAATGACGATTCTGCCCACGACTGACCAAAATCACTGTTCTATCCGGGAACTGCTCGAAACTCGTGTTTTTTTGACTGCCCCACCCGAAATAGCTATTTCGGACCCAGACGGCTGGAAATCACTATTTGGGTCCCGGACATCCTGAGAATGACACCGGCCCGCCGGGCAGCCAAAAATGTCGATTCTGCCCCCGACCGGCCAAAATCACTGTTCAGGCCCAGAACTGCCCGAAACTCGTGATTTTTCGACTGCCCCACCAGAAATCGCAGTCTCGGACCCAGACGGCTGGAAATCACTATTTCGGTCCCGGACAACCTGAGAAGGACACAGGCCCGTCGGACAACCAGAAATGTCGATTCTGCCCCCGACCGGCCAAAATCACTGTTCAGGCCGGGAACTGCTCGAAACTCGTGTTTTTTTGACTGCCCTACTAGAAATAGCTGTTTCGGACCCAGACGGCTGGAAATCACTATTTGGGTTCCGGACATCCTGAGAATGACACCGGCCCGTCGGACAGCCGAAAATGTCGATTCTGCCCCCGACCGGCCAAAATCACTGTTCAGCCCGGGAACTGCTAGAAACTCGTGTTTTTTTGACTGCCCTACCAGAAATAGCAGTTTCGGACCCAGACGGCGGGAAATCGCTATTTGTGTCCAGGTCATCCTGAGAACGACACCGGCCCGTCGGACAGCCAAAAATGTCGATTCCGCTCCCGACCGGCCAAAATCATTGTTCAGGCCCAGAACTGCCGGAAACTCGTGATTTTTCGACTGCCCCACCAGAAATCGCAGTCTCGGACCCAGACGGCTGGAAATCACTATTTGGGTCCCGGACAGCCGGAGAACGACACCGGCCCGTCGGACAGCCAAAAATGACGATTCTGCCCACGACAGACCAAAATCACTGTTCTGTCCGGGAACTGCTCGAAACTCGTGTTTTTTTGACTGCCCCACCCGAAATAGCTATTTCGGACCCAGACGGCTGGAAATCACTATTTGGGTCCCGGACATCCTGAGAATGACACCGGCCCGCCGGGCAGCCAAAAATGTCGATTCTGCCCCCGACCGGCCAAAATCACTGTTCAGGCCCAGAACTGCCCGAAACTCGTGATTTTTCGACTGCCCCACCAGAAATCGCAGTCTCGGACCCAGACGGCTGGAAATCACTATTTCGGTCCCGGACAACCTGAGAAGGACACCGGCCCGTCGGACAACCAGAAATGTCGATTCTGCCCCCGACCGGCCAAAATCACTGTTCAGGCCGGGAACTGCTCGAAACTCGTGTTTTTTTGACTGCCCTACTAGAAATAGCTGTTTCGGACCCAGACGGCTGGAAATCACTATTTGGGTCCCGGACATCCTGAGAATGACACCGGCCCGTCGGACAGCCGAAAATGTCGATTCTGCCCCCGACCGGCCAAAATCACTGTTCAGCCCGGGAACTGCTAGAAACTCGTGTTTTTTTGACTGCCCTACCAGAAATAGCAGTTTCGGACCCAGACGGCGGGAAATCGCTATTTGTGTCCAGGTCATCCTGAGAACGACACCGGCCCGTCGGACAGCCAAAAATGTCGATTCCGCTCCCGACCGGCCAAAATCATTGTTCAGGCCCAGAACTGCCCGAAACTCGTGATTTTTCGACTGCCCCACCAGAAATCGCAGTCTCGGACCCAGACGGCTGGAAATCACTATTTGGGTCCCGGACAGCCGGAGAACGACACCGGCCCGTCGGACAGCCAAAAATGACGATTCTGCCCACGACAGACCAAAATCACTGTTCTGTCCGGGAACTGCTCGAAACTCGTGTTTTTTTGACTGCCCCACCCGAAATAGCTATTTCGGACCCAGACGGCTGGAAATCACTATTTGGGTCCCGGACATCCTGAGAATGACACCGGCCCGCCGGGCAGCCAAAAATGTCGATTCTGCCCCCGACCGGCCAAAATCACTGTTCAGGCCCAGAACTGCCCGAAACTCGTGATTTTTCGACTGCCCCACCAGAAATCGCAGTCTCGGACCCAGACGGCGGGAAATCACTATTTCGGTCCCGGACAACCTGAGAAGGACACCGGCCCGTCGGACAGCCAAAAATGTCGATTCCGCTCCCGACCGGCCAAAATCATTGTTCAGGCCCAGAACTGCTCGAAACTCGTGTTTTTTTTACTGCCCCACCAGAAATCGCAGTCTCGGATCCAGACAGCTGGAAATCACTATTTGGGTCCCGGACATCCTGAGAATGACACCGGCCCGTCGGACAGCCAAAAATGTCGATTCTGCCCCCGACCGGCCAAAATCACTGTTCTGTCCGGGAACTGCTCGAAACTCGTGTTTTTTTGACTGCCCTACCAGAAATAGCAGTTTCGGACCCAGACGGCGGGAAATCGCTATTTGTGTCCAGGTCATCCTGAGAACGACACCGGCCCGTCGGACAGCCAAAAATGTCGATTCTGCCCCCGACCGGCCAAAATCACTGTTCAGGCCCAGAACTGCCCGAAACTCGTGATTTTTCGACTGCCCCACCAGAAATCGCAGTCTCGGACCCAGACGGCTGGAAATCACTATTTCGGTCCCGAACAGCCGGAGAACGACACCGGCCCGTCGGACAGCCAAAAATGACGATTCTGCCCACGACTGACCAAAATCACTGTTCTATCCGGGAACTGCTCGAAACTCGTGTTTTTTTGACTGCCCCACCCGAAATAGCTATTTCGGACCCAGACGGCTGGAAATCACTATTTGGGTCCCGGACATCCTGAGAATGACACCGGCCCGCCGGGCAGCCAAAAATGTCGATTCTGCCCCCGACCGGCCAAAATCACTGTTCAGGCCCAGAACTGCCCGAAACTCGTGATTTTTCGACTGCCCCACCAGAAATCGCAGTCTCGGACCCAGACGGCTGGAAATCACTATTTCGGTCCCGGACAACCTGAGAAGGACACAGGCCCGTCGGACAACCAGAAATGTCGATTCTGCCCCCGACCGGCCAAAATCACTGTTCAGGCCGGGAACTGCTCGAAACTCGTGTTTTTTTGACTGCCCTACTAGAAATAGCTGTTTCGGACCCAGACGGCTGGAAATCACTATTTGGGTTCCGGACATCCTGAGAATGACACCGGCCCGTCGGACAGCCGAAAATGTCGATTCTGCCCCCGACCGGCCAAAATCACTGTTCAGCCCGGGAACTGCTAGAAACTCGTGTTTTTTTGACTGCCCTACCAGAAATAGCAGTTTCGGACCCAGACGGCGGGAAATCGCTATTTGTGTCCAGGTCATCCTGAGAACGACACCGGCCCGTCGGACAGCCAAAAATGTCGATTCCGCTCCCGACCGGCCAAAATCATTGTTCAGGCCCAGAACTGCCGGAAACTCGTGATTTTTCGACTGCCCCACCAGAAATCGCAGTCTCGGACCCAGACGGCTGGAAATCACTATTTGGGTCCCGGACAGCCGGAGAACGACACCGGCCCGTCGGACAGCCAAAAATGACGATTCTGCCCACGACAGACCAAAATCACTGTTCTGTCCGGGAACTGCTCGAAACTCGTGTTTTTTTGACTGCCCCACCCGAAATAGCTATTTCGGACCCAGACGGCTGGAAATCACTATTTGGGTCCCGGACATCCTGAGAATGACACCGGCCCGCCGGGCAGCCAAAAATGTCGATTCTGCCCCCGACCGGCCAAAATCACTGTTCAGGCCCAGAACTGCCCGAAACTCGTGATTTTTCGACTGCCCCACCAGAAATCGCAGTCTCGGACCCAGACGGCTGGAAATCACTATTTCGGTCCCGGACAACCTGAGAAGGACACCGGCCCGTCGGACAACCAGAAATGTCGATTCTGCCCCCGACCGGCCAAAATCACTGTTCAGGCCGGGAACTGCTCGAAACTCGTGTTTTTTTGACTGCCCTACTAGAAATAGCTGTTTCGGACCCAGACGGCTGGAAATCACTATTTGGGTCCCGGACATCCTGAGAATGACACCGGCCCGTCGGACAGCCGAAAATGTCGATTCTGCCCCCGACCGGCCAAAATCACTGTTCAGCCCGGGAACTGCTAGAAACTCGTGTTTTTTTGACTGCCCTACCAGAAATAGCAGTTTCGGACCCAGACGGCGGGAAATCGCTATTTGTGTCCAGGTCATCCTGAGAACGACACCGGCCCGTCGGACAGCCAAAAATGTCGATTCCGCTCCCGACCGGCCAAAATCATTGTTCAGGCCCAGAACTGCCCGAAACTCGTGATTTTTCGACTGCCCCACCAGAAATCGCAGTCTCGGACCCAGACGGCTGGAAATCACTATTTGGGTCCCGGACAGCCGGAGAACGACACCGGCCCGTCGGACAGCCAAAAATGACGATTCTGCCCACGACAGACCAAAATCACTGTTCTGTCCGGGAACTGCTCGAAACTCGTGTTTTTTTGACTGCCCCACCCGAAATAGCTATTTCGGACCCAGACGGCTGGAAATCACTATTTGGGTCCCGGACATCCTGAGAATGACACCGGCCCGCCGGGCAGCCAAAAATGTCGATTCTGCCCCCGACCGGCCAAAATCACTGTTCAGGCCCAGAACTGCCCGAAACTCGTGATTTTTCGACTGCCCCACCAGAAATCGCAGTCTCGGACCCAGACGGCTGGAAATCACTATTTCGGTCCCGGACAACCTGAGAAGGACACCGGCCCGTCGGACAACCAGAAATGTCGATTCTGCCCCCGACCGGCCAAAATCACTGTTCAGGCCGGGAACTGCTCGAAACTCGTGTTTTTTTGACTGCCCTACTAGAAATAGCTGTTTCGGACCCAGACGGCTGGAAATCACTATTTGGGTCCCGGACATCCTGAGAATGACACCGGCCCGTCGGACAGCCGAAAATGTCGATTCTGCCCCCGACCGGCCAAAATCACTGTTCAGCCCGGGAACTGCTCGAAACTCGTGTTTTTTTGACTGCCCTACCAGAAATAGCAGTTTCGGACCCAGACGGCGGGAAATCGCTATTTGTGTCCAGGTCATCCTGAGAACGACACCGGCCCGTCGGACAGCCAAAAATGTCGATTCCGCTCCCGACCGGCCAAAATCATTGTTCAGGCCCAGAACTGCCCGAAACTCGTGATTTTTCGACTGCCCCACCAGAAATCGCAGTCTCGGACCCAGACGGCTGGAAATCACTATTTGGGTCCCGGACAGCCTGAGAACGACACCGGCCCGTCGGACAGCCAAAAATGACGATTCTGCCCACGACAGACCAAAATCACTGTTCTGTCCGGGAACTGCTCGAAACTCGTGTTTTTTTGACTGCCCCACCCGAAATAGCTATTTCGGACCCAGACGGCTGGAAATCACTATTTGGGTCCCGGACATCCTGAGAATGACACCGGCCCGCCGGGCAGCCAAAAATGTCGATTCTGCCCCCGACCGGCCAAAATCACTGTTCAGGCCCAGAACTGCCCGAAACTCGTGATTTTTCGACTGCCCCACCAGAAATCGCAGTCTCGGACCCAGACGGCGGGAAATCACTATTTCGGTCCCGGACAACCTGAGAAGGACACCGGCCCGTCGGACAGCCAAAAATGTCGATTCCGCTCCCGACCGGCCAAAATCATTGTTCAGGCCCAGAACTGCTCGAAACTCGTGTTTTTTTTACTGCCCCACCAGAAATCGCAGTCTCGGATCCAGACAGCTGGAAATCACTATTTGGGTCCCGGACATCCTGAGAATGACACCGGCCCGTCGGACAGCCAAAAATGTCGATTCTGCCCTCGACCGGCCAAAATCACTGTTCTGTCCGGGAACTGCTCGAAACTCGTGTTTTTTTGACTGCCCTACCAGAAATAGCAGTTTCGGACCCAGACGGCGGGAAATCGCTATTTGTGTCCAGGTCATCCTGAGAACGACACCGGCCCGTCGGACAGCCAAAAATGTCGATTCTGCCCCCGACCGGCCAAAATCACTGTTCAGGCCCAGAACTGCCCGAAACTCGTGATTTTTCGACTGCCCCACCAGAAATCGCAGTCTCGGACCCAGACGGCTGGAAATCACTATTTCGGTCCCGAACAGCCGGAGAACGACACCGGCCCGTCGGACAGCCAAAAATGACGATTCTGCCCACGACAGACCAAAATCACTGTTCTGTCCGGGAACTGCTCGAAACTCGTGTTTTTTTGACTGCCCCACCCGAAATAGCTATTTCGGACCCAGACGGCTGGAAATCACTATTTGGGTCCCGGACATCCTGAGAATGACACCGGCCCGCCGGGCAGCCAAAAATGTCGATTCTGCCCCCGACCGGCCAAAATCACTGTTCAGGCCCAGAACTGCCCGAAACTCGTGATTTTTCGACTGCCCCACCAGAAATCGCAGTCTCGGACCCAGACGGCTGGAAATCACTATTTCGGTCCCGGACAACCTGAGAAGGACACCGGCCCATCGGACAACCAGAAATGTCGATTCTGCCCCCGACCGGCCAAAATCACTGTTCAGGCCGGGAACTGCTCGAAACTCGTGTTTTTTTGACTGCCCTACTAGAAATAGCTGTTTCGGACCCAGACGGCTGGAAATCACTATTTGGGTCCCGGACATCCTGAGAATGACACCGGCCCGTCGGACAGCCGAAAATGTCGATTCTGCCCCCGACCGGCCAAAATCACTGTTCAGCCCGGGAACTGCTAGAAACTCGTGTTTTTTTGACTGCCCTACCAGAAATAGCAGTTTCGGACCCAGACGGCGGGAAATCGCTATTTGTGTCCAGGTCATCCTGAGAACGACACCGGCCCGTCGGACAGCCAAAAATGTCGATTCCGCTCCCGACCGGCCAAAATCATTGTTCAGGCCCAGAACTGCCCGAAACTCGTGATTTTTCGACTGCCCCACCAGAAATCGCAGTCTCGGACCCAGACGGCTGGAAATCACTATTTGGGTCCCGGACAGCCGGAGAACGACACCGGCCCGTCGGACAGCCAAAAATGACGATTCTGCCCACGACAGACCAAAATCACTGTTCTGTCCGGGAACTGCTCGAAACTCGTGTTTTTTTGACTGCCCCACCCGAAATAGCTATTTCGGACCCAGACGGCTGGAAATCACTATTTGGGTCCCGGACATCCTGAGAATGACACCGGCCCGCCGGGCAGCCAAAAATGTCGATTCTGCCCCCGACCGGCCAAAATCACTGTTCAGGCCCAGAACTGCCCGAAACTCGTGATTTTTCGACTGCCCCACCAGAAATCGCAGTCTCGGACCCAGACGGCTGGAAATCGCTATTTCGGTCCCGGACAACCTGAGAAGGACACCGGCCCGTCGGACAACCAGAAATGTCGATTCTGCCCCCGACCGGCCAAAATCACTGTTCAGGCCGGGAACTGCTCGAAACTCGTGTTTTTTTTACTGCCCTACTAGAAATAGCTGTTTCGGACCCAAACGGCTGGAAATCACTATTTGGGTCCCGGACATCCTGAGAATGACACCGGCCCGTCGGACAGCCAAAAATGTCGATTCTGCCCCCGACCGGCCAAAATCACTGTTCAGCCCGGGAACTGCTCGAAACTCGTGTTTTTTTGACTGCCCTACCAGAAATAGCAGTTTCGGACCCAGACGGCGGGAAATCGCTATTTGTGTCCAGGTCATCCTGAGAACGACACCGGCCCGTCGGACAGCCAAAAATGTCGATTCCGCTCCCGACCGGCCAAAATCATTGTTCAGGCCCAGAACTGCCCGAAACTCGTGATTTTTCGACTGCCCCACCAGAAATCGCAGTCTCGGACCCAGACGGCTGGAAATCACTATTTCGGTCCCGGACAACCTGAGAAGGACACCGGCCCGTCGGACAACCAGAAATGTCGATTCTGCCCCCGACCGGCCAAAATCACTGTTCAGGCCGGGAACTGCTCGAAACTCGTGTTTTTTTTACTGCCCTACTAGAAATAGCTGTTTCGGACCCAGACGGCTGGAAATCACTATTTGGGTCCCGGACATCCTGAGAATGACACCGGCCCGTCGGACAGCCAAAAATGTCAATTCTGCCCCCGACCGGCCAAAATCACTGTTCAGCCCGGGAACTGCTCGAAACTCGTGTTTTTTTGACTGCCCTACCAGAAATAGCAGTTTCGGACCCAGACGGCGGGAAATCGCTATTTGTGTCCAGGTCATCCTGAGAACGACACCGGCCCGTCGGACAGCCAAAAATGTCGATTCCGCTCCCGACCGGCCAAAATCATTGTTCAGGCCCAGAACTGCCCGAAACTCGTGATTTTTCAACTGCCCCACCAGAAATCGCAGTCTCGGATCCAGACAGCTGGAAATCACTATTTGGGTCCCGGACAGCCGGAGAACGACACCGGCCCGTCGGACAGCCAAAAATGACGATTCTGCCCACGACTGACCAAAATCACTGTTCTGTCCGGGAACTGCTCGAAACTCGTGTTTTTTTTACTGCCCCACCAGAAATAGCTGTTTCGGACCCAGACGGCTGGAAATCACTATTTGGGTCCCGGACATCCTGAGAATGACACCGGCCCGTCGGGCAGCCAAAAATGACGATTCTGCCCCCGACCGGCCAAAATCACTGTTCAGGCCCAGAACTGCCCGAAACTCGTGATTTTTCGACTGCCCCACCAGAAATCGCAGTCTCGGACCCAGACGGCTGGAAATCACTATTTCGGTCCCGAACAGCCGGAGAACGACACCGGCCCGTCGGACAGCCAAAAATGACGATTCTGCCCACGACTGACCAAAATCACTGTTCTATCCGGGAACTGCTCGAAACTCGTGTTTTTTTGACTGCCCCACCCGAAATAGCTATTTCGGACCCAGACGGCTGGAAATCACTATTTGGGTCCCGGACATCCTGAGAATGACACCGGCCCGCCGGGCAGCCAAAAATGTCGATTCTGCCCCCGACCGGCCAAAATCACTGTTCAGGCCCAGAACTGCCCGAAACTCGTGATTTTTCGACTGCCCCACCAGAAATCGCAGTCTCGGACCCAGACGGCTGGAAATCACTATTTCGGTCCCGGACAACCTGAGAAGGACACCGGCCCGTCGGACAACCAGAAATGTCGATTCTGCCCCCGACCGGCCAAAATCACTGTTCAGGCCGGGAACTGCTCGAAACTCGTGTTTTTTTTACTGCCCTACTAGAAATAGCTGTTTCGGACCCAGACGGCTGGAAATCACTATTTGGGTCCCGGACATCCTGAGAATGACACCGGCCCGTCGGACAGCCGAAAATGTCGATTCTGCCCCCGACCGGCCAAAATCACTGTTCAGCCCGGGAACTGCTAGAAACTCGTGTTTTTTTGACTGCCCTACCAGAAATAGCAGTTTCGGACCCAGACGGCGGGAAATCGCTATTTGTGTCCAGGTCATCCTGAGAACGACACCGGCCCGTCGGACAGCCAAAAATGTCGATTCCGCTCCCGACCGGCCAAAATCATTGTTCAGGCCCAGAACTGCCCGAAACTCGTGATTTTTCGACTGCCCCACCAGAAATCGCAGTCTCGGACCCAGACAGCTGGAAATCACTATTTGGGTCCCGGACAGCCGGAGAACGACACCGGCCCGTCGGACAGCCAAAAATGACGATTCTGCCCACGACTGACCAAAATCACTGTTCTGTCCGGGAACTGCTCGAAACTCGTGTTTTTTTTACTGCCCCACCAGAAATAGCTGTTTCGGACCCAGACGGCTGGAAATCACTATTTGGGTCCCGGACATCCTGAGAATGACACCGGCCCGTCGGGCAGCCAAAAATGACGATTCTGCCCCCGACCGGCCAAAATCACTGTTCAGGCCCAGAACTGCCCGAAACTCGTGATTTTTCGACTGCCCCACCAGAAATCGCAGTCTCGGACCCAGACGGCTGGAAATCACTATTTCGGTCCCGAACAGCCGGAGAACGACACCGGCCCGTCGGACAGCCAAAAATGACGATTCTGCCCACGACTGACCAAAATCACTGTTCTATCCGGGAACTGCTCGAAACTCGTGTTTTTTTGACTGCCCCACCCGAAATAGCTATTTCGGACCCAGACGGCTGGAAATCACTATTTGGGTCCCGGACATCCTGAGAATGACACCGGCCCGCCGGGCAGCCAAAAATGTCGATTCTGCCCCCGACCGGCCAAAATCACTGTTCAGCCCGGGAACTGCTCGAAACTCGTGATTTTTCGACTGCCCCACCAGAAATCGCAGTCTCGGACCCAGACGGCTGGAAATCACTATTTCGGTCCCGGACAACCTGAGAAGGACACCGGCCCGTCGGACAGCCAGAAATGTCGATTCTGCCCCCGACCGGCCAAAATCATTGTTCAGGCCCAGAACTGCCCGAAACTCGTGATTTTTCGACTGCCCCACCAGAAATCGCAGTCTCGGACCCAGACGGCTGGAAATCACTATTTGGGTCCCGGACAGCCGGAGAACGACACCGGCCCGTCGGACAGCCAAAAATGACGATTCTGCCCACGACTGACCAAAATCACTGTTCTGTCCGGGAACTGCTCGAAACTCGTGTTTTTTGACTGCCCCACCCGAAATAGCTATTTCGGACCCAGACGGCTGGAAATCACTATTTGGGTCCCGGACATCCTGAGGATGACACCGGCCCGTCGGGCAGCCAAAAATGACGATTCTGCCCCCGACCGGCCAAAATCACTGTTCAGGCCCAGAACTGCCCGAAACTCGTGATTTTTCGACTGCCCCACCAGAAATCGCAGTCTCGGACCCAGACGGCTGGAAATCACTATTTCGGTCCCGAACAGCCTGAGAAGGACACCGGCCCGTCGGACAGCCAAAAATGACGATTCTGCCCACGACTGACCAAAATCACTGTTCTATCCGGGAACTGCTCGAAACTCGTGTTTTTTTGACTGCCCCACCCGAAATAGCTATTTCGGACCCAGACGGCTGGAAATCACTATTTGGGTCCCGGACATCCTGAGAATGACACCGGCCCGCCGGGCAGCCAAAAATGTCGATTCTGCCCTCGACCGGCCAAAATCACTGTTCAGGCCCAGAACTGCCCGAAACTCGTGATTTTTCGACTGCCCCACCAGAAATCGCAGTCTCGGACCCAGACGGCTGGAAATCACTATTTCGGTCCCGGACAACCTGAGAAGGACACCGGCCCGTCGGACAACCAGAAATGTCGATTCCGCTCCCGACCGGCCAAAATCATTGTTCAGGCCCAGAACTGCCCGAAACTCGTGATTTTTCGACTGCCCCACCAGAAATCGCAGTCTCGGACCCAGACGGCTGGAAATCACTATTTGGGTCCCGGACAGCCGGAGAACGACACCGGCCCGTCGGACAGCCAAAAATGACGATTCTGCCCACGACAGACCAAAATCACTGTTCTGTCCGGGAACTGCTCGAAACTCGTGTTTTTTGACTGCCCCACCCGAAATAGCTATTTCGGACCCAGACGGCTGGAAATCACTATTTGGGTCCCGGACATCCTGAGAATGACACCGGCCCGCCGGGCAGCCAAAAATGTCGATTCTGCCCCCGACCGGCCAAAATCACTGTTCAGGCCCAGAACTGCCCGAAACTCGTGATTTTTCGACTGCCCCACCAGAAATCGCAGTCTCGGACCCAGACGGCTGGAAATCACTATTTCGGTCCCGGACAACCTGAGAAGGACACCGGCCCGTCGGACAACCAGAAATGTCGATTCTGCCCCCGACCGGCCAAAATCACTGTTCAGGCCGGGAACTGCTCGAAACTCGTGTTTTTTTTACTGCCCTACTAGAAATAGCTGTTTCGGACCCAGACGGCTGGAAATCACTATTTGGGTCCCGGACATCCTGAGAATGACACCGGCCCGTCGGACAGCCAAAAATGTCGATTCTGCCCCCGACCGGCCAAAATCACTGTTCAGCCCGGGAACTGCTCGAAACTCGTGTTTTTTTGACTGCCCTACCAGAAATAGCAGTTTCGGACCCAGACGGCGGGAAATCGCTATTTGTGTCCAGGTCATCCTGAGAACGACACCGGCCCGTCGGACAGCGAAAAATGTCGATTCCGCTCCCGACCGGCCAAAATCATTGTTCAGGCCCAGAACTGCCCGAAACTCGTGATTTTTCGACTGCCCCACCAGAAATCGCAGTCTCGGATCCAGACAGCTGGAAATCACTATTTGGGTCCCGGACAGCCGGAGAACGACACCGGCCCGTCGGACAGCCAAAAATGACGATTCTGCCCACGACAGACCAAAATCACTGTTCTGTCTGGGAACTGCTCGAAACTCGTGTTTTTTTGACTGCCCCACCCGAAATAGCTATTTCGGACCCAGACGGCTGGAAATCACTATTTGGGTCCCGGACATCCTGAGAATGACACCGGCCCGCCGGGCAGCCAAAAATGTCGATTCTGCCCCCGACCGGCCAAAATCACTGTTCAGGCCCAGAACTGCCCGAAACTCGTGATTTTTCGACTGCCCCACCAGAAATCGCAGTCTCGGACCCAGACGGCTGGAAATCACTATTTCGGTCCCGGACAACCTGAGAACGACACCGGCCCGTCGGACAGCCAAAAATGACGATTCTGCCCACGACTGACCAAAATCACTGTTCAGGCCGGGAACTGCTCGAAACTCGTGTTTTTTTGACTGCCCTACTAGAAATAGCTGTTTCGGACCCAGACGGCTGGAAATCACTATTTGGGTCCCGGACATCCTGAGAATGACACCGGCCCGTCGGACAGCCAAAAATGTCGATTCTGCCCCCGACCGGCCAAAATCACTGTTCAGCCCGGGAACTGCTCGAAACTCGTGTTTTTTTGACTGCCCTACCAGAAATAGCAGTTTCGGACCCAGACGGCGGGAAATCGCTATTTGTGTCCAGGTCATCCTGAGAACGACACCGGCCCGTCGGACAACCAGAAATGTCGATTCTGCCCCCGACCGGCCAAAATCATTGTTCAGGCCCAGAACTGCCCGAAACTCGTGATTTTTCGACTGCCCCACCAGAAATCGCAGTCTCGGACCCAGACGGCTGGAAATCACTATTTCGGTCCCGGACAGTCGGAGAACGACACCGGCCCGTCGGACAACCAGAAATGTCGATTCTGCCCCCGACTGACCAAAATCACTGTTCAGGCCGGGAACTGCTCGAAACTCGTGTTTTTTTGACTGCCCCACCCGAAATAGCTATTTCGGACCCAGACGGCTGGAAATCACTATTTGGGTCCCGGACATCCTGAGAATGACACCGGCCCGCCGGGCAGCCAAAAATGTCGATTCTGCCCCCGACCGGCCAAAATCACTGTTCAGCCCGGGAACTGCTCGAAACTCGTGATTTTTCGACTGCCCTACCAGAAATCGCAGTCTCGGACCCAGACGGCGGGAAATCACTATTTCGGTCCCGGACAACCTGAGAAGGACACCGGCCCGTCGGACAGCCAAAAATGTCGATTCCGCCCCCGACCGGCCAAAATCATTGTTCAGGCCCAGAACTGCCCGAAACTCGTGATTTTTCGACTGCCCCACCAGAAATCGCAGTCTCGGACCCAGACAGCTGGAAATCACTATTTGGGTCCCGGACAGCCGGAGAACGACACCGGCCCGTCGGACAGCCAAAAATGACGATTCTGCCCACGACAGACCAAAATCACTGTTCTGTCTGGGAACTGCTCGAAACTCGTGTTTTTTTGACTGCCCCACCCGAAATAGCTATTTCGGACCCAGACGGCTGGAAATCACTATTTGGGTCCCGGACATCCTGAGAATGACACCGGCCCGCCGGGCAGCCAAAAATGTCGATTCTGCCCCCGACCGGCCAAAATCACTGTTCAGGCCCAGAACTGCCCGAAACTCGTGATTTTTCGACTGCCCCACCAGAAATCGCAGTCTCGGACCCAGACGGCTGGAAATCACTATTTCGGTCCCGAACAGCCGGAGAACGACACCGGCCCGTCGGACAGCCAAAAATGACGATTCTGCCCACGACTGACCAAAATCACTGTTCTATCCGGGAACTGCTCGAAACTCGTGTTTTTTTGACTGCCCCACCCGAAATAGCTATTTCGGACCCAGACGGCTGGAAATCACTATTTGGGTCCCGGACATCCTGAGAATGACACCGGCCCGCCGGGCAGCCAAAAATGTCGATTCTGCCCCCGACCGGCCAAAATCACTGTTCAGGCCCAGAACTGCCCGAAACTCGTGATTTTTCGACTGCCCCACCAGAAATCGCAGTCTCGGGCCCAGACGGCTGGAAATCACTATTTCGGTCCCGGACAACCTGAGAAGGACACCGGCCCGTCGGACAACCAGAAATGTCGATTCTGCCCCCGATCGGCCAAAATCATTGTTCAGGCCCAGAACTGCCCGAAACTCGTGATTTTTCGACTGCCCCACCAGAAATCGCAGTCTCGGACCCAGACGGCTGGAAATCACTATTTGGGTCCCGGACAGCCGGAGAACGACACCGGCCCGTCGGACAGCCAAAAATGACGATTCTGCCCACGACAGACCAAAATCACTGTTCTGTCCGGGAACTGCTCGAAACTCGTGTTTTTTGACTGCCCCACCCGAAATAGCTATTTCGGACCCAGACGGCTGGAAATCACTATTTGGGTCCCGGACATCCTGAGAATGACACTGGCCCGCCGGGCAGCCAAAAATGTCGATTCTGCCCCCGACCGGCCAAAATCACTGTTCAGGCCCAGAACTGCCCGAAACTCGTGATTTTTCGACTGCCCCACCAGAAATCGCAGTCTCGGACCCAGACGGCTGGAAATCACTATTTCGGTCCCGGACAACCTGAGAAGGACACCGGCCCGTCGGACAACCAGAAATGTCGATTCTGCCCCCGACCGGCCAAAATCACTGTTCAGGCCGGGAACTGCTCGAAACTCGTGTTTTTTTTACTGCCCTACTAGAAATAGCTGTTTCGGACCCAGACGGCTGGAAATCACTATTTGGGTCCCGGACATCCTGAGAATGACACCGGCCCGTCGGACAGCCAAAAATGTCGATTCTGCCCCCGACCGGCCAAAATCACTGTTCAGCCCGGGAACTGCTCGAAACTCGTGTTTTTTTGACTGCCCTACCAGAAATAGCAGTTTCGGACCCAGACGGCGGGAAATCGCTATTTGTGTCCAGGTCATCCTGAGAACGACACCGGCCCGTCGGACAGCCAAAAATGTCGATTCCGCTCCCGACCGGCCAAAATCATTGTTCAGGCCCAGAACTGCCCGAAACTCGTGATTTTTCGACTGCCCCACCAGAAATCGCAGTCTCGGATCCAGACAGCTGGAAATCACTATTTGGGTCCCGGACAGCCGGAGAACGACACCGGCCCGTCGGACAGCCAAAAATGACGATTCTGCCCACGACAGACCAAAATCACTGTTCTATCTGGGAACTGCTCGAAACTCGTGTTTTTTTGACTGCCCCACCCGAAATAGCTATTTCGGACCCAGACGGCTGGAAATCACTATTTGGGTCCCGGACATCCTGAGAATGACACCGGCCCGCCGGGCAGCCAAAAATGTCGATTCTGCCCCCGACCGGCCAAAATCACTGTTCAGGCCCAGAACTGCCCGAAACTCGTGATTTTTCGACTGCCCCACCAGAAATCGCAGTCTCGGACCCAGACGGCTGGAAATCACTATTTCGGTCCCGAACAGCCGGAGAACGACACCGGCCCGTCGGACAGCCAAAAATGACGATTCTGCCCACGACTGACCAAAATCACTGTTCTATCCGGGAACTGCTCGAAACTCGTGTTTTTTTGACTGCCCCACCCGAAATAGCTATTTCGGACCCAGACGGCTGGAAATCACTATTTGGGTCCCGGACATCCTGAGAATGACACCGGCCCGCCGGGCAGCCAAAAATGTCGATTCTGCCCCCGACCGGCCAAAATCACTGTTCAGGCCCAGAACCGCCCGAAACTCGTGATTTTTCGACTGCCCCACCAGAAATCGCAGTCTCGGACCCAGACGGCTGGAAATCACTATTTCGGTCCCGGACAACCTGAGAAGGACACCGGCCCGTCGGACAACCAGAAATGTCGATTCTGCCCCCGACCGGCCAAAATCATTGTTCAGGCCCAGAACTGCCCGAAACTCGTGATTTTTCGACTGCCCCACCAGAAATCGCAGTCTCGGACCCAGACGGCTGGAAATCACTATTTAGGTCCCGGACAGCCGGAGAACGACACCGGCCCGTCGGACAGCCAAAAATGACGATTCTGCCCACGACAGACCAAAATCACTGTTCTGTCCGGGAACTGCTCGAAACTCGTGTTTTTTGACTGCCCCACCCGAAATAGCTATTTCGGACCCAGACGGCTGGAAATCACTATTTGGGTCCCGGACATCCTGAGAATGACACCGGCCCGCCGGGCAGCCAAAAATGTCGATTCTGCCCCCGACCGGCCAAAATCACTGTTCAGGCCCAGAACTGCCCGAAACTCGTGATTTTTCGACTGCCCCACCAGAAATCGCAGTCTCGGACCCAGACGGCTGGAAATCACTATTTCGGTCCCGGACAACCTGAGAAGGACACCGGCCCGTCGGACAACCAGAAATGTCGATTCTGCCCCCGACCGGCCAAAATCACTGTTCAGGCCGGGAACTGCTCGAAACTCGTGTTTTTTTTACTGCCCTACTAGAAATAGCTGTTTCGGACCCAGACGGCTGGAAATCACTATTTGGGTCCCGGACATCCTGAGAATGACACCGGCCCGTCGGACAGCCAAAAATGTCGATTCTGCCCCCGACCGGCCAAAATCACTGTTCAGCCCGGGAACTGCTCGAAACTCGTGTTTTTTTGACTGCCCTACCAGAAATAGCAGTTTCGGACCCAGACGGCGGGAAATCGCTATTTGTGTCCAGGTCATCCTGAGAACGACACCGGCCCGTCGGACAGCCAAAAATGTCGATTCCGCTCCCGACCGGCCAAAATCATTGTTCAGGCCCAGAACTGCCCGAAACTCGTGATTTTTCGACTGCCCCACCAGAAATCGCAGTCTCGGATCCAGACAGCTGGAAATCACTATTTGGGTCCCGGACAGCCGGAGAACGACACCGGCCCGTCGGACAGCCAAAAATGACGATTCTGCCCACGACAGACCAAAATCACTGTTCTGTCTGGGAACTGCTCGAAACTCGTGTTTTTTTGACTGCCCCACCCGAAATAGCTATTTCGGACCCAGACGGCTGGAAATCACTATTTGGGTCCCGGACATCCTGAGAATGACACCGGCCCGCCGGGCAGCCAAAAATGTCGATTCTGCCCCCGACCGGCCAAAATCACTGTTCAGGCCCAGAACTGCCCGAAACTCGTGATTTTTCGACTGCCCCACCAGAAATCGCAGTCTCGGACCCAGACGGCTGGAAATCACTATTTCGGTCCCGAACAGCCGGAGAACGACACCGGCCCGTCGGACAGCCAAAAATGACGATTCTGCCCACGACTGACCAAAATCACTGTTCTATCCGGGAACTGCTCGAAACTCGTGTTTTTTTGACTGCCCCACCCGAAATAGCTATTTCGGACCCAGACGGCTGGAAATCACTATTTGGGTCCCGGACATCCTGAGAATGACACCGGCCCGCCGGGCAGCCAAAAATGTCGATTCTGCCCCCGACCGGCCAAAATCACTGTTCAGGCCCAGAACTGCCCGAAACTCGTGATTTTTCGACTGCCCCACCAGAAATCGCAGTCTCGGACCCAGACGGCTGGAATCACTATTTCGGTCCCGGACAACCTGAGAAGGACACCGGCCCGTCGGACAACCAGAAATGTCGATTCTGCCCCCGACCGGCCAAAATCATTGTTCAGGCCCAGAACTGCCCGAAACTCGTGATTTTTCGACTGCCCCACCAGAAATCGCAGTCTCGGACCCAGACGGCTGGAAATCACTATTTGGGTCCCGGACAGCCGGAGAACGACACCGGCCCGTCGGACAGCCAAAAATGACGATTCTGCCCATGACAGACCAAAATCACTGTTCTGTCCGGGAACTGCTCGAAACTCGTGTTTTTTGACTGCCCCACCCGAAATAGCTATTTCGGACCCAGACGGCTGGAAATCACTATTTGGGTCCCGGACATCCTGAGAATGACACCGGCCCGCCGGGCAGCCAAAAATGTCGATTCTGCCCCCGACCGGCCAAAATCACTGTTCAGGCCCAGAACTGCCCGAAACTCGTGATTTTTCGACTGCCCCACCAGAAATCGCAGTCTCGGACCCAGACGGCTGGAAATCACTATTTCGGTCCCGGACAACCTGAGAAGGACACCGGCCCGTCGGACAACCGGAAATGTCGATTCTGCCCCCGACCGGCCAAAATCACTGTTCAGGCCGGGAACTGCTCGAAACTCGTGTTTTTTTTACTGCCCTACTAGAAATAGCTGTTTCGGACCCAGACGGCTGGAAATCACTATTTGGGTCCCGGACATCCTGAGAATGACACCGGCCCGTCGGACAGCCAAAAATGTCGATTCTGCCCCCGACCGGCCAAAATCACTGTTCAGCCCGGGAACTGCTCGAAACTCGTGTTTTTTTGACTGCCCTACCAGAAATAGCAGTTTCGGACCCAGACGGCGGGAAATCGCTATTTGTGTCCAGGTCATCCTGAGAACGACACCGGCCCGTCGGACAGCCAAAAATGTCGATTCCGCTCCCGACCGGCCAAAATCATTGTTCAGGCCCAGAACTGCCCGAAACTCGTGATTTTTCGACTGCCCCACCAGAAATCGCAGTCTCGGATCCAGACAGCTGGAAATCACTATTTGGGTCCCGGACAGCCGGAGAACGACACCGGCCCGTCGGACAGCCAAAAATGACGATTCTGCCCACGACAGACCAAAATCACTGTTCTGTCTGGGAACTGCTCGAAACTCGTGTTTTTTTGACTGCCCCACCCGAAATAGCTATTTCGGACCCAGACGGCTGGAAATCACTATTTGGGTCCCGGACATCCTGAGAATGACACCGGCCCGCCGGGCAGCCAAAAATGTCGATTCTGCCCCCGACCGGCCAAAATCACTGTTCAGGCCCAGAACTGCCCGAAACTCGTGATTTTTCGACTGCCCCACCAGAAATCGCAGTCTCGGACCCAGACGGCTGGAAATCACTATTTCGGTCCCGGACAACCTGAGAAGGACACCGGCCCGTCGGACAACCAGAAATGTCGATTCTGCCCCCGACCGGCCAAAATCACTGTTCAGGCCGGGAACTGCTCGAAACTCGTGTTTTTTTTACTGCCCTACTAGAAATAGCTGTTTCGGACCCAGACGGCTGGAAATCACTATTTGGGTCCCGGACATCCTGAGAATGACACCGGCCCGCCGGGCAGCCAAAAATGTCGATTCTGCCCCCGACCGGCCAAAATCACTGTTCAGGCCCAGAACTGCCCGAAACTCGTGATTTTTCGACTGCCCCACCAGAAATCGCAGTCTCGGACCCAGACGGCTGGAATCACTATTTCGGTCCCGGACAACCTGAGAAGGACACCGGCCCGTCGGACAACCAGAAATGTCGATTCTGCCCCCGACCGGCCAAAATCATTGTTCAGGCCCAGAACTGCCCGAAACTCGTGATTTTTCGACTGCCCCACCAGAAATCGCAGTCTCGGACCCAGACGGCTGGAAATCACTATTTGGGTCCCGGACAGCCGGAGAACGACACCGGCCCGTCGGACAGCCAAAAATGACGATTCTGCCCATGACAGACCAAAATCACTGTTCTGTCCGGGAACTGCTCGAAACTCGTGTTTTTTGACTGCCCCACCCGAAATAGCTATTTCGGACCCAGACGGCTGGAAATCACTATTTGGGTCCCGGACATCCTGAGAATGACACCGGCCCGCCGGGCAGCCAAAAATGTCGATTCTGCCCCCGACCGGCCAAAATCACTGTTCAGGCCCAGAACTGCCCGAAACTCGTGATTTTTCGACTGCCCCACCAGAAATCGCAGTCTCGGACCCAGACGGCTGGAAATCACTATTTCGGTCCCGGACAACCTGAGAAGGACACCGGCCCGTCGGACAACCAGAAATGTCGATTCTGCCCCCGACCGGCCAAAATCACTGTTCAGGCCGGGAACTGCTCGAAACTCGTGTTTTTTTTACTGCCCTACTAGAAATAGCTGTTTCGGACCCAGACGGCTGGAAATCACTATTTGGGTCCCGGACATCCTGAGAATGACACCGGCCCGTCGGACAGCCAAAAATGTCGATTCTGCCCCCGACCGGCCAAAATCACTGTTCAGCCCGGGAACTGCTCGAAACTCGTGTTTTTTTGACTGCCCTACCAGAAATAGCAGTTTCGGACCCAGACGGCGGGAAATCGCTATTTGTGTCCAGGTCATCCTGAGAACGACACCGGCCCGTCGGACAGCCAAAAATGTCGATTCCGCTCCCGACCGGCCAAAATCATTGTTCAGGCCCAGAACTGCCCGAAACTCGTGATTTTTCGACTGCCCCACCAGAAATCGCAGTCTCGGATCCAGACAGCTGGAAATCACTATTTGGGTCCCGGACAGCCGGAGAACGACACCGGCCCGTCGGACAGCCAAAAATGACGATTCTGCCCACGACAGACCAAAATCACTGTTCTGTCTGGGAACTGCTCGAAACTCGTGTTTTTTTGACTGCCCCACCCGAAATAGCTATTTCGGACCCAGACGGCTGGAAATCACTATTTGGGTCCCGGACATCCTGAGAATGACACCGGCCCGCCGGGCAGCCAAAAATGTCGATTCTGCCCCCGACCGGCCAAAATCACTGTTCAGGCCCAGAACTGCCCGAAACTCGTGATTTTTCGACTGCCCCACCAGAAATCGCAGTCTCGGACCCAGACGGCTGGAAATCACTATTTCGGTCCCGGACAACCTGAGAAGGACACCGGCCCGTCGGACAACCAGAAATGTCGATTCTGCCCCCGACCGGCCAAAATCACTGTTCAGGCCGGGAACTGCTCGAAACTCGTGTTTTTTTTACTGCCCTACTAGAAATAGCTGTTTCGGACCCAGACGGCTGGAAATCACTATTTGGGTCCCGGACATCCTGAGAATGACACCGGCCCGTCGGACAGCCGAAAATGTCGATTCTGCCCCCGACCGGCCAAAATCACTGTTCAGCCCGGGAACTGCTAGAAACTCGTGTTTTTTTGACTGCCCTACCAGAAATAGCAGTTTCGGACCCAGACGGCGGGAAATCGCTATTTGTGTCCAGGTCATCCTGAGAACGACACCGGCCCGTCGGACAGCCAAAAATGTCGATTCCGCTCCCGACCGGCCAAAATCATTGTTCAGGCCCAGAACTGCCCGAAACTCGTGATTTTTCGACTGCCCCACCAGAAATCGCAGTCTCGGACCCAGACGGCTGGAAATCACTATTTGGGTCCCGGACAGCCGGAGAACGACACCGGCCCGTCGGACAGCCAAAAATGACGATTCTGCCCACGACAGACCAAAATCACTGTTCTGTCCGGGAACTGCTCGAAACTCGTGTTTTTTTTACTGCCCCACCAGAAATAGCTGTTTCGGACCCAGACGGCTGGAAATCACTATTTGGGTCCCGGACATCCTGAGAATGACACCGGCCCGTCGGGCAGCCAAAAATGACGATTCTGCCCCCGACCGGCCAAAATCACTGTTCAGGCCCAGAACTGCCCGAAACTCGTGATTTTTCGACTGCCCCACCAGAAATCGCAGTCTCGGACCCAGACGGCTGGAAATCACTATTTCGGTCCCGAACAGCCGGAGAACGACACCGGCCCGTCGGACAGCCAAAAATGACGATTCTGCCCGCGACTGACCAAAATCACTGTTCTATCCGGGAACTGCTCGAAACTCGTGTTTTTTTGACTGCCCCACCTGAAATAGCTATTTCGGACCCAGACGGCTGGAAATCACTATTTGGGTCCCGGACATCCTGAGAATGACACCGGCCCGCCGGGCAGCCAAAAATGTCGATTCTGCCCCCGACCGGCCAAAATCACTGTTCAGGCCCAGAACTGCCCGAAACTCGTGATTTTTCGACTGCCCCACCAGAAATCGCAGTCTCGGACCCAGACGGCTGGAAATCACTATTTCGGTCCCGAACAGCCGGAGAACGACACCGGCCCGTCGGACAGCCAAAAATGACGATTCTGCCCACGACTGACCAAAATCACTGTTCTATCCGGGAACTGCTCGAAACTCGTGTTTTTTTTACTGCCCCACCCGAAATAGCTGTTTCGGACCCAGACGGCTGGAAATCACTATTCGGGTCCCGGACATCCTGAGAATGACTCCGGCCCGTCGGGCAGCCAAAAATGACGATTCTGCCCCCGACCGGCCAAAATCACTGTTCAGGCCCAGAACTGCCCGAAACTCGTGATTTTTCGACTGCCCCTCCAGAAATCGCAGTCTCGGACCCAGACGGCTGGAAATCACTATTTCGGTCCCGAACAACCTGAGAAGGACACCGGCCCGTCGGACAGCCAAAAATGACGATTCTGCCCGCGACTGGCCAAAATCACTGTTCTATCCGGGAACTGCTCGAAACTCGTGTTTTTTTGACTGCCCCACCTGAAATAGCTATTTCGGACCCAGACGGCTGGAAATCACTATTTGGGTCCCGGACATCCTGAGAATGACACCGGCCCGCCGGGCAGCCAAAAATGTCGATTCTGCCCCCGACCGGCCAAAATCACTGTTCAGGCCCAGAACTGCCCGAAACTCGTGATTTTTCGACGGCCCCTCCAGAAATCGCAGTCTCGGACCCAGACGGCTGGAAATCACTATTTCGGTCCCGAACAGCCGGAGAACGACACCGGCCCGTCGGACAGCCAAAAATGACGATTCTGCCCACGACTGACCAAAATCACTGTTCTATCCGGGAACTGCTCGAAACTCGTGTTTTTTTGACTGCCCCACCCGAAATAGCTATTTCGGACCCAGACGGCTGGAAATCACTATTTGGGTCCCGGACATCCTGAGAATGACACCGGCCCGCCGGGCAGCCAAAAATGTCGATTCTGCCCCCGACCGGCCAAAATCACTGTTCAGGCCCAGAACTGCCCGAAACTCGTGATTTTTCGACTGCCCCACCAGAAATCGCAGTCTCGGACCCAGACGGCTGGAAATCACTATTTCGGTCCCGGACAACCTGAGAAGGACACCGGCCCGTCGGACAACCAGAGATGTCGATTCTGCCCCCGACCGGCCAAAATCACTGTTCAGGCCGGGAACTGCTCGAAACTCGTGTTTTTTTTACTGCCCTACTAGAAATAGCTGTTTCGGACCCAGACGGCTGGAAATCACTATTTGGGTCCCGGACATCCTGAGAATGACACCGGCCCGCCGGGCAGCCAAAAATGTCGATTCTGCCCCCGACCGGCCAAAATCACTGTTCAGGCCCAGAACTGCCCGAAACTCGTGATTTTTCGACTGCCCCACCAGAAATCGCAGTCTCGGACCCAGACGGCTGGAAATCACTATTTGGGTCCCGGACATCCTAAGAATGACACCGGCCCGCCGGGCAGCCAAAAATGTCGATTCTGCCCCCGACCGGCCAAAATCACTGTTCAGGCCCAGAACTGCCCGAAACTCGTGATTTTTCGACTGCCCCACCAGAAATCGCAGTCTCGGACCCAGACGGCTGGAAATCACTATTTCGGTCCCGAACAGCCGGAGAACGACACCGGCCCGTCGGACAGCCAAAAATGACGATTCTGCCCACGACTGACCAAAATCACTGTTCTATCCGGGAACTGCTCGAAACTCGTGTTTTTTTGACTGCCCCACCCGAAATAGCTATTTCGGACCCAGACGGCTGGAAATCACTATTTGGGTCCCGGACATCCTGAGAATGACACCGGCCCGCCGGGCAGCCAAAAATGTCGATTCTGCCCCCGACCGGCCAAAATCACTGTTCAGGCCCAGAACTGCCCGAAACTCGTGATTTTTCGACTGCCCCACCAGAAATCGCAGTCTCGGACCCAGACGGCTGGAAATCACTATTTCGGTCCCGGACAACCTGAGAAGGACACCGGCCCGTCGGACAACCAGAAATGTCGATTCTGCCCCCGACCGGCCAAAATCACTGTTCAGGCCGGGAACTGCTCGAAACTCGTGTTTTTTTGACTGCCCTACTAGAAATAGCTGTTTCGGACCCAGACGGCTGGAAATCACTATTTCGGTCCCGAACAGCCGGAGAACGACACCGGCCCGTCGGACAGCCAAAAATGACGATTCTGCCCACGACTGACCAAAATCACTGTTCTATCCGGGAACTGCTCGAAACTCGTGTTTTTTTGACTGCCCCACCCGAAATAGCTATTTCGGACCCAGACGGCTGGAAATCACTATTTGGGTCCCGGACATCCTGAGAATGACACCGGCCCGCCGGGCAGCCAAAAATGTCGATTCTGCCCCCGACCGGCCAAAATCACTGTTCAGGCCCAGAACTGCCCGAAACTCGTGATTTTTCGACTGCCCCACCAGAAATCGCAGTCTCGGACCCAGACGGCTGGAAATCACTATTTGGGTCCCGGACATCCTAAGAATGACACCGGCCCGCCGGGCAGCCAAAAATGTCGATTCTGCCCCCGACCGGCCAAAATCACTGTTCAGGCCCAGAACTGCCCGAAACTCGTGATTTTTCGACTGCCCCACCAGAAATCGCAGTCTCGGACCCAGACGGCTGGAAATCACTATTTCGGTCCCAAACAGCCGGAGAACGACACCGGCCCGTCGGACAGCCAAAAATGACGATTCTGCCCACGACTGACCAAAATCACTGTTCTATCCGGGAACTGCTCGAAACTCGTGTTTTTTTGACTGCCCCACCCGAAATAGCTATTTCGGACCCAGACGGCTGGAAATCACTATTTGGGTCCCGGACATCCTGAGAATGACACCGGCCCGCCGGGCAGCCAAAAATGTCGATTCTGCCCCCGACCGGCCAAAATCACTGTTCAGGCCCAGAACTGCCCGAAACTCGTGATTTTTCGACTGCCCCACCAGAAATCGCAGTCTCGGACCCAGACGGCTGGAAATCACTATTTCGGTCCCGGACAACCTGAGAAGGACACCGGCCCGTCGGACAACCAGAAATGTCGATTCTGCCCCCGACCGGCCAAAATCACTGTTCAGGCCGGGAACTGCTCGAAACTCGTGTTTTTTTGACTGCCCTACTAGAAATAGCTGTTTCGGACCCAGACGGCTGGAAATCACTATTTCGGTCCCGAACAGCCGGAGAACGACACCGGCCCGTCGGACAGCCAAAAATGACGATTCTGCCCACGACTGACCAAAATCACTGTTCTATCCGGGAACTGCTCGAAACTCGTGTTTTTTTGACTGCCCCACCCGAAATAGCTATTTCGGACCCAGACGGCTGGAAATCACTATTTGGGTCCCGGACATCCTGAGAATGACACCGGCCCGCCGGGCAGCCAAAAATGTCGATTCTGCCCCCGACCGGCCAAAATCACTGTTCAGGCCCAGAACTGCCCGAAACTCGTGATTTTTCGACTGCCCCCCCAGAAATCGCAGTCTCGGACCCAGACGGCTGGAAATCACTATTTGGGTCCCGGACATCCTAAGAATGACACCGGCCCGCCGGGCAGCCAAAAATGTCGATTCTGCCCCCGACCGGCCAAAATCACTGTTCAGGCCCAGAACTGCCCGAAACTCGTGATTTTTCGACTGCCCCACCAGAAATCGCAGTCTCGGACCCAGACGGCTGGAAATCACTATTTCGGTCCCGAACAGCCGGAGAACGACACCGGCCCGTCGGACAGCCAAAAATGACGATTCTGCCCACGACTGACCAAAATCACTGTTCTATCCGGGAACTGCTCGAAACTCGTGTTTTTTTGACTGCCCCACCCGAAATAGCTATTTCGGACCCAGACGGCTGGAAATCACTATTTGGGTCCCGGACATCCTGAGAATGACACCGGCCCGCCGGGCAGCCAAAAATGTCGATTCTGCCCCCGACCGGCCAAAATCACTGTTCAGGCCCAGAACTGCCCGAAACTCGTGATTTTTCGACTGCCCCACCAGAAATCGCAGTCTCGGACCCAGACGGCTGGAAATCACTATTTCGGTCCCGGACAACCTGAGAAGGACACCGGCCCGTCGGACAACCAGAAATGTCGATTCTGCCCCCGACCGGCCAAAATCACTGTTCAGGCCGGGAACTGCTCGAAACTCGTGTTTTTTTTACTGCCCTACTAGAAATAGCTGTTTCGGACCCAGACGGCTGGAACTCACTATTTGGGTCCCGGACATCCTGAGAATGACACCGGCCCGTCGGACAGCCAAAAATGTCGATTCTGCCCCCGACCGGCCAAAATCACTGTTCAGCCCGGGAACTGCTAGAAACTCGTGTTTTTTTGACTGCCCTACCAGAAATAGCAGTTTCGGACCCAGACGGCGGGAAATCGCTATTTGTGTCCAGGTCATCCTGAGAACGACACCGGCCCGTCGGACAGCCAAAAATGTCGATTCCGCTCCCGACCGGCCAAAATCATTGTTCAGGCCCAGAACTGCCCGAAACTCGTGATTTTTCGACTGCCCCACCAGAAATCGCAGTCTCGGACCCAGACGGCTGGAAATCACTATTTGGGTCCCGGACAGCCGGAGAACGACACCGGCCCGTCGGACAGCCAAAAATGACGATTCTGCCCACGACTGACCAAAATCACTGTTCTGTCCGGGAACTGCTCGAAACTCGTGTTTTTTTTACTGCCCCACCAGAAATAGCTGTTTCGGACCCAGACGGCTGGAAATCACTATTTGGGTCCCGGACATCCTGAGAATGACACCGGCCCGTCGGGCAGCCAAAAATGACGATTCTGCCCCCGACCGGCCAAAATCACTGTTCAGGCCCAGAACTGCCCGAAACTCGTGATTTTTCGACTGCCCCACCAGAAATCGCAGTCTCGGACTCAGACGGCTGGAAATCACTATTTCGGTCCCGAACAGCCGGAGAACGACACCGGCCCGTCGGACAGCCAAAAATGACGATTCTGCCCACGACTGACCAAAATCACTGTTCTATCCGGGAACTGCTCGAAACTCGTGTTTTTTTGACTGCCCCACCAGAAATAGCTGTTTCGGACCCAGACGGCGGGAAATCGCTATTTGTGTCCAGGTCATCCTGAGAACAACACCGGCCCGTCGGACAGCCAAAAATGTCGATTCCGCTCCCGACCGGCCAAAATCATTGTTCAGGCCCAGAACTGCCCGAAACTCGTGATTTTTCGACTGCCCCACCAGAAATCGCAGTCTCGGACCCAGACGGCTGGAAATCACTATTTGGGTCCCGGACAGCCGGAGAACGACACCGGCCCGTCGGACAGCCAAAAATGACGATTCTGCCCACGACTGACCAAAATCACTGTTCTGTCCGGGAACTGCTCGAAACTCGTGTTTTTTTTACTGCCCCACCAGAAATAGCTGTTTCGGACCCAGACGGCTGGAAATCACTATTTGGGTCCCGGACATCCTGAGAATGACACTGGCCCGTCGGGCAGCCAAAAATGACGATTCTGCCCCCGACCGGCCAAAATCACTGTTCAGGCCCAGAACTGCCCGAAACTCGTGATTTTTCGACTGCCCCACCAGAAATCGCAGTCTCGGACTCAGACGGCTGGAAATCACTATTTCGGTCCCGAACAGCCGGAGAACGACACCGGCCCGTCGGACAGCCAAAAATGACGATTCTGCCCACGACTGACCAAAATCACTGTTCTATCCGGGAACTGCTCGAAACTCGTGTTTTTTTGACTGCCCCACCAGAAATAGCAGTTTCGGACCCAGACGGCGGGAAATCGCTATTTGTGTCCAGGTCATCCTGAGAACAACACCGGCCCGTCGGACAGCCAAAAATGTCGATTCCGCTCCCGACCGGCCAAAATCATTGTTCAGGCCCAGAACTGCCCGAAACTCGTGATTTTTCGACTGCCCCACCAGAAATCGCAGTCTCGGACCCAGACGGCTGGAAATCACTATTTGGGTCCCGGACAGCCGGAGAACGACACCGGCCCGTCGGACAGCCAAAAATGACGATTCTGCCCACGACTGACCAAAATCACTGTTCTGTCCGGGAACTGCTCGAAACTCGTGTTTTTTTTACTGCCCCACCAGAAATAGCTGTTTCGGACCCAGACGGCTGGAAATCACTATTTGGGTCCCGGACATCCTGAGAAAGACACCGGCCCGTCGGGCAGCCAAAAATGACGATTCTGCCCCCGACCAGCCAAAATCATTGTTCAGGCCCAGAACTGCCCGAAACTCGTGATTTTTCGACTGCCCCACCAGAAATCGCAGTCTCGGACCCAGACGGCTGGAAATCACTATTTGGGTCCCGGACAGCCGGAGAACGACACCGGCCCGTCGGACAGCCAAAAATGACGATTCCGCCCACGACTGACCAAAATCACTGTTCTGTCCGGGAACTGCTCGAAACTCGTGTTTTTTTTACTGCCCCACCAGAAATAGCTGTTTCGGACCCAGACGGCTGGAAATCACTATTTGGGTCCCGGACATCCTGAGAATGACACCGGCCCGTCGGGCAGCCAAAAATGACGATTCTGCCCCCGACCGGCCAAAATCACTGTTCAGGCCCAGAACTGCCCGAAACTCGTGATTTTTCGACTGCCCCACCAGAAATCGCAGTCTCGGACCCAGACGGCTGGAAATCACTATTTCGGTCCCGAACAGCCGGAGAACGACACCGGCCCGTCGGACAGCCAAAAATGACGATTCTGCCCACGACTGACCAAAATCACTGTTCTGTCCGGGAACTGCTCGAAACTCGTGTTTTTTTTACTGCCCCACCAGAAATAGCTGTTTCGGACCCAGACGGCTGGAAATCACTATTTGGGTCCCGGACATCCTGAGAATGACACCGGCCCGTCGGGCAGCCAAAAATGACGATTCTGCCCCCGACCGGCCAAAATCACTGTTCAGGCCCAGAACTGCCCGAAACTCGTGATTTTTCGACTGCCCCACCAGAAATCGCAGTCTCGGACTCAGACGGCTGGAAATCACTATTTCGGTCCCGAACAGCCGGAGAACGACACCGGCCCGTCGGACAGCCAAAAATGACGATTCTGGCCACGACTGACCAAAATCACTGTTCTATCCGGGAACTGCTAGAAACTCGTGTTTTTTTGACTGCCCTACCAGAAATAGCTGTTTCGGACCCAGACGGCGGGAAATCGCTATTTGTGTCCAGGTCATCCTGAGAACAACACCGGCCCGTCGGACAGCCAAAAATGTCGATTCCGCTCCCGACCGGCCAAAATCATTGTTCAGGCCCAGAACTGCCCGAAACTCGTGATTTTTCGACTGCCCCACCAGAAATCGCAGTCTCGGACCCAGACGGCTGGAAATCACTATTTGGGTCCCGGACAGCCGGAGAACGACACCGGCCCGTCGGACAGCCAAAAATGACGATTCTGCCCACGACAGACCAAAATCACTGTTCTGTCCGGGAACTGCTCGAAACTCGTGTTTTTTTTACTGCCCCACCAGAAATAGCTGTTTCGGACCCAGACGGCTGGAAATCACTATTTGGGTCCCGGACATCCTGAGAATGACACCGGCCCGTCGGGCAGCCAAAAATGACGATTCTGCCCCCGACCGGCCAAAATCACTGTTCAGGCCCAGAACTGCCCGAAACTCGTGATTTTTCGACTGCCCCACCAGAAATCGCAGTCTCGGACTCAGACGGCTGGAAATCACTATTTCGGTCCCGAACAGCCGGAGAACGACACCGGCCCGTCGGACAGCCAAAAATGACGATTCTGCCCACGACTGACCAAAATCACTGTTCTGTCCGGGAACTGCTCGAAACTCGTGTTTTTTTTACTGCCCCACCAGAAATAGCTGTTTCGGACCCAGACGGCTGGAAATCACTATTTGGGTCCCGGACATCCTGAGAATGACACCGGCCCGTCGGGCAGCCAAAAATGACGATTCTGCCCCCGACCGGCCAAAATCACTGTTCAGGCCCAGAACTGCCCGAAACTCGTGATTTTTCGACTGCCCCACCAGAAATCGCAGTCTCGGACCCAGACGGCTGGAAATCACTATTTCGGTCCCGAACAGCCGGAGAACGACACCGGCCCGTCGGACAGCCAAAAATGACGATTCTGCCCACGACTGACCAAAATCACTGTTCTGTCCGGGAACTGCTCGAAACTCGTGTTTTTTTTACTGCCCCACCAGAAATAGCTGTTTCGGACCCAGACGGCTGGAAATCACTATTTGGGTCCCGGACATCCTGAGAATGACACCGGCCCGTCGGGCAGCCAAAAATGACGATTCTGCCCCCGACCGGCCAAAATCACTGTTCAGGCCCAGAACTGCCCGAAACTCGTGATTTTTCGACTGCCCCACCAGAAATCGCAGTCTCGGACTCAGACGGCTGGAAATCACTATTTCGGTCCCGAACAGCCGGAGAACGACACCGGCCCGTCGGACAGCCAAAAATGACGATTCTGCCCACGACTGACCAAAATCACTGTTCTATCCGGGAACTGCTAGAAACTCGTGTTTTTTTGACTGCCCTACCAGAAATAGCTGTTTCGGACCCAGACGGCGGGAAATCGCTATTTGTGTCCAGGTCATCCTGAGAACAACACCGGCCCGTCGGACAGCCAAAAATGTCGATTCCGCTCCCGACCGGCCAAAATCATTGTTCAGGCCCAGAACTGCCCGAAACTCGTGATTTTTCGACTGCCCCACCAGAAATCGCAGTCTCGGACCCAGACGGCTGGAAATCACTATTTGGGTCCCGGACAGCCGGAGAACGACACCGGCCCGTCGGACAGCCAAAAATGACGATTCTGCCCACGACAGACCAAAATCACTGTTCTGTCCGGGAACTGCTCGAAACTCGTGTTTTTTTTACTGCCCCACCAGAAATAGCTGTTTCGGACCCAGACGGCTGGAAATCACTATTTGGGTCCCGGACATCCTGAGAATGACACCGGCCCGTCGGGCAGCCAAAAATGACGATTCTGCCCCCGACCGGCCAAAATCACTGTTCAGGCCCAGAACTGCCCGAAACTCGTGATTTTTCGACTGCCCCACCAGAAATCGCAGTCTCGGACTCAGACGGCTGGAAATCACTATTTCGGTCCCGAACAGCCGGAGAACGACACCGGCCCGTCGGACAGCCAAAAATGACGATTCTGCCCACGACTGACCAAAATCACTGTTCTATCCGGGAACTGCTCGAAACTCGTGTTTTTTTGACTGCCCCACCCGAAATAGCTATTTCGGACCCAGACGGCTGGAAATCACTATTTGGGTCCCGGACATCCTGAGAAAGACACCGGCCCGTCGGGCAGCCAAAAATGACGATTCTGCCCCCGACCGGCCAAAATCATTGTTCAGGCCCAGAACTGCCCGAAACTCGTGATTTTTCGACTGCCCCACCAGAAATCGCAGTCTCGGACCCAGACGGCTGGAAATCACTATTTGGGTCCCGGACAGCCGGAGAACGACACCGGCCCGTCGGACAGCCAAAAATGACGATTCTGCCCACGACTGACCAAAATCACTGTTCTGTCCGGGAACTGCTCGAAACTCGTGTTTTTTTTACTGCCCCACCAGAAATAGCTGTTTCGGACCCAGACGGCTGGAAATCACTATTTGGGTCCCGGACATCCTGAGAATGACACCGGCCCGTCGGGCAGCCAAAAATGACGATTCTGCCCCCGACCGGCCAAAATCACTGTTCAGGCCCAGAACTGCCCGAAACTCGTGATTTTTCGACTGCCCCACCAGAAATCGCAGTCTCGGACTCAGACGGCTGGAAATCACTATTTCGGTCCCGAACAGCCGGAGAACGACACCGGCCCGTCGGACAGCCAAAAATGACGATTCTGCCCACGACTGACCAAAATCACTGTTCTATCCGGGAACTGCTCGAAACTCGTGTTTTTTTGACTGCCCCACCAGAAATAGCAGTTTCGGACCCAGACGGCGGGAAATCGCTATTTGTGTCCAGGTCATCCTGAGAACAACACCGGCCCGTCGGACAGCCAAAAATGTCGATTCCGCTCCCGACCGGCCAAAATCATTGTTCAGGCCCAGAACTGCCCGAAACTCGTGATTTTTCGACTGCCCCACCAGAAATCGCAGTCTCGGACCCAGACGGCTGGAAATCACTATTTGGGTCCCGGACAGCCGGAGAACGACACCGGCCCGTCGGACAGCCAAAAATGACGATTCTGCCCACGACAGACCAAAATCACTGTTCTGTCCGGGAACTGCCCGAAACTCGTGTTTTTTTTACTGCCCCACCAGAAATAGCTGTTTCGGACCCAGACGGCTGGAAATCACTATTTGGGTCCCGGACATCCTGAGAATGACACCGGCCCGTCGGACAACCAGAAATGTCGATTCTGCCCCCGACCGGCCAAAATCACTGTTCAGGCCGGGAACTGCTCGAAACTCGTGTTTTTTTTACTGCCCTACTAGAAATAGCTGTTTCGGACCCAGACGGCTGGAACTCACTATTTGGGTCCCGGACATCCTGAGAATGACACCGGCCCGTCGGACAGCCAAAAATGTCGATTCTGCCCCCGACCGGCCAAAATCACTGTTCAGCCCGGGAACTGCTAGAAACTCGTGTTTTTTTGACTGCCCTACCAGAAATAGCAGTTTCGGACCCAGACGGCGGGAAATCGCTATTTGTGTCCAGGTCATCCTGAGAACGACACCGGCCCGTCGGACAGCCAAAAATGTCGATTCCGCTCCCGACCGGCCAAAATCATTGTTCAGGCCCAGAACTGCCCGAAACTCGTGATTTTTCGACTGCCCCACCAGAAATCGCAGTCTCGGACCCAGACGGCTGGAAATCACTATTTGGGTCCCGGACAGCCGGAGAACGACACCGGCCCGTCGGACAGCCAAAAATGACGATTCTGCCCACGACTGACCAAAATCACTGTTCTGTCCGGGAACTGCTCGAAACTCGTGTTTTTTTTACTGCCCCACCAGAAATAGCTGTTTCGGACCCAGACGGCTGGAAATCACTATTTGGGTCCCGGACATCCTGAGAATGACACCGGCCCGTCGGGCAGCCAAAAATGTCGATTCTGCCCCCGACCGGCCAAAATCACTGTTCAGGCCCAGAACTGCCCGAAACTCGTGATTTTTCGACTGCCCCACCAGAAATCGCAGTCTCGGACTCAGACGGCTGGAAATCACTATTTCGGTCCCGAACAGCCGGAGAACGACACCGGCCCGTCGGACAGCCAAAAATGACGATTCTGCCCACGACTGACCAAAATCACTGTTCTATCCGGGAACTGCTCGAAACTCGTGTTTTTTTGACTGCCCCACCAGAAATAGCAGTTTCGGACCCAGACGGCGGGAAATCGCTATTTGTGTCCAGGTCATCCTGAGAACAACACCGGCCCGTCGGACAGCCAAAAATGTCGATTCCGCTCCCGACCGGCCAAAATCATTGTTCAGGCCCAGAACTGCCCGAAACTCGTGATTTTTCGACTGCCCCACCAGAAATCGCAGTCTCGGACCCAGACGGCTGGAAATCACTATTTGGGTCCCGGACAGCCGGAGAACGACACCGGCCCGTCGGACAGCCAAAAATGACGATTCTGCCCACGACAGACCAAAATCACTGTTCTGTCCGGGAACTGCTCGAAACTCGTGTTTTTTTTACTGCCCTACCAGAAATAGCTGTTTCGGACCCAGACGGCTGGAAATCACTATTTGGGTCCCGGACATCCTGAGAATGACACCGGCCCGTCGGGCAGCCAAAAATGACGATTCTGCCCCCGACCGGCCAAAATCATTGTTCAGGCCCAGAACTGCCCGAAACTCGTGATTTTTCGACTGCCCCACCAGAAATCGCAGTCTCGGACCCAGACGGCTGGAAATCACTATTTGGGTCCCGGACAGCCGGAGAACGACACCGGCCCGTCGGACAGCCAAAAATGACGATTCCGCCCACGACTGACCAAAATCACTGTTCTGTCCGGGAACTGCTCGAAACTCGTGTTTTTTTTACTGCCCCACCCGAAATAGCTGTTTCGGACCCAGACGGCTGGAAATCACTATTTGGGTCCCGGACATCCTGAGAATGACACCGGCCCGTCGGACAACCAGAAATGTCGATTCTGCCCCCGACCGGCCAAAATCACTGTTCAGGCCGGGAACTGCTCGAAACTCGTGTTTTTTTTACTGCCCTACTAGAAATAGCTGTTTCGGACCCAGACGGCTGGAACTCACTATTTGGGTCCCGGACATCCTGAGAATGACACCGGCCCGTCGGACAGCCAAAAATGTCGATTCTGCCCCCGACCGGCCAAAATCACTGTTCAGCCCGGGAACTGCTAGAAACTCGTGTTTTTTTGACTGCCCTACCAGAAATAGCAGTTTCGGACCCAGACGGCGGGAAATCGCTATTTGTGTCCAGGTCATCCTGAGAACGACACCGGCCCGTCGGACAGCCAAAAATGTCGATTCCGCTCCCGACCGGCCAAAATCATTGTTCAGGCCCAGAACTGCCCGAAACTCGTGATTTTTCGACTGCCCCACCAGAAATCGCAGTCTCGGACCCAGACGGCTGGAAATCACTATTTGGGTCCCGGACAGCCGGAGAACGACACCGGCCCGTCGGACAGCCAAAAATGACGATTCTGCCCACGACTGACCAAAATCACTGTTCTGTCCGGGAACTGCTCGAAACTCGTGTTTTTTTTACTGCCCCACCAGAAATAGCTGTTTCGGACCCAGACGGCTGGAAATCACTATTTGGGTCCCGGACATCCTGAGAATGACACCGGCCCGTCGGGCAGCCAAAAATGTCGATTCAGCCCCCGACCGGCCAAAATCACTGTTCAGGCCCAGAACTGCCCGAAACTCGTGATTTTTCGACTGCCCCACCAGAAATCGCAGTCTCGGACTCAGACGGCTGGAAATCACTATTTCGGTCCCGAACAGCCGGAGAACGACACCGGCCCGTCGGACAGCCAAAAATGACGATTCTGCCCACGACTGACCAAAATCACTGTTCTATCCGGGAACTGCTCGAAACTCGTGTTTTTTTGACTGCCCCACCAGAAATAGCAGTTTCGGACCCAGACGGCGGGAAATCGCTATTTGTGTCCAGGTCATCCTGAGAACAACACCGGCCCGTCGGACAGCCAAAAATGTCGATTCCGCTCCCGACCGGCCAAAATCATTGTTCAGGCCCAGAACTGCCCGAAACTCGTGATTTTTCGACTGCCCCACCAGAAATCGCAGTCTCGGACCCAGACGGCTGGAAATCACTATTTGGGTCCCGGACAGCCGGAGAACGACACCGGCCCGTCGGACAGCCAAAAATGACGATTCTGCCCACGACAGACCAAAATCACTGTTCTGTCCGGGAACTGCTCGAAACTCGTGTTTTTTTTACTGCCCCACCAGAAATAGCTGTTTCGGACCCAGACGGCTGGAAATCACTATTTGGGTCCCGGACATCCTGAGAATGACACCGGCCCGTCGGGCAGCCAAAAATGACGATTCTGCCCCCGACCGGCCAAAATCACTGTTCAGGCCCAGAACTGCCCGAAACTCGTGATTTTTCGACTGCCCCGCCAGAAATCGCAGTCTCGGACTCAGACGGCTGGAAATCACTATTTCGGTCCCGAACAGCCGGAGAACGACACCGGCCCGTCGGACAGCCAAAAATGACGATTCTGCCCACGACTGACCAAAATCACTGTTCTATCCGGGAACTGCTCGAAACTCGTGTTTTTTTGACTGCCCCACCCGAAATAGCTATTTCGGACCCAGACGGCTGGAAATCACTATTTGGGTCCCGGACATCCTGAGAAAGACACCGGCCCGTCGGGCAGCCAAAAATGACGATTCTGCCCCCGACCGGCCAAAATCATTGTTCAGGCCCAGAACTGCCCGAAACTCGTGATTTTTCGACTGCCCCACCAGAAATCGCAGTCTCGGACCCAGACGGCTGGAAATCACTATTTGGGTCCCGGACAGCCGGAGAACGACACCGGCCCGTCGGACAGCCAAAAATGACGATTCCGCCCACGCCTGACCAAAATCACTGTTCTGTCCGGGAACTGCTCGAAACTCGTGTTTTTTTTACTGCCCCACCAAAAATAGCTGTTTCGGACCCAGACGGCTGGAAATCACTATTTGGGTCCCGGACATCCTGAGAATGACACCGGCCCGTCGGGCAGCCAAAAATGACGATTCTGCCCCCGACCGGCCAAAATCACTGTTCAGGCCCAGAACTGCCCGAAACTCGTGATTTTTCGACTGCCCCACCAGAAATCGCAGTCTCGGACCCAGACGGCTGGAAATCACTATTTGGGTCCCGGACAGCCGGAGAACGACACCGGCCCGTCGGACAGCCAAAAATGACGATTCCGCCCACGCCTGACCAAAATCACTGTTCTGTCCGGGAACTGCTCGAAACTCGTGTTTTTTTTACTGCCCCACCAAAAATAGCTGTTTCGGACCCAGACGGCTGGAAATCACTATTTGGGTCCCGGACATCCTGAGAATGACACCGGCCCGTCGGGCAGCCAAAAATGACGATTCTGCCCCCGACCGGCCAAAATCACTGTTCAGGCCCAGAACTGCCCGAAACTCGTGATTTTTCGACTGCCCCACCAGAAATCGCAGTCTCGGACCCAGACGGCTGGAAATCACTATTTCGGTCCCGAACAGCCGGAGAACGACACCGGCCCGTCGGACAGCCAAAAATGACGATTCTGCCCACGACTGACCAAAATCACTGTTCTGTCCGGGAACTGCTCGAAACTCGTGTTTTTTTGACTGCCCCACCCGAAATAGCTATTTCGGACCCAGACGGCTGGAAATCACTATTTGGGTCCCGGACATCCTGAGAATGACACCGGCCCGCCGGGCAGCCAAAAATGTCGATTCTGCCCCCGACCGGCCAAAATCACTGTTCAGGCCCAGAACTGCCCGAAACTCGTGATTTTTCGACTGCCCCACCAGAAATCGCAGTCTCGGACCCAGACGGCTGGAAATCACTATTTCGGTCCCGGACAACCTGAGAATGACACCGGCCCGTCGGACAACCAGAAATGTCGATTCTGCCCCCGACCGGCCAAAATCACTGTTCAGGCCGGGAACTGCTCGAAACTCGTGTTTTTTTGACTGCCCTACTAGAAATAGCAGTTTCGGACCCAGACGGCTGGAAATCAATATTTGGGTTTCGAACATCCTGAGTACGACACCGGCCCGTCGGACAGCCAAAAATGACGTTTCCGCCCCTGACCGGCCAAAATCACTGTTCAGGCCCAGAACTGCTCGAAACTCGTGTTTTTTTGATTGCCCTACCCGAAATAGCAGTTTCGGACCCAGACGGCTGGAAATCACTATTTGGGTTTCGAACATCCTGAGTACGACACCGGCCCGTCGGACAGCCAAAAATGTCGATTCCACCCCCGACCGGCCAAAATCATTGTTCAGGCCGGGAACTGCTCGAAATTCGTGATTTTTCGACTGCCCCACCAGAAATCGCAGTCTCGGACCCAGACGGCTGGAAATCACTATTTGGGTCCCGGACAGCCGAAGAACGACACCGGCCCGTCGGACAGCCAAAAATGACGATTCTGCCCACGACTGACCAAAATCACTGTTCTGTCCGGGAACTGCTCGAAACTCGTGTTTTTTTTACTGCCCCACCAGAAATAGCTGTTTCGGACCCAAACGGCTGGAAATCACTATTTGGGTCCCGGACATCCTGAGAATGACACCGGCCCGTCGGACAGCCAAAAATGACGTTTCCGCCCCCGACCGGCCAAAATCACTGTTCAGGCCCAGAACTGCTCGAAACTCGTGTTTTTTTGATTGCCCTACCCGAAATAGCAGTTTCGGACCCAGACGGCTGGAAATCACTATTTGGGTTTCGAACATCCTGAGTACGACACCGGCCCGTCGGACAGCCAAAAATGTCGATTCCACCCCCGACCGGCCAAAATCATTGTTCAGACCGGGAACTGCTCGAAACTCGTGATTTTTCGACTGCCCCACCAGAAATCGCAGTCTCGGACCCAGACGGCTGGAAATCACTATTTGGGTCCCGGACAGCCGAAGAACGACACCGGCCCGTCGGACAGCCAAAAATGACGATTCTGCCCACGACTGACCAAAATCACTGTTCTGTCCGGGAACTGCTCGAAACTCGTGTTTTTTTTACTGCCCCACCAGAAATAGCTGTTTCGGACCCAAACGGCTGGAAATCACTATTCGGGTCCCGGACATCCTGAGAATGACACCGGCCCGTCGGGCAGCCAAAAATGACGATTCTGCCCCCGACCGGCCAAAATCACTGTTCAGGCCCAGAACTGCCCGAAACTCGTGATTTTTCGACTGCCCCACCAGAAATCACAGTCTCGGACCCAGACGGCTGGAAATCACTATTTCGGTCCCGGACAACCTGAGAATGACACCGGCCCGTCGGACAACCAGAAATGTCGATTCTGCCCCCGACCGGCCAAAATCACTGTTCAGGCCGGGAACTGCTCGAAACTCGTGTTTTTTTGACTGCCCTACTAGAAATAGCAGTTTCGGACCCAGACGGCTGGAAATCACTATTTGGGTTCTGAACATCCTGAGAATGACACCGGCCCGTCGGACAGCCAAAAATGTCGATTCTGCCCCCGACCGGCCAAAATCACTGTTCAGGCCGGGAACTGCCCGAAACTCGTGTTTTTTTGACTGCCCTACCAGAAATAGCAGTTTCGGACCCAGACGGCTGGAAATCGCTATTTGTGTCCAGGTCATCCTGAGAACGACACCGGCCCGTCGGACAGCCAAAAATGTCGATTCCGCTTCCGACCGGCCAAAGTCATTGTTCAGGACCAGAACTGCCCGAAACTCGTGATTTTTCGACTGCCCCTCCAGAAATCGCAGTCTCGGACCCAGACGGCTGGAAATCACTATTTGGGTCCCGGACAGCCGAAGAACGACACCGGCCCGTCGGACAGCCAAAAATGACGATTCTGCCCACGACTGACCAAAATCACTGTTCTGTCCGGGAACTGCTCGAAACTCGTGTTTTTTTTACTGCCCCACCAGAAATAGCTGTTTCGGACCCAAACGGCTGGAAATCACTATTTGGGTCCCGGACATCCTGAGAATGACACCGGCCCGTCGGGCAGCCAAAAATGACGATTCTGCCCCCGACCGGCCAAAATCACTGTTCAGGCCCAGAACTGCCCGAAACTCGTGATTTTTCGACTGCCCCACCAGAAATCGCAGTCTCGGACCCAGACGGCTGGAAATCACTATTTCGGTCCCGAACAGCCGGAGAACGACACCGGCCCGTCGGACAGCCAAAAATGACGATTCTGCCCACGACTGACCAAAATCACTGTTCTGTCCGGGAACTGCTCGAAACTCGTGTTTTTTTGACTGCCCCACCCGAAATAGCTATTTCGGACCCAGACGGCTGGAAATCACTATTTGGGTCCCGGACATCCTGAGAATGACACCGGCCCGCCGGGCAGCCAAAAATGTCGATTCTGCCCCCGACCGGCCAAAATCACTGTTCAGGCCCAGAACTGCCCGAAACTCGTGATTTTTCGACTGCCCCACCAGAAATCGCAGTCTCGGACCCAGACGGCTGGAAATCACTATTTCGGTCCCGGACAACCTGAGAATGACACCGGCCCGTCGGACAACCAGAAATGTCGATTCTGCCCCCGACCGGCCAAAATCACTGTTCAGGCCGGGAACTGCTCGAAACTCGTGTTTTTTTTACTGCCCTACTAGAAATAGCAGTTTCGGACCCAGGCGGCTGGAAATCACTATTTGGGTTCTGAACATCCTGAGAATGACACCGGCCCGTCGGACAGCCAAAAATGTCGATTCTGCCCCCGACCGGCCAAAATCACTGTTCAGGCCGGGAACTGCCCGAAACTCGTGTTTTTTTGACTGCCCTACCAGAAATAGCAGTTTCGGACCCAGACGGCTGGAAATCGCTATTTGTGTCCAGGTCATCCTGAGAACGACACCGGCCCGTCGGACAGCCAAAAATGTCGATTCCGCTTCCGACCGGCCAAAGTCATTGTTCAGGACCAGAACTGCCCGAAACTCGTGATTTTTCGACTGCCCCTCCAGAAATCGCAGTCTCGGACCCAGACGGCTGGAAATCACTATTTGGGTCCCGGACAGCCGAAGAACGACACCGGCCCGTCGGACAGCCAAAAATGACGATTCTGCCCACGACTGACCAAAATCACTGTTCTGTCCGGGAACTGCTCGAAACTCGTGTTTTTTTTACTGCCCCACCAGAAATAGCTGTTTCGGACCCAAACGGCTGGAAATCACTATTTGGGTCCCGGACATCCTGAGAATGACACCGGCCCGTCGGGCAGCCAAAAATGACGATTCTGCCCCCGACCGGCCAAAATCACTGTTCAGGCCCAGAACTGCCCGAAACTCGTGATTTTTCGACTGCCCCACCAGAAATCGCAGTCTCGGACCCAGACGGCTGGAAATCACTATTTCGGTCCCGAACAGCCGGAGAACGACACCGGCCCGTCGGACAGCCAAAAATGACGATTCTGCCCACGACTGACCAAAATCACTGTTCTGTCCGGGAACTGCTCGAAACTCGTGTTTTTTTGACTGCCCCACCCGAAATAGCTATTTCGGACCCAGACGGCTGGAAATCACTATTTGGGTCCCGGACATCCTGAGAATGACACCGGCCCGCCGGGCAGCCAAAAATGTCGATTCTGCCCCCGACCGGCCAAAATCACTGTTCAGGCCCAGAACTGCCCGAAACTCGTGATTTTTCGACTGCCCCACCAGAAATCGCAGTCTCGGACCCAGACGGCTGGAAATCACTATTTCGGTCCCGGACAACCTGAGAATGACACCGGCCCGTCGGACAACCAGAAATGTCGATTCTGCCCCCGACCGGCCAAAATCACTGTTCAGGCCGGGAACTGCTCGAAACTCGTGTTTTTTTTACTGCCCTACTAGAAATAGCAGTTTCGGACCCAGGCGGCTGGAAATCACTATTTGGGTTCTGAACATCCTGAGAATGACACCGGCCCGTCGGACAGCCAAAAATGTCGATTCTGCCCCCGACCGGCCAAAATCACTGTTCAGGCCGGGAACTGCCCGAAACTCGTGTTTTTTTGACTGCCCTACCAGAAATAGCAGTTTCGGACCCAGACTGCTGGAAATCGCTATTTGTGTCCAGGTCATCCTGAGAACGACACCGGCCCGTCGGACAGCCAAAAATGTCGATTCCGCTTCCGACCGGCCAAAGTCATTGTTCAGGACCAGAACTGCCCGAAACTCGTGATTTTTCGACTGCCCCACCAGAAATCGCAGTCTCGGACCCAGACGGCTGGAAATCACTATTTGGGTCCCGGACAGCCGAAGAACGACACCGGCCCGTCGGACAGCCAAAAATGTCGATTCTGCCCCCGACCGGCCAAAATCACTGCTCAGGCCGGGAACTGCTCGAAACTCGTGTTTTTTGACTGCCCTACTAGAAATAGCAGTTTCGGACCCGGACGGCTGGAAATCACTATTTGGGTTCCGAACATCCTGAGAATGACACCGGCCCGTCGGACAGCCAAAAATGTCGATTCTGCCCCCGACCGGCCAAAATCACTGTTCAGCCCGGGAACTGCTCGAAACTCGTGTTTTTTTGACTGCCCTACCAGAAATCGCAGTCTCGGACCCAGACGGCTGGAAATCACTATTTCGGTCCCGGACAACCTGAGAATGACACCGGCCCGTCGGACAACCAGAAATGTCGATTCTGCCCCCGACCGGCCAAAATCACTGTTCAGGCCGGGAACTGCTCGAAACTCGTGTTTTTTTGACTGCCCTACTAGAAATAGCAGTTTCGGACCCAGACGGCTGGAAATCACTATTTGGGTTCTGAACATCCTGAGAATGACACCGGCCCGTCAGACAGCCAAAAATGTCGATTCTGCCCCCGACCGGCCAAAATCACTGTTCAGGCCGGGAACTGCCCGAAACTCGTGTTTTTTTGACTGCCCTACCAGAAATAGCAGTTTCGGACCCAGACGGCTGGAAATCGCTATTTGTGTCCAGGTCATCCTGAGAACGACACCGGCCCGTCGGACAGCCAAAAATGTCGATTCCGCACCCGACCGGCCAAAATCATTGTTCAGGCCCAGAACTACCCGAAACTCGTGATTTTTCGACTGCCCCACTAGAAATCGCAGTCTCGGACCCAGACGGCTGGAAACCCCTATTTGGGTCCCGGACAGCCGGAGAACGACACCGGCCCGTCGGACAGCCAAAAATGACGATTCTGCCCACGACTGACCAAAATCACTGTTCTGTCCGGGAACTGCTCGAAACTCGTGTTTTTTTGACTGCCCCACCCGAAATAGCTATTTCGGACCCAGACGGCTGGAAATCACTATTTGGGTCCCGGACATCCTGAGAATGACACCGGCCCGCCGGGCAGCCAAAAATGTCGATTCTGCCCCCGACCGGCCAAAATCACTATTCAGGCCCAGAACTGCCCGAAACTCGTGATTTTTCGACTGCCCCACCAGAAATCGCAGTCTCGGACCCAGACGGCTGGAAATCACTATTTCGGTCCCGGACAACCTGAGAATGACACCGGCCCGTCGGACAACCAGAAATGTCGATTCTGCCCCCGACCGGCCAAAATCACTGTTCAGGCCGGGAACTGCTCGAAACTTGTGTTTTTTTGACTGCCCTACTAGAAATAGCAGTTTCGGACCCAGACGGCTGGAAATCACTATTTGGGTTCTGAACATCCTGAGAATGACACCGGCCCGTCGGACAGCCAAAAATGTCGATTCTGCCCCCGACCGGCCAAAATCACTGTTCAGGCCGGGAACTGCCCGAAACTCGTGTTTTTTTGACTGCCCTACCAGAAATAGCAGTTTCGGACCCAGACGGCTGGAAATCGCTATTTTTGTCCAGGTCATCCTGAGAACGACACCGGCCCGTCGGACAGCCAAAAATGTCGATTCCGCTTCCGACCGGCCAAAGTCATTGTTCAGGACCAGAACTGCCCGAAACTCGTGATTTTTCGACTGCCCCTCCAGAAATCGCAGTCTCGGACCCAGACGGCTGGAAATCACTATTTGGGTCCCGGACAGCCGAAGAACGACACCGGCCCGTCGGACAGCCAAAAATGACGATTCTGCCCACGACTGACCAAAATCACTGTTCTGTCCGGGAACTGCTCGAAACTCGTGTTTTTTTTACTGCCCCACCAGAAATAGCTGTTTCGGACCCAAACGGCTGGAAATCACTATTTGGGTCCCGGACATCCTGAGAATGACACCGGCCCGTCGGGCAGCCAAAAATGACGATTCTGCCCCCGACCGGCCAAAATCACTGTTCAGGCCCAGAACTGCCCGAAACTCGTGATTTTTCGACTGCCCCACCAGAAATCGCAGTCTCGGACCCAGACGGCTGGAAATCACTATTTGGGTCCCGAACAGCCGGAGAACGACACCGGCCCGTCGGACAGCCAAAAATGACGATTCTGCCCACGACTGACCAAAATCACTGTTCTGTCCGGGAACTGCTCGAAACTCGTGTTTTTTTGACTGCCCCACCCGAAATAGCTATTTCGGACCCAGACGGCTGGAAATCACTATTTGGGTCCCGGACATCCTGAGAATGACACCGGCCCGCCGGGCAGCCAAAAATGTCGATTCTGCCCCCGACCGGCCAAAATCACTATTCAGGCCCAGAACTGCCCGAAACTCGTGATTTTTCGACTGCCCCACCAGAAATCGCAGTCTCGGACCCAGACGGCTGGAAATCACTATTTCGGTCCCGGACAACCTGAGAATGACACCGGCCCGTCGGACAACCAGAAATGTCGATTCTGCCCCCGACCGGCCAAAATCACTGTTCAGGCCGGGAACTGCTCGAAACTTGTGTTTTTTTGACTGCCCTACTAGAAATAGCAGTTTCGGACCCAGACGGCTGGAAATCACTATTTGGGTTCTGAACATCCTGAGAATGACACCGGCCCGTCGGACAGCCAAAAATGTCGATTCTGCCCCCGACCGGCCAAAATCACTGTTCAGGCCGGGAACTGCCCGAAACTCGTGTTTTTTTGACTGCCCTACCAGAAATAGCAGTTTCGGACCCAGACGGCTGGAAATCGCTATTTTTGTCCAGGTCATCCTGAGAACGACACCGGCCCGTCGGACAGCCAAAAATGTCGATTCCGCTTCCGACCGGCCAAAGTCATTGTTCAGGACCAGAACTGCCCGAAACTCGTGATTTTTCGACTGCCCCTCCAGAAATCGCAGTCTCGGACCCAGACGGCTGGAAATCACTATTTGGGTCCCGGACAGCCGAAGAACGACACCGGCCCGTCGGACAGCCAAAAATGACGATTCTGCCCACGACTGACCAAAATCACTGTTCTGTCCGGGAACTGCTCGAAACTCGTGTTTTTTTTACTGCCCCACCAGAAATAGCTGTTTCGGACCCAAACGGCTGGAAATCACTATTTGGGTCCCGGACATCCTGAGAATGACACCGGCCCGTCGGGCAGCCAAAAATGACGATTCTGCCCCCGACCGGCCAAAATCACTGTTCAGGCCCAGAACTGCCCGAAACTCGTGATTTTTCGACTGCCCCACCAGAAATCGCAGTCTCGGACCCAGACGGCTGGAAATCCCTATTTCGGTCCCGAACAGCCGGAGAACGACACCGGCCCGTCGGACAGCCAAAAATGACGATTCTGCCCACGACTGACCAAAATCACTGTTCTGTCCGGGAACTGCTCGAAACTCGTGTTTTTTTGACTGCCCCACCCGAAATAGCTATTTCGGACCCAGACGGCTGGAAATCACTATTTGGGTCCCGGACATCCTGAGAATGACACCGGCCCGCCGGGCAGCCAAAAATGTCGATTCTGCCCCCGACCGGCCAAAATCACTGTTCAGGCCCAGAACTGCCCGAAACTCGTGATTTTTCGACTGCCCCACCAGAAATCGCAGTCTCGGACCCAGACGGCTGGAAATCACTATTTCGGTCCCGGACAACCTGAGAATGACACCGGCCCGTCGGACAACCAGAAATGTCGATTCTGCCCCCGACCGGCCAAAATCACTGTTCAGGCCGGGAACTGCTCGAAACTCGTGTTTTTTTGACTGCCCTACTAGAAATAGCAGTTTCGGACCCAGGCGGCTGGAAATCACTATTTGGGTTCTGAACATCCTGAGAATGACACCGGCCCGTCGGACAGCCAAAAATGTCGATTCTGCCCCCGACCGGCCAAAATCACTGTTCAGGCCGGGAACTGCCCGAAACTCGTGTTTTTTTGACTGCCCTACCAGAAATAGCAGTTTCGGACCCAGACGGCTGGAAATCGCTATTTGTGTCCAGGTCATCCTGAGAACGACACCGGCCCGTCGGACAGCCAAAAATGTCGATTCCGCTTCCGACCGGCCAAAGTCATTGTTCAGGACCAGAACTGCCCGAAACTCGTGATTTTTCGACTGCCCCACCAGAAATCGCAGTCTCGGACCCAGACGGCTGGAAATCACTATTTGGGTCCCGGACAGCCGAAGAACGACACCGGCCCGTCGGACAGCCAAAAATGTCGATTCTGCCCCCGACCGGCCAAAATCACTGCTCAGGCCGGGAACTGCTCGAAACTCGTGTTTTTTGACTGCCCTACTAGAAATAGCAGTTTCGGACCCGGACGGCTGGAAATCACTATTTGGGTTCCGAACATCCTGAGAATGACACCGGCCCGTCGGACAGCCAAAAATGTCGATTCTGCCCCCGACCGGCCAAAATCACTGTTCAGCCCGGGAACTGCTCGAAACTCGTGTTTTTTTGACTGCCCTACCAGAAATCGCAGTCTCGGACCCAGACGGCTGGAAATCACTATTTCGGTCCCGGACAACCTGAGAATGACACCGGCCCGTCGGACAACCAGAAATGTCGATTCTGCCCCCGACCGGCCAAAATCACTGTTCAGGCCGGGAACTGCTCGAAACTCGTGTTTTTTTGACTGCCCTACTAGAAATAGCAGTTTCGGACCCAGACGGCTGGAAATCACTATTTGGGTTCTGAACATCCTGAGAATGACACCGGCCCGTCAGACAGCCAAAAATGTCGATTCTGCCCCCGACCGGCCAAAATCACTGTTCAGGCCGGGAACTGCCCGAAACTCGTGTTTTTTTGACTGCCCTACCAGAAATAGCAGTTTCGGACCCAGACGGCTGGAAATCGCTATTTGTGTCCAGGTCATCCTGAGAACGACACCGGCCCGTCGGACAGCCAAAAATGTCGATTCCGCACCCGACCGGCCAAAATCATTGTTCAGGCCCAGAACTACCCGAAACTCGTGATTTTTCGACTGCCCCACCAGAAATCGCAGTCTCGGACCCAGACGGCTGGAAACCCCTATTTGGGTCCCGGACAGCCGGAGAACGACACCGGCCCGTCGGACAGCCAAAAATGTCGATTCTGCCCCCGACCGGCCAAAATCACTGCTCAGGCCGGGAACTGCTCGAAACTCGTGTTTTTTGACTGCCCTACTAGAAATAGCCGTTTCAGACCCGGACGGCTGGAAATCACTATTTGGGTCCCGAACATCCTGAGAATGGCACCGGCCCATCGGACAGCCTAAAATGTCGATTCTGCCCCCGACCGGCCAAAATCACTGTTCAGGCCGGGAACTGCTCGAAACTCGTGTTTTTTTGACTGCCCTACCAGAAATAGCAGTTTCGGACCCAGACGGCGGGAAATCGCTATTTGTGTCCAGGTCATCCTGAGAACGACACCGGCCCGTCGGACAGCCAAAAATGTCGATTCCGCTTCCGACCGGCCAAAGTCATTGTTCAGGACCAGAACTGCCCGAAACTCGTGATTTTTCGACTGCCCCACCAGAAATCGCAGTCTCGGACCCAGACGGCTGGAAATCACTATTTGGGTCCCGGACAGCCGAAGAACGACACCGGCCCGTCGGACAGCCAAAAATGTCGATTCTGCCCCCGACCGGCCAAAATCACTGCTCAGGCCGGGAACTGCTCGAAACTCGTGTTTTTTGACTGCCCTACTAGAAATAGCCGTTTCAGACCCGGACGGCTGGAAATCACTATTTGGGTCCCGAACATCCTGAGAATGACACTGGCCCATCGGACAGCCTAAAATGTCGATTCTGCCCCCGACCGGCCAAAATCACTGTTCAGGCCGGGAACTGCTCGAAACTCGTGTTTTTTTGACTGCCCTACCAGAAATAGCAGTTTCGGACCCAGACGGCGGGAAATCGCTATTTGTGTCCAGGTCATCCTGAGAACGACACCGGCCCGTCGGACAGCCAAAAATGTCGATTCCGCTTCCGACCGGCCAAAGTCATTGTTCAGGACCAGAACTGCCCGAAACTCGTGATTTTTCGACTGCCCCACCAGAAATCGCAGTCTCGGACCCAGACGGCTGGAAATCACTATTTGGGTCCCGGACAGCCAAAGAACGACACCGGCCCGTCGGACAGCCAAAAATGTCGATTCTGCCCCCGACCGGCCAAAATCACTGCTCAGGCCGGGAACTGCTCGAAACTCGTGTTTTTTGACTGCCCTACTAGAAATAGCAGTTTCAGACCCGGACGGCTGGAAATCACTATTTGGGTTCCGAACATCCTGAGAATGACACTGGCCCGTCGGACAGCCAAAAATGTCGATTCTGCCCCCGACCGGCCAAAATCACTGTTCAGCCCGGGAACTGCTCGAAACTCGTGTTTTTTTGACTGCCCTACCAGAAATAGCAGTTTCGGACCCAGACGGCGGGAAATCGCTATTTGTGTCCAGGTCATCCTGAGAACGACACCGGCCCGTCGGACAGCCAAAAATGTCGATTCCGCACCCGACCGGCCAAAATCATTGTTCAGGCCCAGAACTACCCGAAACTCGTGATTTTTCGACTGCCCCACTAGAAATCGCAGTCTCGGACCCAGACGGCTGGAAATCACTATTTGGGTCCCGGATAGCCGGAGAACGACACCGGCCCGTCGGACAGCCAAAAATGTCGATTCTGCCCCCGACCGGCCAAAATCACTGCTCAGGCCGGGAACTGCTCGAAACTCGTGTTTTTTGACTGCCCAACTAGAAATAGCAGTTTCAGACCCGGACGGCTGGAAATCACTATTTGGGACCCGAACATCCTGAGAATGACACCGGCCCATCGGACAGCCTAAAATGTCGATTCTGCCCCCGACCGGCCAAAATCACTGTTCAGGCCGGGAACTGCTCGAAACTCGTGTTTTTTTGACTGCCCTACCAGAAATAGCAGTTTCGGACCCAGACGGCGGGAAATCGCTATTTGTGTCCAGGTCATCCTGAGAACGACACCGGCCCGTCGGACAGCCAAAAATGTCGATTCCGCTTCCGACCGGCCAAAGTCATTGTTCAGGACCAGAACTGCCCGAAACTCGTGATTTTTCGACTGCCCCACCAGAAATCGCAGTCTCGGACCCAGACGGCTGGAAATCACTATTTGGGTCCCGGACAGCCAAAGAACGACACCGGCCCGTCGGACAGCCAAAAATGTCGATTCTGCCCCCGACCGGCCAAAATCACTGCTCAGGCCGGGAACTGCTCGAAACTCGTGTTTTTTGACTGCCCTACTAGAAATAGCCGTTTCAGACCCGGACGGCTGGAAATCACTATTTGGGTCCCGAACATCCTGAGAATGGCACCGGCCCATCGGACAGCCTAAAATGTCGATTCTGCCCCCGACCGGCCAAAATCACTGTTCAGGCCGGGAACTGCTCGAAACTCGTGTTTTTTTGACTGCCCTACCAGAAATAGCAGTTTCGGACCCAGACGGCGGGAAATCGCTATTTGTGTCCAGGTCATCCTGAGAACGACACCGGCCCGTCGGACAGCCAAAAATGTCGATTCCGCTTCCGACCGGCCAAAGTCATTGTTCAGGACCAGAACTGCCCGAAACTCGTGATTTTTCGACTGCCCCACCAGAAATCGCAGTCTCGGACCCAGACGGCTGGAAATCACTATTTGGGTCCCGGACAGCCGAAGAACGACACCGGCCCGTCGGACAGCCAAAAATGTCGATTCTGCCCCCGACCGGCCAAAATCACTGCTCAGGCCGGGAACTGCTCGAAACTCGTGTTTTTTGACTGCCCTACTAGAAATAGCCGTTTCAGACCCGGACGGCTGGAAATCACTATTTGGGTCCCGAACATCCTGAGAATGACACCGGCCCATCGGACAGCCTAAAATGTCGATTCTGCCCCCGACCGGCCAAAATCACTGTTCAGGCCGGGAACTGCTCGAAACTCGTGTTTTTTTGACTGCCCTACCAGAAATAGCAGTTTCGGACCCAGACGGCGGGAAATCGCTATTTGTGTCCAGGTCATCCTGAGAACGACACCGGCCCGTCGGACAGCCAAAAATGTCGATTCCGCTTCCGACCGGCCAAAGTCATTGTTCAGGACCAGAACTGCCCGAAACTCGTGATTTTTCGACTGCCCCACCAGAAATCGCAGTCTCGGACCCAGACGGCTGGAAATCACTATTTGGGTCCCGGACAGCCAAAGAACGACACCGGCCCGTCGGACAGCCAAAAATGTCGATTCTGCCCCCGACCGGCCAAAATCACTGCTCAGGCCGGGAACTGCTCGAAACTCGTGTTTTTTGACTGCCCTACTAGAAATAGCAGTTTCGGACCCGGACGGCTGGAAATCACTATTTGGGTTCCGAACATCCTGAGAATGACACTGGCCCGTCGGACAGCCAAAAATGTCGATTCTGCCCCCGACCGGCCAAAATCACTGTTCAGCCCGGGAACTGCTCGAAACTCGTGTTTTTTTGACTGCCCTACCAGAAATAGCAGTTTCGGACCCAGACGGCGGGAAATCGCTATTTGTGTCCAGGTCATCCTGAGAACGACACCGGCCCGTCGGACAGCCAAAAATGTCGATTCCGCACCCGACCGGCCAAAATCATTGTTCAGGCCCAGAACTACCCGAAACTCGTGATTTTTCGACTGCCCCACTAGAAATCGCAGTCTCGGACCCAGACGGCTGGAAATCACTATTTGGGTCCCGGATAGCCGGAGAACGACACCGGCCCGTCGGACAGCCAAAAATGTCGATTCTGCCCCCGACCGGCCAAAATCACTGCTCAGGCCGGGAACTGCTCGAAACTCGTGTTTTTTGACTGCCCTACTAGAAATAGCCGTTTCAGACCCGGACGGCTGGAAATCACTATTTGGGTCCCGAACATCCTGAGAATGACACCGGCCCATCGGACAGCCTAAAATGTCGATTCTGCCCCCGACCGGCCAAAATCACTGTTCAGGCCGGGAACTGCTCGAAACTCGTGTTTTTTTGACTGCCCTACCAGAAATAGCAGTTTCGGACCCAGACGGCGGGAAATCGCTATTTGTGTCCAGGTCATCCTGAGAACGACACCGGCCCGTCGGACAGCCAAAAATGTCGATTCCGCTTCCGACCGGCCAAAGTCATTGTTCAGGACCAGAACTGCCCGAAACTCGTGATTTTTCGACTGCCCCACCAGAAATCGCAGTCTCGGACCCAGACGGCTGGAAATCACTATTTGGGTCCCGGACAGCCAAAGAACGACACCGGCCCGTCGGACAGCCAAAAATGTCGATTCTGCCCCCGACCGGCCAAAATCACTGCTCAGGCCGGGAACTGCTCGAAACTCGTGTTTTTTGACTGCCCTACTAGAAATAGCAGTTTCGGACCCGGACGGCTGGAAATCACTATTTGGGTTCCGAACATCCTGAGAATGACACTGGCCCGTCGGACAGCCAAAAATGTCGATTCTGCCCCCGACCGGCCAAAATCACTGTTCAGCCCGGGAACTGCTCGAAACTCGTGTTTTTTTGACTGCCCTACCAGAAATAGCAGTTTCGGACCCAGACGGCGGGAAATCGCTATTTGTGTCCAGGTCATCCTGAGAACGACACCGGCCCGTCGGACAGCCAAAAATGTCGATTCCGCACCCGACCGGCCAAAATCATTGTTCAGGCCCAGAACTACCCGAAACTCGTGATTTTTCGACTGCCCCACTAGAAATCGCAGTCTCGGACCCAGACGGCTGGAAATCACTATTTGGGTCCCGGATAGCCGGAGAACGACACCGGCCCGTCGGACAGCCAAAAATGTCGATTCTGCCCCCGACCGGCCAAAATCACTGCTCAGGCCGGGAACTGCTCGAAACTCGTGTTTTTTGACTGCCCAACTAGAAATAGCAGTTTCAGACCCGGACGGCTGGAAATCACTATTTGGGACCCGAACATCCTGAGAATGACACCGGCCCATCGGACAGCCTAAAATGTCGATTCTGCCCCCGACCGGCCAAAATCACTGTTCAGCCCGGGAACTGCTCGAAACTCGTGTTTTTTTGACTGCCCTACCAGAAATAGCAGTTTCGGACCCAGACGGCGGGAAATCGCTATTTGTGTCCAGGTCATCCTGAGAACGACACCGGCCCGTCGGACAGCCAAAAATGTCGATTCCGCACCCGACCGGCCAAAATCATTGTTCAGGCCCAGAACTACCCGAAACTCGTGATTTTTCGACTGCCCCACTAGAAATCGCAGTCTCGGACCCAGACGGCTGGAAATCACTATTTGGGTCCCGGACAGCCGGAGAACGACACCGGCCCGTCGAACAGCCAAAAATGACGATTCTGCCCACGACTGACCAAAATCACTGTTCTGTCCGGGAACTGCTCGAAACTCGTGTTTTTTTGACTGCCCCACCAGAAATAGCTGTTTCGGACCCAGACGGCTGGAAATCACTATTTGGGTCCCGGACATCCTGAGAATGACACCGGCCCGTCGGGCAGCCAAAAATGACGATTCTGCCCCCGACCGGCCAAAATCACTGTTCAGGCCCAGAACTGCCCGAAACTCGTGATTTTTCGACTGCCCCACCAGAAATCGCAGTCTCGGACCCAGACGGCTGGAAATCACTATTTCGGTCCCGGACAACCTGAGAAGGACACCGGCCCGTCGGACAACCAGAAATGTCGATTTTGCCCCCAACCGGCCAAAATCACTGTTCAGGCCGGGAACTGCTCGAAACTCGTGTTTTTTTGACTGCCCTACTAGAAATAGCTGTTTCGGACCCAGACGGCTGGAAATCACTATTTGGGTCCCGGACATCTTGAGAATGACACCGGCCCGTCGGACAGCCAAAAATGTCGATTCTGCCCCCGACCGGCCAAAATCACTGTTCAGCCCGGGAACTGCTCGAAACTCGTGTTTTTTTGACTGCCCTACCAGAAATAGCAGTTTCGGACCCAGACGGCAGGAAATCGCTATTTGTGTCCAGGTCATCCTGAGAACGACACCGGCCCGTCGGACAGCCAAAAATGTCGATTCCGCACCCGACCGGCCAAAATCATTGTTCAGGCCCAGAACTACCCGAAACTCGTGATTTTTCGACTGCCCCACTAGAAATCGCAGTCTCGGACCCAGACGGCTGGAAATCACTATTTGGGTCCCGGATAGCCGGAGAACGACACCGGCCCGTCGGACAGCCAAAAATGTCGATTCTGCCCCCGACCGGCCAAAATCACTGCTCAGGCCGGGAACTGCTCGAAACTCGTGTTTTTTGACTGCCCAACTAGAAATAGCAGTTTCAGACCCGGACGGCTGGAAATCACTATTTGGGACCCGAACATCCTGAGAATGACACCGGCCCATCGGACAGCCTAAAATGTCGATTCTGCCCCCGACCGGCCAAAATCACTGTTCAGCCCGGGAACTGCTCGAAACTCGTGTTTTTTTGACTGCCCTACCAGAAATAGCAGTTTCGGACCCAGACGGCGGGAAATCGCTATTTGTGTCCAGGTCATCCTGAGAACGACACCGGCCCGTCGGACAGCCAAAAATGTCGATTCCGCACCCGACCGGCCAAAATCATTGTTCAGGCCCAGAACTACCCGAAACTCGTGATTTTTCGACTGCCCCACTAGAAATCGCAGTCTCGGACCCAGACGGCTGGAAATCACTATTTGGGTCCCGGACAACCTGAGAAGGACACCGGCCCGTCGGACAACCAGAAATGTCGATTTTGCCCCCAACCGGCCAAAATCACTGTTCAGGCCGGGAACTGCTCGAAACTCGTGTTTTTTTGACTGCCCTACTAGAAATAGCTGTTTCGGACCCAGACGGCTGGAAATCACTATTTGGGTCCCGGACATCTTGAGAATGACACCGGCCCGTCGGACAGCCAAAAATGTCGATTCTGCCCCCGACCGGCCAAAATCACTGTTCAGCCCGGGAACTGCTCGAAACTCGTGTTTTTTTGACTGCCCTACCAGAAATAGCAGTTTCGGACCCAGACGGCAGGAAATCGCTATTTGTGTCCAGGTCATCCTGAGAACGACACCGGCCCGTCGGACAGCCAAAAATGTCGATTCCGCTCCCGACCGGCGAAAATCATTGTTCAGGCCCAGAACTGCCCGAAACTCGTGATTTTTCGACTGCCCCACCAGAAATCGCAGTCTCGGACCCAGACGGCTGGAAATCACTATTTGGGTCCCGGACAGCCGGAGAACGACACCGGCCCGTCGGACAGCCAAAAATGACGATTCTGCCCACGACTGACCAAAATCACTGTTCTGTCCGGGAACTGCTCGAAACTCGTGTTTTTTTTACTGCCCCACCAGAAATAGCTATTTCGGACCCAGACGGCTGGAAATCACTATTTGGGTCCCGGACATCCTGAGAATGACACCGGCCCGTCGGACAGCCAAAAATGTCGATTCTGCCCCCGACCGGCCAAAATCACTGTTCAGCCCGGGAACTGCTCGAAACTCGTGTTTTTTTGACTGCCCTACCAGAAATAGCAGTTTCGGACCCAGACGGCGGGAAATCGCTATTTGTGTCCAGGTCATCCTGAGAACAACACCGGCCCGTCGGACAGCCAAAAATGTCGATTCCGCTCCCGACCGGCCAAAATCATTGTTCAGGCCCAGAACTGCCCGAAACTCGTGATTTTTCGACTGCCCCACCAGAAATCGCAGTCTCGGACCCAGACGGCTGGAAATCACTATTTGGGTCCCGGACAGCCGGAGAACGACACCGGCCCGTCGGACAGCCAAAAATGACGATTCTGCCCACGACTGACCAAAATCACTGTTCTGTCCGGGAACTGCTCGAAACTCGTGTTTTTTTTACTGCCCCACCAGAAATAGCTGTTTCGGACCCAGACGGCTGGAAATCACTATTTGGGTCCCGGACATCCTGAGAATGACACCGGCCCGCCGGGCAGCCAAAAATGTCGATTCTGCCCCCGACCGGCCAAAATCACTGTTCAGGCCCAGAACTGCCCGAAACTCGTGATTTTTCGACTGCCCCACCAGAAATCGCAGTCTCGGACCCAGACGGCTGGAAATCACTATTTCAGTCCCGGACAACCTGAGAATGACACCGGCCCGTCGGACAACCAGAAATGTCGATTCTGCCCCCGACCGGCCAAAATCACTGTTCAGGCCGGGAACTGCTCGAAACTCGTGTTTTTTTGACTGCCCTACTAGAAATAGCAGTTTCGGACCCAGACGGCTGGAAATCACTATTTGGGTTCTGAACATCCTGAGAATGACACCGGCCCGTCGGACAGCCAAAAATGTCGATTCTGCCCCCGACCGGCCAAAATCACTGTTCAGGCCGGGAACTGCCCGAAACTCGTGTTTTTTTGACTACCCTACCAGAAATAGCAGTTTCGGACCCAGACGGCTGGAAATCGCTATTTGTGTCCAGGTCATCCTGAGAACGACACCGGCCCATCGGACAGCCAAAAATGTCGATTCTGCTTCCGACCGGCCAAAGTCATTGTTCAGGACCAGAACTGCCCGAAACTCGTGATTTTTCGACTGCCCCACCAGAAATCGCAGTCTCGGACCCAGACGGCTGGAAATCACTATTTGGGTCCCGGACAGCCGGAGAACGACACCGGCCCGTCGGACAGCCAATAATGTCGATTCTGCCCCCGACCGGCCAAAATCACTGTTCAGCCCGGGAACTGCCCGAAACTCGTGTTTTTTTGACTGCCCTACCAGAAATAGCAGTTTCGGACCCAGACGGCTGGAAATCGCTATTTGTGTCCAGGTCATCCTGAGAACGACACCGGCCCGTCGGACAGCCAAAAATGTCGATTCCGCTTCCGACCGGCCAAAGTCAATGTTCAGGACCAGAACTGCCCGAAACTCGTGATTTTTCGACTGCCCCCCCAAAAATCGCAGTCTCGGACCCAGACGGCTGGAAATCACTATTTGGGTCCCGGACAGCCGAAGAACGACACCGGCCCGTCGGACAGCCAAAAATGTCGATTCTGCCCCCGACCGGCCAAAATCACTGCTCAGGCCGGGAACTGCTCGAAACTCGTGTTTTTTGACTGCCCTACTAGAAATAGCAGTTTCGGACCCGGACGGCTGGAAATCACTATTTGGGTTCCGAACATCCTGAGAATGACACCGGCCCGTCGGACAGCCAAAAATGTCGATTCTGCCCCCGACCGGCCAAAATCACTGTTCAGCCCGGGAACTGCTCGAAACTCGTGTTTTTTTGACTGCCCTACCAGAAATAGCAGTTTCGGACCCAGACGGCGGGAAATCGCTATTTGTGTCCAGGTCATCCTGAGAACGACACCGGCCCGTCAGACAGCCAAAAATGTCGATTCCGCACCCGACCGGCCAAAATCATTGTTCAGGCCCAGAACTACCCGAAACTCGTGATTTTTCGACTGCCCCACCAGAAATCGCAGTCTCGGACCCAGACGGCTGGAAATCACTATTTGGGTCCCGGACAGCCGGAGAACGACACCGGCCCGTCGGACAGCCAAAAATGACGATTCTGCCCACGACTGACCAAAATCACTGTTCTGTCCGGGAACTGCTCGAAACTCGTGTTTTTTTTACTGCCCCACCAGAAATAGCTGTTTCGGACCCGGACGGCTGGAAATCACTATTTGGGTTCCGAACATCCTGAGAATGACACCGGCCCGTCGGACAGCCAAAAATGTCGATTCTGCCCCCGACCGGCCAAAATCACTGTTCAGCCCGGGAACTGCTCGAAACTCGTGTTTTTTTGACTGCCCTACCAGAAATAGCAGTTTCGGACCCAGACGGCGGGAAATCGCTATTTGTGTCCAGGTCATCCTGAGAACGACACCGGCCCGTCAGACAGCCAAAAATGTCGATTCCGCACCCGACCGGCCAAAATCATTGTTCAGGCCCAGAACTACCCGAAACTCGTGATTTTTCGACTGCCCCACCAGAAATCGCAGTCTCGGACCCAGACGGCTGGAAATCACTATTTGGGTCCCGGACAGCCGGAGAACGACACCGGCCCGTCGGACAGCCAAAAATGACGATTCTGCCCACGACTGACCAAAATCACTGTTCTGTCCGGGAACTGCTCGAAACTCGTGTTTTTTTTACTGCCCCACCAGAAATAGCTATTTCGGACCCAGACGGCTGGAAATCACTATTTGGGTCCCGGACATCCTGAGAATGACACCGGCCCGTCGGACAGCCAAAAATGTCGATTCTGCCCCCGACCGGCCAAAATCACTGTTCAGCCCGGGAACTGCTCGAAACTCGTGTTTTTTTGACTGCCCTACCAGAAATAGCAGTTTCGGACCCAGACGGCGGGAAATCGCTATTTGTGTCCAGGTCATCCTGAGAACGACACCGGCCCGTCGGACAGCCAAAAATGTCGATTCCGCTCCCGACCGGCCAAAATCATTGTTCAGGCCCAGAACTGCCCGAAACTCGTGATTTTTCGACTGCCCCACCAGAAATCGCAGTCTCGGACCCAGACGGCTGGAAATCACTATTTGGGTCCCGGACAGCCGGAGAACGACACCGGCCCGTCGGACAGCCAAAAATGACGATTCTGCCCACGACTGACCAAAATCACTGTTCTGTCCGGGAACTGCTCGAAACTCGGGTTTTTTTTACTGCCCCACCAGAAATAGCTGTTTCGGACCCAGACGGCTGGAAATCACTATTTGGGTCCCGGACATCCTGAGAATGACACCGGCCCGTCGGGCAGCCAAAAATGACGATTCTGCCCCCGACCGGCCAAAATCACTGTTCAGGCCCAGAACTGCCCGAAACTCGTGATTTTTCGACTGCCCCACCAGAAATCGCAGTCTCGGACCCAGACGGCTGGAAATCACTATTTCGGTCCCGAACAGCCGGAGAACGACACCGGCCCGTCGGACAGCCAAAAATGACGATTCTGCCCACGACTGACCAAAATCACTGTTCTGTCCGGGAACTGCTCGAAACTCGTGTTTTTTTGACTGCCCCACCCGAAATAGCTATTTCGGACCCAGACGGCTGGAAATCACTATTTGGGTCCCGGACATCCTGAGAATGACACCGGCCCGCCGGGCAGCCAAAAATGTCGATTCTGCCCCCGACCGGCCAAAATCACTGTTCAGGCCCAGAACTGCCCGAAACTCGTGATTTTTCGACTGCCCCACCAGAAATCGCAGTCTCGGACCCAGACGGCTGGAAATCACTATTTCGGTCCCGGACAACCTGAGAATGACACCGGCCCGTCGGACAACCAGAAATGTCGATTCTGCCCCCGACCGGCCAAAATCACTGTTCAGGCCGGGAACTGCTCGAAACTCGTGTTTTTTTGACTGCCCTACTAGAAATAGCAGTTTCGGACCCAGACGGCTGGAAATCACTATTTGGGTTCTGAACATCCTGAGAATGACACCGGCCCGTCGGACAGCCAAAAATGTCGATTCTGCCCCCGACCGGCCAAAATCACTGTTCAGGCCGGGAACTGCCCGAAACTCGTGTTTTTTTGACTGCCCTACCAGAAATAGCAGTTTCGGACCCAGACGGCTGGAAATCGCTATTTGTGTCCAGGTCATCCTGAGAACGACACCGGCCCGTCGGACAGCCAAAAATGTCGATTCCGCTTCCGACCGGCCAAAGTCAATGTTCAGGACCAGAACTGCCCGAAACTCGTGATTTTTCGACTGCCCCCCCAGAAATCGCAGTCTCGGACCCAGACGGCTGGAAATCACTATTTGGGTCCCGGACAGCCGAAGAACGACACCGGCCCGTCGGACAGCCAAAAATGTCGATTCTGCCCCCGACCGGCCAAAATCACTGCTCAGGCCGGGAACTGCTCGAAACTCGTGTTTTTTGACTGCCCTACTAGAAATAGCAGTTTCGGACCCGGACGGCTGGAAATCACTATTTGGGTTCCGAACATCCTGAGAATGACACCGGCCCGTCGGACAGCCAAAAATGTCGATTCTGCCCCCGACCGGCCAAAATCACTGTTCAGCCCGGGAACTGCTCGAAACTCGTGTTTTTTGACTGCCCTACCAGAAATAGCAGTTTCGGACCCAGACGGCGGGAAATCGCTATTTGTGTCCAGGTCATCCTGAGAACGACACCGGCCCGTCAGACAGCCAAAAATGTCGATTCCGCACCCGACCGGCCAAAATCATTGTTCAGGCCCAGAACTACCCGAAACTCGTGATTTTTCGACTGCCCCACTAGAAATCGCAGTCTCGGACCCAGACGGCTAGAAATCACTATTTGGGTCCCGGACAGCCGGAGAACGACACCGGCCCGTCGGACAGCCAAAAATGTCGATTCTGCCCCCGACCGGCCAAAATCACTGCTCAGGCCGGGAACTGCTCGAAACTCGTGTTTTTTGACTGCCCAACTAGAAATAGCAGTTTCAGACCCGGACGGCTGGAAATCACTATTTGGGTCCCGAACATCCTGAGAATGACACCGGCCCATCGGACAGCCAAAAATGTCGATTCTGCCCCCGACCGGCAAAAATCACTGTTTAGCCCGGGAACTGCTCGAAACTCGTGTTTTTTTGACTGCCCTACCAGAAATAGCAGTTTCGGACCCAGACGGCTGGAAATCGCTATTTGTGTCCAGGTCATCCTGAGAACGACACCGGCCCGTCGGACAGCCAAAAATGTCGATTCCGCTTCCGACCGGCCAAAGTCAATGTTCAGGACCAGAACTGCCCGAAACTCGTGATTTTTCGACTGCCCCCCAAGAAATCGCAGTCTCGGACCCAGACGGCTGGAAATCACTATTTGGGTCCCGGACAGCCGAAGAACGACACCGGCCCGTCGGACAGCCAAAAATGTCGATTCTGCCCCCGACCGGCCAAAATCACTGCTCAGGCCGGGAACTGCTCGAAACTCGTGTTTTTTGACTGCCCTACTAGAAATAGCAGTTTCGGACCCGGACGGCTGGAAATCACTATTTGGGTTCCGAACATCCTGAGAATGACACCGGCCCGTCGGACAGCCAAAAATGTCGATTCTGCCCCCGACCGGCCAAAATCACTGTTCAGCCCGGGAACTGCTCGAAACTCGTGTTTTTTGACTGCCCTACTAGAAATAGCAGTTTCAGACCCGGACGGCTGGAAATCACTATTTGGGTCCCGAACATCCTGAGAATGACACCGGCCCATCGGACAGCCAAAAATGTCGATTCTGCCCCCGACCGGCCAAAATCACTGTTTAGCCCGGGAACTGCTCGAAACTCGTGATTTTTCGACTGCCCCACCAGAAATCGCAGTCTCGGACCCAGATGGCTGGAAATCACTATTTCGGTCCCGAACAGCCGGAGAACGACACCGGCCCGTCGGACAGCCAAAAATGACGATTCTGCCCACGACTGACCAAAATCACTGTTCTGTCCGGGAACTGCTCGAAACTCGTGTTTTTTTGACTGCCCCACCCGAAATAGCTATTTCGGACCCAGACGGCTGGAAATCACTATTTGGGTCCCGGACATCCTGAGAATGACACCGGCCCGTCGGACAGCCAAAAATGTCGATTCCGCTTCCGACCGGCCAAAGTCAATGTTCAGGACCAGAACTGCCCGAAACTCGTGATTTTTCGACTGCCCCCCAAGAAATCGCAGTCTCGGACCCAGACGGCTGGAAATCACTATTTGGGTCCCGGACAGCCGAAGAACGACACCGGCCCGTCGGACAGCCAAAAATGTCGATTCTGCCCCCGACCGGCCAAAATCACTGCTCAGGCCGGGAACTGCTCGAAACTCGTGTTTTTTGACTGCCCTACTAGAAATAGCAGTTTCGGACCCGGACGGCTGGAAATCACTATTTGGGTTCCGAACATCCTGAGAATGACACCGGCCCGTCGGACAGCCAAAAATGTCGATTCTGCCCCCGACCGGCCAAAATCACTGTTCAGCCCGGGAACTGCTCGAAACTCGTGTTTTTTGACTGCCCTACTAGAAATAGCAGTTTCAGACCCGGACGGCTGGAAATCACTATTTGGGTCCCGAACATCCTGAGAATGACACCGGCCCATCGGACAGCCAAAAATGTCGATTCTGCCCCCGACCGGCCAAAATCACTGTTTAGCCCGGGAACTGCTCGAAACTCGTGTTTTTTTGACTGCCCTACCAGAAATAGCAGTTTCGGACCCAGACGGCGGGAAATCGCTATTTGTGTCCAGGTCATCCTGAGAACGACACCGGCCCGTCGGACAGCCAAAAATGTCGATTCCGCACCCGACCGGCCAAAATCATTGTTCAGGCCCAGAACTACCCGAAACTCGTGATTTTTCGACTGCCCCACTAGAAATCGCAGTCTCGGACCCAGACGGCTGGAAATCACTATTTGGGTCCCGGACAGCCGGAGAACGACACCGGCCAGTCGGACAGCCAAAAATGACGATTCTGCCCGCGACTGACCAAAATCACTGTTCTGTCCGGGAACTGCTCGAAACTCGTGTTTTTTTTACTGCCCCACCAGAAATAGCTGTTTCGGACCCAGACGGCTGGAAATCATTATTTGGGTCCCGGACATCCTGAGAATGACACCGGCCAGTCGGGCAGCCAAAAATGACGATTCTGCCCCCGACCGGCCAAAATCACTGTTCAGGCCCAGAACTGCCTGAAACTCGTGATTTTTCGACTGCCCCACCAGAAATCGCAGTCTCGGACCCAGACGGCTGGAAATCACTATTTCGGTCCCGGACAACCTGAGAAGGACACCGGCCCGTCGGACAACCAGAAATGTCGATTCTGCCCCCGACCGGCCAAAATCACTGTTCAGGCCGGGAACTGTTCGAAACTCGTGTTTTTTTGACTGCCCTACTAGAAATAGCTGTTTCGGACCCAGACGGCTGGAAATCACTATTTCGGTCCCGGACATCCTGAGAATGACACCGGCCCGTCGGACAGCCTAAAATGTCGATTCTGCCCCCGACCGGCCAAAATCACTGTTCAGCCCGGGAACTGCTCGAAACTCGTGTTTTTTTGACTGCCCTACCAGAAATAGCAGTTTCGGACCCAGACGGCGGGAAATCGCTATTTGTGTCCAGGTCATCCTGAGAACGACACCGGCCCGTCGGACAGCCAAAAATGTCGATTCCGCTCCCGACCGGCCAAAATCATTGTTCAGGCCCAGAACTGCCCGAAACTCGTGATTTTTCGACTGCCCCACCAGAAATCGCAGTCTCGGACCCAGACGGCTGGAAATCACTATTTGGGTCCCGGACAGCCGGAGAACGACACCGGCCCGTCGGACAGCCAAAAATGACGATTCTGCCCACGACTGACCAAAATCTCTGTTCTGTCCGGGAACTGCTCGAAACTCGTGTTTTTTTTACTGCCCCACCAGAAATAGCTGTTTCGGACCCAGACGGCTGGAAATCACTATTTGGGTCCCGGACATCCTGAGAATGACACCGGCCCGTCGGGCAGCCAAAAATGACGATTCTGCCCCCGACCGGCCAAAATCACTGTTCAGGCCCAGAACTGCCCGAAACTCGTGATTTTTCGACTGCCCCACCAGAAATCGCAGTCTCGGACCCAGACGGCTGGAAATCACTATTTCGGTCCCGAACAGCCGGAGAACGACACCGGCCCGTCGGACAGCCAAAAATGACGATTCTGCCCACGACTGACCAAAATCACTGTTCTGTCCGGGAACTGCTCGAAACTCGTGTTTTTTTGACTGCCCCACCCGAAATAGCTATTTCGGACCCAGACGGCTGGAAATCACTATTTGGGTCCCGGACATCCTGAGAATGACACCGGCCCGCCGGGCAGCCAAAAATGTCGATTCTGCCCCCGACCGGCCAAAATCACTGTTCAGGCCCAGAACTGCCCGAAACTCGTGATTTTTCGACTGCCCCACCAGAAATCGCAGTCTCGGACCCAGATGGCTGGAAATTACTATTTCGGTCCCGGACAACCTGAGAATGACACCGGCCCGTCGGACAACCAGAAATGTCGATTCAGCCCCCGACCGGCCAAAATCACTGTTCAGGCCGGGAACTGCTCGAAACTCGTGTTTTTTTGACTGCCCTACTAGAAATAGCAGTTTCGGACCCAGACGGCTGGAAATCACTATTTGGGTTCTGAACATCCTGAGAATGACACCGGCCCGTCGGACAGCCAAAAATGACGATTCTGCCCACGACTGACCAAAATCACTGTTCTGTCCGGGAACTGCTCGAAACTCGTGTTTTTTTGACTGCCCCACCAGAAATAGCTGTTTCGGACCCAGACGGCTGGAAATCACTATTTGGGTCCCGGACATCCTGAGAATGACACCGGCTCGTCGGGCAGCCAAAAATGTCGATTCCGCACCCGACCGGCCAAAATCACTGTTCAGGCCCAGAACTACCCGAAACTCGTGATTTTTCGACTGCCCCACTAGAAATCGCAGTCTCGGACCCAGACGGCTGGAAATCACTATTTGGGTACCGGACAGCCGGAGAACGACACCGGCCCGTCGGACAGCCAAAAATGTCGATTCTGCCCCCGACCGGCCAAAATCACTGCTCAGGCCGGGAACTGCTCGAAACTCGTGTTTTTTTGACTGCCCTACTAGAAATAGCAGTTTCGGACCCAGACGGCTGGAAATCACTATTTGGGTTCTGAACATCCTGAGAATGACACCGGCCCGTCGGACAGCCGAAAATGTCGATTCTGCCCCCGACCGGCCAAAATCACTGTTCAGCCCGGGAACTGCTCGAAACTCGTGTTTTTTTGACTGCCCTACCAGAAATAGCAGTTTCGGACCAGAACGGTGGGAAATCGCTATTTGTGTCCAGGTCATCCTGAGAACGACACCGGCCCGTCGGACAGCCAAAAATGTCGATTCCGCTCCCGACCGGCCAAAATCATTGTTCAGGCCCAGAACTGCCCGAAACTCGTGATTTTTCGACTGCCCCACCAGAAATCGCAGTCTCGGACCCAGACGGCTGGAAACCACTATTTGGGTCCCGGACAGCCGGAGAACGACACCGGCCCGTCGGACAGCCAAAAATGACGATTCTGCCCACGACTGACCAAAATCACTGTTCTGTCCGGGAACTGCTCGAAACTCGTGTTTTTTTTACTGCCCCACCAGAAATAGCTGTTTCGGACCCAGACGGCTGGAAATCACTATTTGGGTCCCGGACATCCTGAGAATGACACCGGCCCGTCGGGCAGCCAAAAATGACGATTCTGCCCCCGACCGGCCAAAATCACTGTTCAGGCCCAGAACTGCCCGAAACTCGTGATTTTTCGACTGCCCCACCAGAAATCGCAGTCTCGGACCCAGACGGCTGGAAATCACTATTTCGGTCCCGAACAGCCGGAGAACGACACCGGCCCGTCGGACAGCCAAAAATGACGATTCTGCCCACGACTGACCAAAATCACTGTTCTGTCCGGGAACTGCTCGAAACTCGTGTTTTTTTGACTGCCCCACCCGAAATAGCTATTTCGGACCCAGACGGCTGGAAATCACTATTTGGGTCCCGGACATCCTGAGAATGACACCGGCCCGCCGGGCAGCCAAAAATGTCGATTCTGCCCCCGACCGGCCAAAATCACTGTTCAGGCCCAGAACTGCCCGAAACTCGTGATTTTTCGACTGCCCCACCAGAAATCGCAGTCTCGGACCCAGATGGCTGGAAATCACTATTTCGGTCCCGGACAACCTGAGAATGACACCGGCCCGTCGGACAACCAGAAATGTCGATTCTGCCCCCGACCGGCCAAAATCACTGTTCAGGCCGGGAACTGCTCGAAACTCGTGTTTTTTTGACTGCCCTACTAGAAATAGCAGTTTCGGACCCAGACGGCTGGAAATCACTATATGGGTTCTGAACATCCTGAGAATGACACCGGCCCGTCGGACAGCCAAAAATGACGATTCTGCCCACGACTGACCAAAATCACTGTTCTGTCCGGGAACTGCTCGAAACTCGTGTTTTTTTGACTGCCCCACCAGAAATAGCTGTTTCGGACCCAGACGGCTGGAAATCACTATTTGGGTCCCGGACATCCTGAGAATGACACCGGCCCGTCGGGCAGCCAAAAATGTCGATTCCGCAACCGACCGGCCAAAATCACTGTTCAGGCCCAGAACTACCCGAAACTCGTGATTTTTCGACTGCCCCACTAGAAATCGCAGTCTCGGACCCAGACGGCTGGAAATCACTATTTGGGTCCCAGACAGCCGGAGAACGACACCGGCCCGTCGGACAGCCAAAAATGTCGATTCTGCCCCCGACCGGCCAAAATCACTGTTCAGCCCGGGAACTGCTCGAAACTCGTGTTTTTTTGACTGCCCTACCAGAAATAGCAGTTTCGGACCCAGACGGCGGGAAATCGCTATTTGTGTCCAGGTCATCCTGAGAACGACACCGGCCCGTCGGACAGCCAAAAATGTCGATTCCGCTCCCGACCGGCCAAAATCATTGTTCAGGCCCAGAACTGCCCGAAACTCGTGATTTTTCGACTGCCCCACCAGAAATCGCAGTCTCGGACCCTGACAGCTGGAAATCACTATTTGGGTCCCGGACAGCCGGAGAACGACACCGGCCCGTCGGACAGCCAAAAATGACGATTCTGCCCACGACTGACCAAAATCACTGTTCTGTCCGGGAACTGCTCGAAACTCGTGTTTTTTTTACTGCCCCACCAGAAATAGCTGTTTCGGACCCAGACGGCTGGAAATCATTATTTGGGTCCCGGACATCCTGAGAATGACACCGGCCAGTCGGGCAGCCAAAAATGACGATTCTGCCCCCGACCGGCCAAAATCACTGTTCAGGCCCAGAACTGCCTGAAACTCGTGATTTTTCGACTGCCCCACCAGAAATCGCAGTCTCGGACCCAGACGGCTGGAAATCACTATTTCGGTCCCGGACAACCTGAGAAGGACACCGGCCCGTCGGACAACCAGAAATGTCGATTCTGCCCCCGACCGGCCAAAATCACTGTTCAGGCCGGGAACTGTTCGAAACTCGTGTTTTTTTGACTGCCCTACTAGAAATAGCTGTTTCGGACCCAGACGGCTGGAAATCACTATTTCGGTCCCGGACATCCTGAGAATGACACCGGCCCGTCGGACAGCCTAAAATGTCGATTCTGCCCCCGACCGGCCAAAATCACTGTTCAGCCCGGGAACTGCTCGAAACTCGTGTTTTTTTGACTGCCCTACCAGAAATAGCAGTTTCGGACCCAGACGGCGGGAAATCGCTATTTGTGTCCAGGTCATCCTGAGAACGACACCGGCCCGTCGGACAGCCAAAAATGTCGATTCCGCTCCCGACCGGCCAAAATCATTGTTCAGGCCCAGAACTGCCCGAAACTCGTGATTTTTCGACTGCCCCACCAGAAATCGCAGTCTCGGACCCAGACGGCTGGAAATCACTATTTGGGTCCCGGACAGCCGGAGAACGACACCGGCCCGTCGGACAGCCAAAAATGACGATTCTGCCCACGACTGACCAAAATCTCTGTTCTGTCCGGGAACTGCTCGAAACTCGTGTTTTTTTTACTGCCCCACCAGAAATAGCTGTTTCGGACCCAGACGGCTGGAAATCACTATTTGGGTCCCGGACATCCTGAGAATGACACCGGCCCGTCGGGCAGCCAAAAATGACGATTCTGCCCCCGACCGGCCAAAATCACTGTTCAGGCCCAGAACTGCCCGAAACTCGTGATTTTTCGACTGCCCCACCAGAAATCGCAGTCTCGGACCCAGACGGCTGGAAATCACTATTTCGGTCCCGAACAGCCGGAGAACGACACCGGCCCGTCGGACAGCCAAAAATGACGATTCTGCCCACGACTGACCAAAATCACTGTTCTGTCCGGGAACTGCTCGAAACTCGTGTTTTTTTGACTGCCCCACCCGAAATAGCTATTTCGGACCCAGACGGCTGGAAATCACTATTTGGGTCCCGGACATCCTGAGAATGACACCGGCCCGCCGGGCAGCCAAAAATGTCGATTCTGCCCCCGACCGGCCAAAATCACTGTTCAGGCCCAGAACTGCCCGAAACTCGTGATTTTTCGACTGCCCCACCAGAAATCGCAGTCTCGGACCCAGATGGCTGGAAATTACTATTTCGGTCCCGGACAACCTGAGAATGACACCGGCCCGTCGGACAACCAGAAATGTCGATTCAGCCCCCGACCGGCCAAAATCACTGTTCAGGCCGGGAACTGCTCGAAACTCGTGTTTTTTTGACTGCCCTACTAGAAATAGCAGTTTCGGACCCAGACGGCTGGAAATCACTATTTGGGTTCTGAACATCCTGAGAATGACACCGGCCCGTCGGACAGCCAAAAATGACGATTCTGCCCACGACTGACCAAAATCACTGTTCTGTCCGGGAACTGCTCGAAACTCGTGTTTTTTTGACTGCCCCACCAGAAATAGCTGTTTCGGACCCAGACGGCTGGAAATCACTATTTGGGTCCCGGACATCCTGAGAATGACACCGGCTCGTCGGGCAGCCAAAAATGTCGATTCCGCACCCGACCGGCCAAAATCACTGTTCAGGCCCAGAACTACCCGAAACTCGTGATTTTTCGACTGCCCCACTAGAAATCGCAGTCTCGGACCCAGACGGCTGGAAATCACTATTTGGGTACCGGACAGCCGGAGAACGACACCGGCCCGTCGGACAGCCAAAAATGTCGATTCTGCCCCCGACCGGCCAAAATCACTGCTCAGGCCGGGAACTGCTCGAAACTCGTGTTTTTTTGACTGCCCTACTAGAAATAGCAGTTTCGGACCCAGACGGCTGGAAATCACTATTTGGGTTCTGAACATCCTGAGAATGACACCGGCCCGTCGGACAGCCGAAAATGTCGATTCTGCCCCCGACCGGCCAAAATCACTGTTCAGCCCGGGAACTGCTCGAAACTCGTGTTTTTTTGACTGCCCTACCAGAAATAGCAGTTTCGGACCAGAACGGTGGGAAATCGCTATTTGTGTCCAGGTCATCCTGAGAACGACACCGGCCCGTCGGACAGCCAAAAATGTCGATTCCGCTCCCGACCGGCCAAAATCATTGTTCAGGCCCAGAACTGCCCGAAACTCGTGATTTTTCGACTGCCCCACCAGAAATCGCAGTCTCGGACCCAGACGGCTGGAAACCACTATTTGGGTCCCGGACAGCCGGAGAACGACACCGGCCCGTCGGACAGCCAAAAATGACGATTCTGCCCACGACTGACCAAAATCACTGTTCTGTCCGGGAACTGCTCGAAACTCGTGTTTTTTTTACTGCCCCACCAGAAATAGCTGTTTCGGACCCAGACGGCTGGAAATCACTATTTGGGTCCCGGACATCCTGAGAATGACACCGGCCCGTCGGGCAGCCAAAAATGACGATTCTGCCCCCGACCGGCCAAAATCACTGTTCAGGCCCAGAACTGCCCGAAACTCGTGATTTTTCGACTGCCCCACCAGAAATCGCAGTCTCGGACCCAGACGGCTGGAAATCACTATTTCGGTCCCGAACAGCCGGAGAACGACACCGGCCCGTCGGACAGCCAAAAATGACGATTCTGCCCACGACTGACCAAAATCACTGTTCTGTCCGGGAACTGCTCGAAACTCGTGTTTTTTTGACTGCCCCACCCGAAATAGCTATTTCGGACCCAGACGGCTGGAAATCACTATTTGGGTCCCGGACATCCTGAGAATGACACCGGCCCGCCGGGCAGCCAAAAATGTCGATTCTGCCCCCGACCGGCCAAAATCACTGTTCAGGCCCAGAACTGCCCGAAACTCGTGATTTTTCGACTGCCCCACCAGAAATCGCAGTCTCGGACCCAGATGGCTGGAAATCACTATTTCGGTCCCGGACAACCTGAGAATGACACCGGCCCGTCGGACAACCAGAAATGTCGATTCTGCCCCCGACCGGCCAAAATCACTGTTCAGGCCGGGAACTGCTCGAAACTCGTGTTTTTTTGACTGCCCTACTAGAAATAGCAGTTTCGGACCCAGACGGCTGGAAATCACTATATGGGTTCTGAACATCCTGAGAATGACACCGGCCCGTCGGACAGCCAAAAATGACGATTCTGCCCACGACTGACCAAAATCACTGTTCTGTCCGGGAACTGCTCGAAACTTGTGTTTTTTTGACTGCCCCACCAGAAATAGCTGTTTCGGACCCAGACGGCTGGAAATCACTATTTGGGTCCCGGACATCCTGAGAATGACACCGGCCCGTCGGGCAGCCAAAAATGTCGATTCCGCAACCGACCGGCCAAAATCACTGTTCAGGCCCAGAACTACCCGAAACTCGTGATTTTTCGACTGCCCCACTAGAAATCGCAGTCTCGGACCCAGACGGCTGGAAATCACTATTTGGGTCCCAGACAGCCGGAGAACGACACCGGCCCGTCGGACAGCCAAAAATGTCGATTCTGCCCCCGACCGGCCAAAATCACTGTTCAGCCCGGGAACTGCTCGAAACTCGTGTTTTTTTGACTGCCCTACCAGAAATAGCAGTTTCGGACCCAGACGGCGGGAAATCGCTATTTGTGTCCAGGTCATCCTGAGAACGACACCGGCCCGTCGGACAGCCAAAAATGTCGATTCCGCTCCCGACCGGCCAAAATCATTGTTCAGGCCCAGAACTGCCCGAAACTCGTGATTTTTCGACTGCCCCACCAGAAATCGCAGTCTCGGACCCTGACAGCTGGAAATCACTATTTGGGTCCCGGACAGCCGGAGAACGACACCGGCCCGTCGGACAGCCAAAAATGACGATTCTGCCCACGACTGACCAAAATCACTGTTCTGTCCGGGAACTGCTCGAAACTCGTGTTTTTTTTACTGCCCCACCAGAAATAGCTGTTTCGGACCCAGACGGCTGGAAATCACTATTTGGGTCCCGGACATCCTGAGAATGACACCGGCCCGTCGGGCAGCCAAAAATGACGATTCTGCCCCCGACCGGCCAAAATCACTGTTCAGGCCCAGAACTGCCCGAAACTCGTGATTTTTCGACTGCCCCACCAGAAATCGCAGTCTCGGACCCAGACGGCTGGAAATCACTATTTCGGTCCCGAACAGCCGGAGAACGACACCGGCCCGTCGGACAGCCAAAAATGACGATTCTGCCCACGACTGACCAAAATCACTGTTCTGTCCGGGAACTGCTCGAAACTCGTGTTTTTTTGACTGCCCCACCCGAAATAGCTATTTCGGACCCAGACGGCTGGAAATCACTATTTGGGTCCCGGACATCCTGAGAATGACACCGGCCCGCCGGGCAGCCAAAAATGTCGATTCTGCCCCTGACCGGCCAAAATCACTGTTCAGGCCCAGAACTGCCCGAAACTCGTGATTTTTCGACTGCCCCACCAGAAATCGCAGTCTCGGACCCAGATGGCTGGAAATCACTATTTCGGTCCCGGACAACCTGAGAATGACACCGGCCCGTCGGACAACCAGAAATGTCGATTCTGCCCCCGACCGGCCAAAATCACTGTTCAGGCCGGGAACTGCTCGAAACTCGTGTTTTTTTGACTGCCCTACTAGAAATAGCAGTTTCGGACCCAGACGGCTGGAAATCACTATTTGGGTTCTGAACATCCTGAGAATGACACCGGCCCGTCGGACAGCCAAAAATGACGATTCTGCCCACGACTGACCAAAATCACTGTTCAGGGCGGGAACTGCTCGAAACTCGTGTTTTTTTGACTGCCCTACTAGAAATAGCTGTTTCGGACCCAGACGGCTGGAAATCACTATTTGGGTCCCGGACATCCTGAGAATGACACCGGCCCGTCGGGCAGCCAAAAATGACGATTCTGCCCCCGATCGGCCAAAATCACTGTTCAGGCCCAGAACTGCCCGAAACTCGTGATTTTTCGACTGCCCCACTAGAAATCGCAGTCTCGGACCCAGACGGCTGGAAATCACTATTTCGGTCCCGAACAGCCGGAGAACGACACCGGCCCGTCGGACAGCCAAAAATGACGATTCTGCCCACGACTGACCAAAATCACTGTTCTGTCCGGGAACTGCTCGAAACTCGTGTTTTTTTGACTGCCCCACCCGAAATAGCTATTTCGGACCCAGACGGCTGGAAATCACTATTTGGGTCCCGGACATCCTGAGAATGACACCGGCCCGCCGGGCAGCCAAAAATGTCGATTCTGCCCCTGACCGGCCAAAATCACTGTTCAGGCCCAGAACTGCCCGAAACTCGTGATTTTTCGACTGCCCCACCAGAAATCGCAGTCTCGGACCCAGATGGCTGGAAATCACTATTTCGGTCCCGGACAACCTGAGAATGACACCGGCCCGTCGGACAACCAGAAATGTCGATTCTGCCCCCGACCGGCCAAAATCACTGTTCAGGCCGGGAACTGCTCGAAACTCGTGTTTTTTTGACTGCCCTACTAGAAATAGCAGTTTCGGACCCAGACGGCTGGAAATCACTATTTGGGTTCTGAACATCCTGAGAATGACACCGGCCCGTCGGACAGCCAAAAATGACGATTCTGCCCACGACTGACCAAAATCACTGTTCAGGGCGGGAACTGCTCGAAACTCGTGTTTTTTTGACTGCCCTACTAGAAATAGCTGTTTCGGACCCAGACGGCTGGAAATCACTATTTGGGTCCCGGACATCCTGAGAATGACACCGGCCCGTCGGGCAGCCAAAAATGACGATTCTGCCCCCGATCGGCCAAAATCACTGTTCAGGCCCAGAACTGCCCGAAACTCGTGATTTTTCGACTGCCCCACTAGAAATCGCAGTCTCGGACCCAGACGGCTGGAAATCACTATTTCGGTCCCGAACAGCCGGAGAACGACACCGGCCCGTCGGACAGCCAAAAATGACGATTCTGCCCACGACTGACCAAAATCACTGTTCTGTCCGGGAACTGCTCGAAACTCGTGTTTTTTTGACTGCCCCACCCGAAATAGCTATTTCGGACCCAGACGGCTGGAAATCACTATTTGGGTCCCGGAATCCTGGGAATGACACCGGCCCGTCGGGCAGCCAAAAATGACGATTCTGCCCCCGACCGGCCAAAATCACTGTTCAGGCCCAGAACTGCCCGAAACTCGTGATTTTTCGACTGCCCCACCAGAAATCGCAGTCTCGGACCCAGACGGCTGGAAATCACTATTTGGGTCCCGGTCAGCCGGAGAACGACACCGGCCCGTCGGACAGCCAAAAATGACGATTCTGCCCACGACTGACCAAAATCACTGTTCTGTCCGGGAACTGCTCGAAACTCGTGTTTTTTTGACTGCCCCACCAGAAATAGCTGTTTCGGACCCAGACGGCTGGAAATCACTATTTGGGTCCCGGACATCCTGAGAATGACACCGGCCCGTCGGGCAGCCAAAAATGTCGATTCCGCAACCGACCGGCCAAAATCACTGTTCAGGCCCAGAACTACCCGAAACTCGTGATTTTTCGACTGCCCCACTAGAAATCGCAGTCTCGGACCCAGACGGCTGGAAATCACTATTTGGGTCCCAGACAGCCGGAGAACGACACCGGCCCGTCGGACAGCCAAAAATGTCGATTCTGCCCCCGACCGGCCAAAATCACTGTTCAGCCCGGGAACTGCTCGAAACTCGTGTTTTTTTGACTGCCCTACCAGAAATAGCAGTTTCGGACCCAGACGGCGGGAAATCGCTATTTGTGTCCAGGTCATCCTGAGAACGACACCGGCCCGTCGGACAGCCAAAAATGTCGAATCCGCACCCGACCGGCCAAAATCACTGTTCAGGCCCAGAACTGCCCGAAACTCGTGATTTTTCGACTGCCCCACCAGAAATCGCAGTCTCGGACCCAGATGGCTGGAAATCACTATTTCGGTCCCGGACAACCTGAGAATGACACCGGCCCGTCGGACAACCAGAAATGTCGATTCTGCCCCCGACCGGCCAAAATCACTGTTCAGGCCGGGAACTGCTCGAAACTCGTGTTTTTTTGACTGCCCTACTAGAAATAGCAGTTTCTGACCCAGACGGCAGGAAATCACTATTTGGGTTCTGAACATCCTGAGAATGACACCGGCCCGTCGGACAGCCAAAAATGACGATTCTGCCCACGACTGACCAAAATCACTGTTCAGGCCGGGAACTGCTCGAAACTCGTGTTTTTTTGACTGCCCTACTAGAAATAGCTGTTTCGGACCCAGACGGCTGGAAATCACTATTTGGGTCCCGGACATCCTGAGAATGACACCGGCCCGTCGGGCAGCCAAAAATGACGATTCTGCCCCCGATCGGCCAAAATCACTGTTCAGGCCCAGAACTGCCCGAAACTCGTGATTTTTCGACTGCCCCACTAGAAATCGCAGTCTCGGACCCAGACGGCTGGAAATCACTATTTCGGTCCCGAACAGCCGGAGAACGACACCGGCCCGTCGGACAGCCAAAAATGACGATTCTGCCCACGACTGACCAAAATCACTGTTCTGTCCGGGAACTGCTCGAAACTCGTGTTTTTTTGACTGCCCCACCCGAAATAGCTATTTCGGACCCAGACGGCTGGAAATCACTATTTGGGTCCCGGACATCCTGGGAATGACACCGGCCCGTCGGGCAGCCAAAAATGACGATTCTGCCCCCGACCGGCCAAAATCACTGTTCAGGCCCAGAACTGCCCGAAACTCGTGATTTTTCGACTGCCCCACCAGAAATCGCAGTCTCGGACCCAGACGGCTGGAAATCACTATTGGGGTCCCGGTCAGCCGGAGAACGACACCGGCCCGTCGGACAGCCAAAAATGACGATTCTGCCCACGACTGACCAAAATCACTGTTCTGTCCGGGAACTGCTCGAAACTCGTGTTTTTTTGACTGCCCCACCAGAAATAGCTGTTTCGGACCCAGACGGCTGGAAATCACTATTTGGGTCCCGGACATCCTGAGAATGACCCCGGCCCGTCGGGCAGCCAAAAATGTCGATTCCGCAACCGACCGGCCAAAATCACTGTTCAGGCCCAGAACTACCCGAAACTCGTGATTTTTCGACTGCCCCACTAGAAATCGCAGTCTCGGACCCAGACGGCTGGAAATCACTATTTGGGTCCCGGACAGCCGGAGAACGACACCGGCCCGTCGGACAGCCAAAAATGTCGATTCTGCCCCCGACCGGCCAAAATCACTGCTCAGGCCGGGAACTGCTCGAAACTCGTGTTTTTTGACTGCCCTACTAGAAATAGCAGTTTCAGACCCGGACGGCTGGAAATCACTATTTGGGTCCCGAACATCCTGAGAATGACACCGGCCCGTCGGACAGCCAAAAATGTCGATTCTGCCCCCGACCGGCCAAAATCACTGTTCAGCCCGGGAACTGCTCGAAACTCGTGTTTTTTTGACTGCCCTACCAGAAATAGCAGTTTCGGACCCAGACGGCGGGAAATCGCTATTTGTGTCCAGGTCATCCTGAGAACGACACCGGCCCGTCGGACAGCCAAAAATGTCGAATCCGCACCCGACCGGCCAAAATCACTGTTCAGGCCCAGAACTGCCCGAAACTCGTGATTTTTCGACTGCCCCACCAGAAATCGCAGTCTCGGACCCAGATGGCTGGAAATCACTATTTCGGTCCCGGACAACCTGAGAATGACACCGGCCCGTCGGACAACCAGAAATGTCGATTATGCCCCCGACCGGCCAAAATCACTGTTCAGGCCGGGAACTGCTCGAAACTCGTGTTTTTTTGACTGCCCTACTAGAAATAGCAGTTTCGGACCCAGACGGCTGGAAATCACTATTTGGGTTCTGAACATCCTGAGAATGACACCGGCCCGTCGGACAGCCAAAAATGACGATTCTGCCCACGACTGACCAAAATCACTGTTCAGGCCGGGAACTGCTCGAAACTCGTGTTTTTTTGACTGCCCTACTAGAAATAGCTGTTTCGGACCCAGACGGCTGGAAATCACTATTTGGGTCCCGGACATCCTGAGAATGACACCGGCCCGTCGGGCAGCCAAAAATGACGATTCTGCCCCCGATCGGCCAAAATCACTGTTCAGGCCCAGAACTGCCCGAAACTCGTGATTTTTCGACTGCCCCACTAGAAATCGCAGTCTCGGACCCAGACGGCTGGAAATCACTATTTCGGTCCCGAACAGCCGGAGAACGACACCGGCCCGTCGGACAGCCAAAAATGACGATTCTGCCCACGACTGACCAAAATCACTGTTCTGTCCGGGAACTGCTCGAAACTCGTGTTTTTTTGACTGCCCCACCCGAAATAGCTATTTCGGACCCAGACGGCTGGAAATCACTATTTGGGTCCCGGACATCCTGGGAATGACACCGGCCCGTCGGGCAGCCAAAAATGACGATTCTGCCCCCGACCGGCCAAAATCACTGTTCAGGCCCAGAACTGCCCGAAACTCGTGATTTTTCGACTGCCCCACCAGAAATCGCAGTCTCGGACCCAGACGGCTGGAAATCACTATTTGGGTCCCGGTCAGCCGGAGAACGACACCGGCCCGTCGGACAGCCAAAAATGACGATTCTGCCCACGACTGACCAAAATCACTGTTCTGTCCGGGAACTGCTCGAAACTCGTGTTTTTTTGACTGCCCCACCAGAAATAGCTGTTTCGGACCCAGACGGCTGGAAATCACTATTTGGGTCCCGGACATCCTGAGAATGACCCCGGCCCGTCGGGCAGCCAAAAATGTCGATTCCGCAACCGACCGGCCAAAATCACTGTTCAGGCCCAGAACTACCCGAAACTCGTGATTTTTCGACTGCCCCACTAGAAATCGCAGTCTCGGACCCAGACGGCTGGAAATCACTATTTGGGTCCCGGACAGCCGGAGAACGACACCGGCCCGTCGGACAGCCAAAAATGTCGATTCTGCCCCCGACCGGCCAAAATCACTGCTCAGGCCGGGAACTGCTCGAAACTCGTGTTTTTTGACTGCCCTACTAGAAATAGCAGTTTCAGACCCGGACGGCTGGAAATCACTATTTGGGTCCCGAACATCCTGAGAATGACACCGGCCCGTCGGACAGCCAAAAATGTCGATTCTGCCCCCGACCGGCCAAAATCACTGTTCAGCCCGGGAACTGCTCGAAACTCGTGTTTTTTTGACTGCCCTACCAGAAATAGCAGTTTCGGACCCAGACGACGGGAAATCGCTATTTGTGTCCAGGTCATCCTGAGAACGACACCGGCCCGTCGGACAGCCAAAAATGTCGAATCCGCACCCGACCGGCCAAAATCATTGTTCAGGCCCAGAACTACCCGAAACTCGTGATTTTTCGACTGCCCCACTAGAAATCGCAGTCTCGGACCCAGACGGCTGGAAATCACTATTTGGGTCCCGGACAGCCAGAGAACGACACCGGCCCGTCGGACAGCCAAAAATGACGATTCTGCCCACGACTGACCAAAATCACTGTTCTGTCCGGGAACTGCTCGAAACTCGTGTTTTTTTGACTGCCCCACCAGAAATAGCTGTTTCGGACCCAGACGGCTGGAAATCACTATTTGGGTCCCGGACATCCTGAGAATGACACCGGCCCGTCGGGCAGCCAAAAATGTCGATTCCGCAACCGACCGGCCAAAATCACTGTTCAGGCCCAGAACTACCCGAAACTCGTGATTTTTCGACTGCCCCACTAGAAATCGCAGTCTCGGACCCAGACGGCTGGAAATCACTATTTGGGTCCCGGACAGCCGGAGAACGACACCGGCCCGTCGGACAGCCAAAAATGTCGATTCTGCCCCCGACCGGCCAAAATCACTGCTCAGGCCGGGAACTGCTCGAAACTCGTGTTTTTTGACTGCCCTACTAGAAATAGCAGTTTCAGACCCGGACGGCTGGAAATCACTATTTGGGTCCCGAACATCCTGAGAATGACACCGGCCCGTCGGACAGCCAAAAATGTCGATTCTGCCCCCGACCGGCCAAAATCACTGTTCAGCCCGGGAACTGCTCGAAACTCGTGTTTTTTTGACTGCCCTACCAGAAATAGCAGTTTCGGACCCAGACGGCGGGAAATCGCTATTTGTGTCCAGGTCATCCTGAGAACGACACCGGCCCGTCGGACAGCCAAAAATGTCGAATCCGCACCCGACCGGCCAAAATCATTGTTCAGGCCCAGAACTACCCGAAACTCGTGATTTTTCGACTGCCCCACTAGAAATCGCAGTCTCGGACCCAGACGGCTGGAAATCACTATTTGGGTCCCGGACAGCCGGAGAACGACACCGGCCCGTCGGACAGCCAAAAATGACGATTCTGCCCACGACTGACCAAAATCACTGTTCTGTCCGGGAACTGCTCGAAACTCGTGTTTTTTTGACTGCCCCACCAGAAATAGCTGTTTCGGACCCAGACGGCTGGAAATCACTATTTGGGTCCCGGACATCCTGAGAATGACACCGGCCCGTCGGGCAGCCAAAAATGTCGATTCCGCAACCGACCGGCCAAAATCACTGTTCAGGCCCAGAACTACCCGAAACTCGTGATTTTTCGACTGCCCCACTAGAAATCGCAGTCTCGGACCCAGACGGCTGGAAATCACTATTTGGGTCCCGGACAGCCGGAGAACGACACCGGCCCGTCGGACAGCCAAAAATGTCGATTCTGCCCCCGACCGGCCAAAATCACTGCTCAGGCCGGGAACTGCTCGAAACTCGTGTTTTTTGACTGCCCTACTAGAAATAGCAGTTTCAGACCCGGACGGCTGGAAATCACTATTTGGGTCCCGAACATCCTGAGAATGACACCGGCCCGTCGGACAGCCAAAAATGTCGATTCTGCCCCCGACCGGCCAAAATCACTGTTCAGCCCGGGAACTGCTCGAAACTCGTGTTTTTTTGACTGCCCTACCAGAAATAGCAGTTTCGGACCCAGACGGCGGGAAATCGCTATTTGTGTCCAGGTCATCCTGAGAACGACACCGGCCCGTCGGACAGCCAAAAATGTCGAATCCGCACCCGACCGGCCAAAATCATTGTTCAGGCCCAGAACTACCCGAAACTCGTGATTTTTCGACTGCCCCACTAGAAATCGCAGTCTCGGACCCAGACGGCTGGAAATCACTATTTGGGTCCCGGACAGCCGGAGAACGACACCGGCCCGTCGGACAGCCAAAAATGACGATTCTGCCCACGACTGACCAAAATCACTGTTCTGTCCGGGAACTGCTCGAAACTCGTGTTTTTTTGACTGCCCCACCAGAAATAGCTGTTTCGGACCCAGACGGCTGGAAATCACTATTTGGGTCCCGGACATCCTGAGAATGACACCGGCCCGTCGGGCAGCCAAAAATGTCGATTCCGCAACCGACCGGCCAAAATCACTGTTCAGGCCCAGAACTACCCGAAACTCGTGATTTTTCGACTGCCCCACTAGAAATCGCAGTCTCGGACCCAGACGGCTGGAAATCACTATTTGGGTCCCGGACAGCCGGAGAACGACACCGGCCCGTCGGACAGCCAAAAATGTCGATTCTGCCCCCGACCGGCCAAAATCACTGCTCAGGCCGGGAACTGCTCGAAACTCGTGTTTTTTGACTGCCCTACTAGAAATAGCAGTTTCAGACCCGGACGGCTGGAAATCACTATTTGGGTCCCGAACATCCTGAGAATGACACCGGCCCGTCGGACAGCCAAAAATGTCGATTCTGCCCCCGACCGGCCAAAATCACTGTTCAGCCCGGGAACTGCTCGAAACTCGTGTTTTTTTGACTGCCCTACCAGAAATAGCAGTTTCGGACCCAGACGGCGGGAAATCGCTATTTGTGTCCAGGTCATCCTGAGAACGACACCGGCCCGTCGGACAGCCAAAAATGTCGAATCCGCACCCGACCGGCCAAAATCATTGTTCAGGCCCAGAACTACCCGAAACTCGTGATTTTTCGACTGCCCCACTAGAAATCGCAGTCTCGGACCCAGACGGCTGGAAATCACTATTTGGGTCCCGGACAGCCGGAGAACGACACCGGCCCGTCGGACAGCCAAAAATGACGATTCTGCCCACGACTGACCAAAATCACTGTTCTGTCCGGGAACTGCTCGAAACTCGTGTTTTTTTGACTACCCCACTAGAAATAGCTGTTTCGGACCCAGACGGCTGGAAATCACTATTTGGGTCCCGGACATCCTGAGAATGACACCGGCCCGTCGGGCAGCCAAAAATGTCGATTCCGCACCCGACCGGCCAAAATCACTGTTCAGGCCCCGAACTACCCGAAACTCGTGATTGTTCGACTGCCCCACTAGAAATCGCAGTCTCGGACCCAGACGGCTGGAAATCACTATTTGGGTCCCGGACAACCTGAGAAGGACACCGGCCCGTCGGACAACCAGAAATGTCGATTCTGCCCCCGACCGGCCAAAATCACTGTTCAGACCGGGAACTGTTCGAAACTCGTGTTTTTTTGACTGCCCTACTAGAAATAGCTGTTTCGGACCCAGACGGCTGGAAATCACTATTTGGGTCCCGGACATCCTGAGAATGACACCTGCCCGTCGGACAGCCAAAAATGTCGATTCTGCCCCCGACCGGCCAAAATCACTGTTCAGCCCGGGAACTGCTCGAAACTCGTGTTTTTTTGACTGCCCTACCAGAAATAGCAGTTTCGGACCCAGACGGCGGGAAATCGCTATTTGTGTCCAGGTCATCCTGAGAACGACACCGGCCCGTCGGACAGCCAAAAATGTCGATTCCGCTCCCGACCGGCCAAAATCATTGTTCAGGCCCAGAACTGCCCGAAACTCGTGATTTTTCGACTGCCCCACCAGAAATCGCAGTCTCGGACCCAGACGGCTGGAAATCACTATTTGGGTCCCGGACAGCCGGAGAACGACACCGGCCCGTCGGACAGCCAAAAATGACGATTCTGCCCACGACTGACCAAAATCACTGTTCTGTCCGGGAACTGCTCGAAACTCGTGTTTTTTTTACTGCCCCACCAGAAATAGCTGTTTCGGACCCAGACGGCTGGAAATCACTATTTGGGTCCTGGACATCCTGAGAATGACCCCGGCCCGTCGGGCAGCCAAAAATGTCGATTCCGCACCCGACCGGCCAAAATCACTGTTCAGGCCCAGAACTACCCGAAACTCGTGATTTTTCGACTGCCCCACTAGAAATCGCAGTCTCGGACCCAGACGGCTGGAAATCACTATTTGGGTCCCGGACAGCCGGAGAACGACACCGGCCCGTCGGACAGCCAAAAATGTCGATTCTGCCCCCGACCGGCCAAAATAACTGCTCAGGCCGGGAACTGCTCGAAACTCGTGTTTTTTGACTGCCCTACTAGAAATAGCAGTTTCAGACCCGGACGGCTGGAAATCACTATTTGGGTCCCGGACATCCTGAGAATGACACCGGCCCGTCGGACAGCCAAAAATGTCGATTCTGCCCCCGACCGGCCAAAATCACTGTTCAGCCCGGGAACTGCTCGAAACTCGTGTTTTTTTGACTGCCCTACCAGAAATAGCAGTTTCGGACCCAGACGGCGGGAAATCGCTATTTGTGTCCAGGTCATCCTGAGAACGACACCGGCCCGTCGGACAGCCAAAAATGTCGAATCCGCACCCGACCGGCCAAAATCATTGTTCAGGCCCAGAACTACCCGAAACTCGTGATTTTTCGACTGCCCCACTAGAAATCGCAGTCTCGGACCCAGACGGCTGGAAATCACTATTTGGGTCCCGGACAGCCGGAGAACGACACCGGCCCGTCGGACAGCCAAAAATGACGATTCTGCCCACGACTGACCAAAATCACTGTTCTGTCCGGGAACTGCTCGAAACTCGTGTTTTTTTGACTACCCCACTAGAAATAGCTGTTTCGGACCCAGACGGCTGGAAATCACTATTTGGGTCCCGGACATCCTGAGAATGACACCGGCCCGTCGGGCAGCCAAAAATGTCGATTCCGCACCCGACCGGCCAAAATCACTGTTCAGGCCCCGAACTACCCGAAACTCGTGATTGTTCGACTGCCCCACTAGAAATCGCAGTCTCGGACCCAGACGGCTGGAAATCACTATTTGGGTCCCGGACAACCTGAGAAGGACACCGGCCCGTCGGACAACCAGAAATGTCGATTCTGCCCCCGACCGGCCAAAATCACTGTTCAGACCGGGAACTGTTCGAAACTCGTGTTTTTTTGACTGCCCTACTAGAAATAGCTGTTTCGGACCCAGACGGCTGGAAATCACTATTTGGGTCCCGGACATCCTGAGAATGACACCTGCCCGTCGGACAGCCAAAAATGTCGATTCTGCCCCCGACCGGCCAAAATCACTGTTCAGCCCGGGAACTGCTCGAAACTCGTGTTTTTTTGACTGCCCTACCAGAAATAGCAGTTTCGGACCCAGACGGCGGGAAATCGCTATTTGTGTCCAGGTCATCCTGAGAACGACACCGGCCCGTCGGACAGCCAAAAATGTCGATTCCGCTCCCGACCGGCCAAAATCATTGTTCAGGCCCAGAACTGCCCGAAACTCGTGATTTTTCGACTGCCCCACCAGAAATCGCAGTCTCGGACCCAGACGGCTGGAAATCACTATTTGGGTCCCGGACAGCCGGAGAACGACACCGGCCCGTCGGACAGCCAAAAATGACGATTCTGCCCACGACTGACCAAAATCACTGTTCTGTCCGGGAACTGCTCGAAACTCGTGTTTTTTTTACTGCCCCACCAGAAATAGCTGTTTCGGACCCAGACGGCTGGAAATCACTATTTGGGTCCTGGACATCCTGAGAATGACCCCGGCCCGTCGGGCAGCCAAAAATGTCGATTCCGCACCCGACCGGCCAAAATCACTGTTCAGGCCCAGAACTACCCGAAACTCGTGATTTTTCGACTGCCCCACTAGAAATCGCAGTCTCGGACCCAGACGGCTGGAAATCACTATTTGGGTCCCGGACAGCCGGAGAACGACACCGGCCCGTCGGACAGCCAAAAATGTCGATTCTGCCCCCGACCGGCCAAAATAACTGCTCAGGCCGGGAACTGCTCGAAACTCGTGTTTTTTGACTGCCCTACTAGAAATAGCAGTTTCAGACCCGGACGGCTGGAAATCACTATTTGGGTCCCGGACATCCTGAGAATGACACCGGCCCGTCGGACAGCCAAAAATGTCGATTCTGCCCCCGACCGGCCAAAATCACTGTTCAGCCCGGGAACTGCTCGAAACTCGTGTTTTTTTGACTGCCCTACCAGAAATAGCAGTTTCGGACCCAGACGGCGGGAAATCGCTATTTGTGTCCAGGTCATCCTGAGAACGACACCGGCCCGTCGGACAGCCAAAAATGTCGATTCCGCTCCCGACCGGCCAAAATCATTGTTCAGGCCCAGAACTGCCCGAAACTCGTGATTTTTCGACTGCCCCACCAGAAATCGCAGTCTCGGACCCAGACGGCTGGAAATCACTATTTGGGTCCCGGACAGCCGGAGAACGACACCGGCCCGTCGGACAGCCAAAAATGACGATTCTGCCCACGACTGACCAAAATCACTGTTCTGTCCGGGAACTGCTCGAAACTCGTGTTTTTTTTACTGCCCCACCAGAAATAGCTGTTTCGGACCCAGACGGCTGGAAATCACTATTTGGGTCCCGGACATCCTGAGAATGACACCGGCCCGTCGGGCAGCCAAAAATGTCGATTCCGCACCCGACCGGCCAAAATCACTGTTCAGGCCCAGAACTGCCTGAAACTCGTGATTTTTCGACTGCCCCACTAGAAATCGCAGTCTCGGACCCAGACGGCTGGAAATCACTATTTGGGTCCCGGACAGCCGGAGAACGACACCGGCCCGTCGGACAGCCAAAAATGTCGATTCTGCCCCCGACCGGCCAAAATAACTGCTCAGGCCAGGAACTGCTCGAAACTCGTGTTTTTTGACTGCCCTACTAGAAATAGCAGTTTCAGACCCGGACGGCTGGAAATCACTATTTGGGTCCCGGACATCCTGAGAATGACACCGGCCCGTCGGACAGCCAAAAATGTCGATTCTGCCCCCGACCGGCCAAAATCACTGTTCAGCCCGGGAACTGCTCGAAACTCGTGTTTTTTTGACTGCCCTACCAGAAATAGCAGTTTCGGACCCAGACGGCGGGAAATCGCTATTTGTGTCCAGGTCATCCTGAGAACGACACCGGCCCGTCGGACAGCCAAAAATGTCGATTCCGCTCCCGACCGGCCAAAATCATTGTTCAGGCCCAGAACTGCCCGAAACTCGTGATTTTTCGACTGCCCCACCAGAAATCGCAGTCTCGGACCCAGACGGCTGGAAATCACTATTTGGGTCCCGGACAGCCGGAGAACGACACCGGCCCGTCGGACAGCCAAAAATGACGATTCTGCCCACGACTGACCAAAATCACTGTTCTGTCCGGGAACTGCTCGAAACTCGTGTTTTTTTTACTGCCCCACCAGAAATAGCTGTTTCAGACCCAGACGGCTGGAAATCACTATTTGGGTCCCGGACATCCTGAGAATGACACCGGCCCGTCGGGCAGCCAAAAATGTCGATTCCGCACCCGACCGGCCAAAATCACTGTTCAGGCCCAGAACTGCCTGAAACTCGTGATTTTTCGACTGCCCCACTAGAAATCGCAGTCTCGGACCCAGACGGCTGGAAATCACTATTTGGGTCCCGGACAGCCGGAGAACGACACCGGCCCGTCGGACAGCCAAAAATGTCGATTCTGCCCCCGACCGGCCAAAATAACTGCTCAGGCCGGGAACTGCTCGAAACTCGTGTTTTTTGACTGCCCTACTAGAAATAGCAGTTTCAGACCTGGACGGCTGGAAATCACTATTTGGGTCCCGAACATCCTGAGAATGACACCGGCCCGTCGGACAGCCAAAAATGTCGATTCTGCCCCCGACCGGCCAAAATCACTGTTCAGCCCGGGAACTGCCCGAAACTCGTGTTTTTTTGACTGCCCTACCAGAAATAGCAGTTTCGGACCCAGACGGCGGGAAATCGCTATTTGTGTCCAGGTCATCCTGAGAACGACACCGGCCCGTCGGACAGCCAAAAATGTCGAATCCGCACCCGACCGGCCAAAATCATTGTTCAGGCCCAGAACTACCCGAAACTCGTGATTTTTCGACTGCCCCACTAGAAATCGCAGTCTCGGACCCAAACGGCTGGAAATCACTATTTGGGTCCCGGACAGCCGGAGAACGACACCGGCCCGTCGGACAGCCAAAAATGACGATTCTGCCCACGACTGACCAAAATCACTGTTTTGTCCGGGAACTGCTCGAAACTCGTGTTTTTTTTACTGCCCCACCAGAAATAGCTGTTTCGGACCCAGACGGCTGGAAATCACTATTTGGGTCCCGGACATCCTGAGAATGACACCGGCCCGTCGGGCAGCCAAAAATGACGATTCTGCCCCCGACCGGCCAAAATCACTGTTCAGGCCCAGAACTGCCTGAAACTCGTGATTTTTCGACTGCCCCACCAGAAATCGCAGTCTCGGACCCAGACGGCTGGAAATCACTATTTCGGTCCCGGACAACCTGAGAAGGACACCGGCCCGTCGGACAACCAGAAATGTCGATTCTGCCCCCGACCGGCCAAAATAACTGCTCAGGCCGGGAACTGTTCGAAACTCGTGTTTTTTGACTGCCCTACTAGAAATAGCTGTTTCGGACCCGGACGGCTGGAAATCACTATTTGGGTCCCGAACATCCTGAGAATGACACCGGCCCGTCGGACAGCCAAAAATGTCGATTCTGCCCCCGACCGGCCAAAATCACTGTTCAGCCCGGGAACTGCTCGAAACTCGTGTTTTTTTGACTGCCCTACCAGAAATAGCAGTTTCGGACCCAGACGGCGGGAAATCGCTATTTGTGTCCAGGTCATCCTGAGAACGACACCGGCCCGTCGGACAGCCAAAAATGTCGAATCCGCACCCGACCGGCCAAAATCATTGTTCAGGCCCAGAACTACCCGAAACTCGTGATTTTTCGACTGCCCCACTAGAAATCGCAGTCTCGGACCCAAACGGCTGGAAATCACTATTTGGGTCCCGGACAGCCGGAGAACGACACCGGCCCGTCGGACAGCCAAAAATGACGATTCTGCCCACGACTGACCAAAATCACTGTTCTGTCCGGGAACTGCTCGAAACTCGTGTTTTTTTTACTGCCCCACCAGAAATAGCTGTTTCGGACCCAGACGGCTGGAAATCACTATTTGGGTCCCGGACATCCTGAGAATGACACCGGCCCGTCGGGCAGCCAAAAATGTCGATTCCGCACCCGACCGGCCAAAATGACTGTTCAGGCCCAGAACTGCCTGAAACTCGTGATTTTTCGACTGCCCCACTAGAAATCGCAGTCTCGGACCCAGACGGCTGGAAATCACTATTTGGGTCCCGGACAGCCGGAGAACGACACCGGCCCGTCGGACAACCAAAAATGTCGATTCTGCCCCCGACCGGCCAAAATAACTGCTCAGGCCGGGAACAGCTCGAAACTCGTGTTTTTTGACTGCCCTACTAGAAATAGCAGTTTCAGACCCGGACGGCTGGAAATCACTATTTGGGTCCCGAACATCCTGAGAATGGCACCGGCCCGTCGGACAGCCAAAAATGTCGATTCTGCCCCCGACCGGCCAAAATCACTGTTCAGCCCGGGAACTGCTCGAAACTCGTGTTTTTTTGACTGCCCTACCAGAAATAGCAGTTTCGGACCCAGACGGCGGGAAATCGCTATTTGTGTCCAGGTCATCCTGAGAACGACACCGGCCCGTCGGACAGCCAAAAATGTCGAATCCGCACCCGACCGGCCAAAATCATTGTTCAGGCCCAGAACTACCCGAAACTCGTGATTTTTCGACTGCCCCACTAGAAATCGCAGTCTCGGACCCAAACGGCTGGAAATCACTATTTGGGTCCCGGACAGCCGGAGAACGACACCGGCCCTTCGGACAGCCAAAAATGACGATTCTGCCCACGACTGACCAAAATCACTGTTCTGTCCGGGAACTGCTCGAAACTCGTGTTTTTTTTACTGCCCCACCAGAAATAGCTGTTTCGGACCCAGACGGCTGGAAATCACTATTTGGGTCCCGGACATCCTGAGAATGACACCGGCCCGTCGGGCAGCCAAAAATGACGATTCTGCCCCCGACCGGCCAAAATCACTGTTCAGGCCCAGAACTGCCTGAAACTCGTGATTTTTCGACTGCCCCACCAGAAATCGCAGTCTCGGACCCAGACGGCTGGAAATCACTATTTCGGTCCCGGACAACCTGAGAAGGACACCGGCCCGTCGGACAACCAGAAATGTCGATTCTGCCCCCGACCGGCCAAAATAACTGCTCAGGCCGGGAACTGCTCGAAACTCGTGTTTTTTGACTGCCCTACTAGAAATAGCAGTTTCAGACCCGGGCGCCTGGAAATCACTATTTGGGTCCCGAACATCCTGAGAATGACACCGGCCCGTCGGACAGCCAAAAATGTCGATTCTGCCCCCGTCCGGCCAAAATCACTGTTCAGCCCGGGAACTGCTCGAAACTCGTGTTTTTTTGACTGCCCTACCAGAAATAGCAGTTTCGGACCCAGACGGCGGGAAATCGCTATTTGTGTCCAGGTCATCCTGAGAACGACACCGGCCCGTCGGACAGCCAAAAATGTCGAATCCGCACCTGACCGGCCAAAATCATTGTTCAGGCCCAGAACTACCCGAAACTCGTGATTTTTCGACTGCCCCACTAGAAATCGCAGTCTCGGACCCAAACGGCTGGAAATCACTATTTGGGTCCCGGACAGCCGGAGAACGACACCGGCCCGTCGGACAGCCAAAAATGACGATTCTGCCCACGACTGACCAAAATCACTGTTCTGTCCGGGAACTGCTCGAAACTCGTGTTTTTTTTACTGCCCCACCAGAAATAGCTGTTTCGGACCCAGACGGCTGGAAATCACTATTTGGGTCCCGGACATCCTGAGAATGACACCGGCCCGTCGGGCAGCCAAAAATGACGATTCTGCCCCCGACCGGCCAAAATCACTGTTCAGGCCCAGAACTGCCTGAAACTCGTGATTTTTCGACTGCCCCACCAGAAATCGCAGTCTCGGACCCAGACGGCTGGAAATCACTATTTCGGTCCCGGACAACCTGAGAAGGACACCGGCCCGTCGGACAACCAGAAATGTCGATTCTGCCCCCGACCGGCCAAAATCACTGTTCAGGCCGGGAACTGTTCGAAACTCGTGTTTTTTTGACTGCCCTACTAGAAATAGCTGTTTCGGACCCAGACGGCTGGAAATCACTATTTGGGTCCCGGACATCCTGAGAATGACACCGGCCCGTCGGACAGCCAAAAATGTCGATTCTGCCCCCGACCGGCCAAAATCACTGTTCAGCCCGAGAACTGCTCGAAACTCGTGTTTTTTTGACTGCCCTACCAGAAATAGCAGTTTCGGACCCAGACGGCGGGAAATCGCTATTTGTGTCCAGGTCATCCTGAGAACGACACCGGCCCGTCGGACAGCCAAAAATGTCGATTCCGCTCCCGACCGGCCAAAATCATTGTTCAGGCCCAGAACTGCCCGAAACTCGTGATTTTTCGACTGCCCCACCAGAAATCGCAGTCTCGGACCCAGACGGCTGGAAATCACTATTTGGGTCCCGGACAGCCGGAGAACGACACCGGCCCGTCGGACAGCCAAAAATGACGATTCTGCCCACGACTGACCAAAATCACTGTTCTGTCCGGGAACTGCTCGAAACTCGTGTTTTTTTTACTGCCCCACCAGAAATAGCTGTTTCGGACCCAGACGGCTGGAAATCACTATTTGGGTCCCAGACATCCTGAGAATGACACCGGCCCGTCGGGCAGCCAAAAATGACGATTCTGCCCCCGACCGGCCAAAATCACTGTTCAGGCCCAGAACTGCCCGAAACTCGTGATTTTTCGACTGCCCCACCAGAAATCGCAGTCTCGGACCCAGACGGCTGGAAATCACTATTTCGGTCCTGGACAACCTGAGAATGACACCGGCCCGTCGGACAACCAGAAATGTCGATTCTGCCCCCGACCGGCCAAAATCACTGTTCAGGCCGGGAACTGCTCGAAACTCGTGTTTTTTTGACTGCCCTACTAAAAATAGCAGTTTCGGACCCTGACGGCTGGAAATCACTATTTGGGTTCTGAACATCCTGAGAATGACACCGGCCCGTCGGACTGCCAAAAATGTCGATTCTGCCCCCGACCGGCCAAAATCACTGTTCAGGCCGGGAACTGCCCGAAACTCGTGTTTTTTTTACTGCCCTACCAGAAATAGCAGTTTCGGACCCAGACGGCTGGAAATCGCTATTTGTGTCCAGGTCATCCTGAGAACGACACCGGCCCGTCGGACAGCCAAAAATGTCGATTCCGCTTCCGACCGGCCGAAGTCATTGTTCAGGACCAGAACTGCCCGAAACTCGTGATTTTTCGACTGCCCCACCAGAAATCGCAGTCTCGGACCCAGACGGCTGGAAATCACTATTTGGGTCCCGGACAGCCGAAGAACGACACCGGCCCGTCGGACAGCCAAAAATGTCGATTCTGCCCACGACTGACCAAAATCACTGTTCTGTCCGGGAACTGCTCGAAACTCGTGTTTTTTTGACTGCCCCACCAGAAATAGCTGTTTCGGACCCAGACGGCTGGAAATCACTATTTGGGTCCCGGACATCCTGAGAATGACACCGGCCCGTCGGGCAGCCAAAAATGTCGATTCCGCACCCGACCGGCCAAAATCACTGTTCAGGCCCAGAACTACCCGAAACTCGTGATTTTTCGACTGCCCCACTAGAAATCGCAGTCTCGGACCCAGACGGCTGGAAATCACTATTTGGGTCCCGGACAGCCGGAGAACGACACCGGCCCGTCGGACAGCCAAAAATGTCGATTCTGCCCCCGACCGGCCAAAATCACTGCTCAGGCCGGGAACTGCTCGAAACTCGTGTTTTTTGACTGCCCTACTAGAAATAGCAGTTTCAGACCCGGACGGCTGGAAATCACTATTTGGGTCCCGAACATCCTGAGAATGACACCGGCCCGTCGGACAGCCAAAAATGTCGATTCTGCCCCCGACCGGCCAAAATCACTGTTCAGCCCGGGAACTGCTCGAAACTCGTGTTTTTTTGACTGCCCTACCAGAAATAGCAGTTTCGGACCCAGACGGCGGGAAATCGCTATTTGTGTCCAGGTCATCCTGAGAACGACACCGGCCCGTCGGACAGCCAAAAATGTCGAATCCGCACCCGACCGGCCAAAATCATTGTTCAGGCCCAGAACTACCCGAAACTCGTGATTTTTCGACTGCCCCACTAGAAATCGCAGTCTCGGACCCAAACGGCTGGAAATCACTATTTGGGTCCCGGACAGCCGGAGAACGACACCGGCCCGTCGGACAGCCAAAAATGACGATTCTGCCCACGACTGACCAAAATCACTGTTCTGTCCGGGAACTGCTCGAAACTCGTGTTTTTTTTACTGCCCCACCAGAAATAGCTGTTTCGGACCCAGACGGCTGGAAATCACTATTTGGGTCCCGGACATCCTGAGAATGACACCGGCCCGTCGGGCAGCCAAAAATGACGATTCTGCCCCCGACCGGCCAAAATCACTGTTCAGGCCCAGAACTGCCTGAAACTCGTGATTTTTCGACTGCCCCACCAGAAATCGCAGTCTCGGACCCAGACGGCTGGAAATCACTATTTCGGTCCCGGACAACCTGAGAAGGACACCGGCCCGTCGGACAACCAGAAATGTCGATTCTGCCCCCGACCGGCCAAAATCACTGTTCAGGCCGGGAACTGTTCGAAACTCGTGTTTTTTTGACTGCCCTACTAGAAATAGCTGTTTCGGACCCAGACGGCTGGAAATCACTATTTGGGTCCCGGACATCCTGAGAATGACACCGGCCCGTCGGACAGCCAAAAATGTCGATTCTGCCCCCGACCGGCCAAAATCACTGTTCAGCCCGGGAACTGCTCGAAACTCGTGTTTTTTTGACTGCCCTACCAGAAATAGCAGTTTCGGACCCAGACGGCGGGAAATCGCTATTTGTGTCCAGGTCATCCTGAGAACGACACCGGCCCGTCGGACAGCCAAAAATGTCGATTCCGCTCCCGACCGGCCAAAATCATTGTTCAGGCCCAGAACTGCCCGAAACTCGTGATTTTTCGACTGCCCCACCAGAAATCGCAGTCTCGGACCCAGACGGCTGGAAATCACTATTTGGGTCCCGGACAGCCGGAGAACGACACCGGCCCGTCGGACAGCCAAAAATGACGATTCTGCCCACGACTGACCAAAATCACTGTTCTGTCCGGGAACTGCTCGAAACTCGTGTTTTTTTTACTGCCCCACCAGAAATAGCTGTTTCGGACCCAGACGGCTGGAAATCACTATTTGGGTCCCGGACATCCTGAGAATGACACCGGCCCGTCGGGCAGCCAAAAATGACGATTCTGCCCCCGACCGGCCAAAATCACTGTTCAGGCCCAGAACTGCCCGAAACTCGTGATTTTTCGACTGCCCCACCAGAAATCGCAGTCTCGGACCCAGACGGCTGGAAATCACTATTTCGGTCCCGGACAACCTGAGAATGACACCGGCCCGTCGGACAACCAGAAATGTCGATTCTGCCCCCGACCGGCCAAAATAACTGTTCAGGCCGGGAACTGCTCGAAACTCGTGTTTTTTTGACTGCCCTACTAGAAATAGCAGTTTCAGACCCTGACGGCTGGAAATCACTATTTGGGTTCTGAACATCCTGAGAATGACACCGGCCCGTCGGACTGCCAAAAATGTCGATTCTGCCCCCGACCGGCCAAAATCACTGTTCAGGCCGGGAACTGCCCGAAACTCGTGTTTTTTTGACTGCCCTACCAGAAATAGCAGTTTCGGACCCAGACGGCTGGAAATCGCTATTTGTGTCCAGGTCATCCTGAGAACGACACCGGCCCGTCGGACAGCCAAAAATGTCGATTCCGCTTCCGACCGGCCAAAGTCATTGTTCAGGACCAGAACTGCCCGAAACTCGTGATTTTTCGACTGCCCCACCAGAAATCGCAGTCTCGGACCCAGACGGCTGGAAATCACTATTTGGGTCCCGGACAGCCGAAGAACGACACCGGCCCGTCGGACAGCCAAAAATGTCGATTCTGCCCATGACTGACCAAAATCACTGTTCTGTCCGGGAACTGCTCGAAACTCGTGTTTTTTTGACTGCCCCACCAGAAATAGCTGTTTCGGACCCAGACGGCTGGAAATCACTATTTGGGTCCCGGACATCCTGAGAATGACACCGGCCCGTCGGGCAGCCAAAAATGTCGATTCCGCACCCGACCGGCCAAAATCACTGTTCAGGCCCAGAACTACCCGAAACTCGTGATTTTTCGACTGCCCCACTAGAAATCGCAGTCTCGGACCCAGACGGCTGGAAATCACTATTTGGGTCCCGGACAGCCGGAGAACGACACCGGCCCGTCGGACAGCCAAAAATGTTGATTCTGCCCCCGACCGGCCAAAATCACTGCTCAGGCCGGGAACTGCTCGAAACTCGTGTTTTTTGACTGCCCTACTAGAAATAGCAGTTTCAGACCCGGACGGCTGGAAATCACTATTTGGGTCCCGAACATCCTGAGAATGACACCGGTCCGTCGGGCAGCCAAAAATGACGATTCTGCAACCGACCGGCCAAAATCACTGTTCAGGCCCAGAACTGATCCGAAACTCGTGATTTTTCGACTGCCCCACCAGAAATCGCAGTCTCGGACCCAGACGGCTGGAAATCACTATTTGGGTCCCGGACAACCTGAGAAGGACACCGGCCCGTCGGACAACCAGAAATGTCGATTCTGCCCCCGACCGGCCAAAATCACTGTTCAGGCCGGGAACTGCTCGAAACTCGTGTTTTTTTGACTGCCCCACCAGAAATAGCTGTTTCGGACCCAGACGGCTGGAAATCACTATTTGGGTCCCGGACATCCTGAGAATGACACCGGCCCGTCGGGCAGCCAAAAATGACGATTCTGCCCCCGACCGGCCAAAATCACTGTTCAGGCCCAGAACTGCCTGAAACTCGTGATTTTTCGACTGCCCCACCAGAAATCGCAGTCTCGGACCCAGACGGCTGGAAATCACTATTTCGGTCCCGGACAACCTGAGAAGGACACCGGCCCGTCGGACAACCAGAAATGTCGATTCTGCCCCCGACCGGCCAAAATCACTGTTCAGGCCGGGAACTGTTCGAAACTCGTGTTTTTTTGACTGCCCTACTAGAAATAGCTGTTTCGGACCCAGACGGCTGGAAATCACTATTTGGGTCCCGGACATCCTGAGAATGACACCGGCCCGTCGGACAGCCAAAAATGTCGATTCTGCCCCCGACCGGCCAAAATCACTGTTCAGCCCGGGAACTGCTCGAAACTCGTGTTTTTTTGACTGCCCTACCAGAAATAGCAGTTTCGGACCCAGACGGCGGGAAATCGCTATTTGTGTCCAGGTCATCCTGAGAACGACACCGGCCCGTCGGACAGCCAAAAATGTCGATTCCGCTCCCGACCGGCCAAAATCATTGTTCAGGCCCAGAACTGCCCGAAACTCGTGATTTTTCGACTGCCCCACCAGAAATCGCAGTCTCGGACCCAGACGGCTGGAAATCACTATTTGGGTCCCGGACAGCCGGAGAACGACACCGGCCCGTCGGACAGCCAAAAATGACGATTCTGCCCACGACTGACCAAAATCACTGTTCTGTCCGGGAACTGCTCGAAACTCGTGTTTTTTTTACTGCCCCACCAGAAATAGCTGTTTCGGACCCAGACGGCTGGAAATCACTATTTGGGTCCCGGACATCCTGAGAATGACACCGGCCCGTCGGGCAGCCAAAAATGACGATTCTGCCCCCGACCGGCCAAAATCACTGTTCAGGCCCAGAACTGCCCGAAACTCGTGATTTTTCGACTGCCCCACCAGAAATCGCAGTCTCGGACCCAGACGGCTGGAAATCACTATTTCGGTCCCGGACAACCTGAGAATGACACCGGCCCGTCGGACAACCAGAAATGTCGATTCTGCCCCCGACCGGCCAAAATCACTGTTCAGGCCGGGAACTGCTCGAAACTCGTGTTTTTTTGACTGCCCTACTAGAAATAGCAGTTTCGGACCCTGACGGCTGGAAATCACTATTTGGGTTCTGAACATCCTGAGAATGACACCGGCCCGTCGGACTGCCAAAAATGTCGATTCTGCCCCCGACCGGCCAAAATCACTGTTCAGGCCGGGAACTGCCCGAAACTCGTGTTTTTTTGACTGCCCTACCAGAAATAGCAGTTTCGGACCCAGACGGCTGGAAATCGCTATTTGTGTCCAGGTCATCCTGAGAACGACACCGGCCCGTCGGACAGCCAAAAATGTCGATTCCGCTTCCGACCGGCCAAAGTCATTGTTCAGGACCAGAACTGCCCGAAACTCGTGATTTTTCGACTGCCCCACCAGAAATCGCAGTCTCGGACCCAGACGGCTGGAAATCACTATTTGGGTCCCGGACAGCCGAAGAACGAGACCGGCCCGTCGGACAGCCAAAAATGTCGATTCTGCCCACGACTGACCAAAATCACTGTTCTGTCCGGGAACTGCTCGAAACTCGTGTTTTTTTGACTGCCCCACCAGAAATAGCTGTTTCGGACCCAGACGGCTGGAAATCACTATTTGGGTCCCGGACATCCTGAGAATGACACCGGCCCGTCGGGCAGCCAAAAATGTCGATTCCGCACCCGACCGGCCAAAATCACTGTTCAGGCCCAGAACTACCCGAAACTCGTGATTTTTCGACTGCCCCACTAGAAATCGCAGTCTCGGACCCAGACGGCTGGAAATCACTATTTGGGTCCCGGACAGCCGGAGAACGACACCGGCCCGTCGGACAGCCAAAAATGTCGATTCTGCCCCCGACCGGCCAAAATCACTGCTCAGGCCGGGAACTGCTCGAAACTCGTGTTTTTTGACTGCCCTACTAGAAATAGCAGTTTCAGACCCGGACGGCTGGAAATCACTATTTGGGTCCCGAACATCCTGAGAATGACACCGGCCCGTCGGACAGCCAAAAATGTCGATTCTGCCCCCGACCGGCCAAAATCACTGTTCAGCCCGGGAACTGCTCGAAACTCGTGTTTTTTTGACTGCCCTACCAGAAATAGCAGTTTCGGACCCAGACGGCGGGAAATCGCTATTTGTGTCCAGGTCATCCTGAGAACGACACCGGCCCGTCGGACAGCCAAAAATGTCGATTCCGCACCCGACCGGCCAAAATCATTGTTTAGGCCCAGAACTACCCGAAACTCGTGATTTTTCGACTGCCCCACTAGAAATCGCAGTCTCGGACCCAGACGGCTGGAAATCACTATTTGGGTCCCGGACAGCCGGAGAACGACACCGGCCCGTCGGACAGCCAAAAATGACGATTCTGCCCTCGACTGACCAAAATTACTGTTCTGTCCGGGAACTGCTCGAAACTCGTGTTTTTTTGACTGCCCCACCAGAAATAGCTGTTTCGGACCCAGACGGCTGGAAATCACTATTTGGCTCCCGGACATCCTGAGAATGACACCGGTCCGTCGGGCAGCCAAAAATGACGATTCTGCAACCGACCGGCCAAAATCACTGCTCAGGCCGGGAACTGCTCGAAACTCGTGTTTTTTGACTGCCCTACTAGAAATAGCAGTTTCAGACCCGGACGGCTGGAAATCACTATTTGGGTCCCGAACATCCTGAGAATGACACCGGCCCGTCGGACAGCCAAAAATGTCGATTCTGCCCCCGACCGGCCAAAATCACTGTTCAGCCCGGGAACTGCTCGAAACTCGTGTTTTTTTCACTGCCCTACCAGAAATAGCAGTTTCGGACCCAGACGGCGGGAAATCGCTATTTGTGTCCAGGTCATCCTGAGAACGACACCGGCCCGTCGGGCAGCCAAAAATGTCGATTCCGCACCCGACCGGCCAAAATCACTGTTCAGGCCCAGAACTACCCGAAACTCGTGATTTTTCGACTGCCCCACTAGAAATCGCAGTCTCGGACCCAGACGGCTGGAAATCACTATTTGGGTCCCGGACAGCCGGAGAACGACACCGGCCCGTCGGACAGCCAAAAATGACGATTCTGCCCTCGACTGACCAAAATTACTGTTCTGTCCGGGAACTGCTCGAAACTCGTGTTTTTTTGACTGCCCCACCAGAAATAGCTGTTTCGGACCCAGACGGCTGGAAATCACTATTTGGCTCCCGGACATCCTGAGAATGACACCGGTCCGTCGGGCAGCCAAAAATGACGATTCTGCAACCGACCGGCCAAAATCACTGCTCAGGCCGGGAACTGCTCGAAACTCGTGTTTTTTGACTGCCCTACTAGAAATAGCAGTTTCAGACCCGGACGGCTGGAAATCACTATTTGGGTCCCGAACATCCTGAGAATGACACCGGCCCGTCGGACAGCCAAAAATGTCGATTCTGCCCCCGACCGGCCAAAATCACTGTTCAGCCCGGGAACTGCTCGAAACTCGTGTTTTTTTCACTGCCCTACCAGAAATAGCAGTTTCGGACCCAGACGGCGGGAAATCGCTATTTGTGTCCAGGTCATCCTGAGAACGACACCGGCCCGTCGGACAGCCAAAAATGTCGATTCCGCACCCGACCGGCCAAAATCATTGTTCAAGCCCAGAACTACCCGAAACTCGTGATTTTTCGACTGCCCCACTAGAAATCGCAGTCTCAGACCCAGACGCCTGGAAATCACTATTTGGGTCCCGGACAGCCGGAGAACGACACCGGCCCGTCGGACAGCCAAAAATGACGATTCTGCCCACGACTGACCAAAATTACTGTTCTGTCCGGGAACTGCTCGAAACTCGTGTTTTTTTGACTGCCCCACCAGAAATAGCTGTTTCGGACCCAGACGGCTGGAAATCACTATTTGGGTCCCGGACATCCTGAGAATGACACCGGCCCGTCGGGCAGCCAAAAATGACGATTCTGCCCCCGACCGGCCAAAATCACTGTTCAGGCCCAGAACTGCCCGAAACTCGTGATTTTTCGACTGCCCCACCAGAAATCGCAGTCTCGGACCCAGACGGCTGGAAATCACTATTTCGGTCCCGGACAACCTGAGAATGACACCGGCCCGTCGGACAACCAGAAATGTCGATTCTGCCCCCGACCGGCCAAAATCACTGTTCAGGCCGGGAACTGCTCGAAACTCGTGTTTTTTTGACTGCCCTACTAGAAATAGCAGTTTCGGACCCTGACGGCTGGAAATCACTATTTGGGTTCTGAACATCCTGAGAATGACACCGGCCCGTCGGACTGCCAAAAATGTCGATTCTGCCCCCGACCGGCCAAAATCACTGTTCAGGCCGGGAACTGCCCGAAACTCGTGTTTTTTTGACTGCCCTACCAGAAATAGCAGTTTCGGACCCAGACGGCTGGAAATCGCTATTTGTGTCCAGGTCATCCTGAGAACGACACCGGCCCGTCGGACAGCCAAAAATGTCGATTCCGCTTCCGACCGGCCAAAGTCATTGTTCAGGACCAGAACTGCCCGAAACTCGTGATTTTTCGACTGCCCCACCAGAAATCGCAGTCTCGGACCCAGACGGCTGGAAATCACTATTTGGGTCCCGGACAGCCGAAGAACGACACCGGCCCGTCGGACAGCCAAAAATGTCGATTCTGCCCACGACTGACCAAAATCACTGTTCTGTCCGGGAACTGCTCGAAACTCGTGTTTTTTTGACTGCCCCACCAGAAATAGCTGTTTCGGACCCAGACGGCTGGAAATCACTATTTGGGTCCCGGACATCCTGAGAATGACACCGGCCCGTCGGGCAGCCAAAAATGTCGATTCCGCACCCGACCGGCCAAAATCACTGTTCAGGCCCAGAACTACCCGAAACTCGTGATTTTTCGACTGCCCCACTAGAAATCGCAGTCTCGGACCCAGACGGCTGAAAATCACTATTTGGGTCCCGGACAGCCGGAGAACGACACCGGCCCGTCGGACAGCCAAAAATGTCGATTCTGCCCCCGACCGGCCAAAATCACTGCTCAGGCCGGGAACTGCTCGAAACTCGTGTTTTTTGACTGCCCTACTAGAAATAGCAGTTTCAGACCCGGACGGCTGGAAATCACTATTTGGGTCCCGAACATCCTGAGAATGACACCGGCCCGTCGGACAGCCAAAAATGTCGATTCTGCCCCCGACCGGCCAAAATCACTGTTCAGCCCGGGAACTGCTCGAAACTCGTGTTTTTTTGACTGCCCTACCAGAAATAGCAGTTTCGGACCCAGACGGCGGGAAATCGCTATTTGTGTCCAGGTCATCCTGAGAACGACACCGGCCCGTCGGACAGCCAAAAATGTCGATTCCGCACCCGACCGGCCAAAATCATTGTTCAGGCCCAGAACTACCCGAAACTCGTGATTTTTCGACTGCCCCACTAGAAATCGCAGTCTCAGACCCAGACGCCTGGAAATCACTATTTGGGTCCCGGACAGCCGGAGAACGACACCGGCCCGTCGGACAGCCAAAAATGACGATTCTGCCCACGACTGACCAAAATTACTGTTCTGTCCGGGAACTGCTCGAAACTCGTGTTTTTTTGACTGCCCCACCAGAAATAGCTGTTTCGGACCCAGACGGCTGGAAATCACTATTTGGGTCCCGGACATCCTGAGAATGACACCGGTCCGTCGGGCAGCCAAAAATGACGATTCTGCCCCCAACCGGCCAAAATCACTGTTCAGGCCCAGAACTGCCCGAAACTCGTGATTTTTCGACTGCCCCACCAGAAATCGCAGTCTCGGACCCAGACGGCTGGAAATCACTATTTCGGTCCCGGACAACCTGAGAATGACACCGGCCCGTCGGACAACCAGAAATGTCGATTCTGCCCCCGACCGGCCAAAATCACTGTTCAGGCCGGGAACTGCTCGAAACTCGTGTTTTTTTGACTGCCCTACTAGAAATAGCAGTTTCGGACCCTGACGGCTGGAAATCACTATTTGGGTTCTGAACATCCTGAGAATGACACCGGCCCGTCGGACTGCCAAAAATGTCGATTCTGCCCCCGACCGGCCAAAATCACTGTTCAGGCCGGGAACTGCCCGAAACTCGTGTTTTTTTGACTGCCCTACCAGAAATAGCAGTTTCGGACCCAGACGGCTGGAAATCGCTATTTGTGTCCAGGTCATCCTGAGAACGACACCGGCCCGTCGGACAGCCAAAAATGTCGATTCCGCTTCCGACCGGCCAAAGTCATTGTTCAGGACCAGAACTGCCCGAAACTCGTGATTTTTCGACTGCCCCACCAGAAATCGCAGTCTCGGACCCAGACGGCTGGAAATCACTATTTGGGTCCCGGACAGCCGAAGAACGACACCGGCCCGTCGGACAGCCAAAAATGTCGATTCTGCCCACGACTGACCAAAATCACTGTTCTGTCCGGGAACTGCTCGAAACTCGTGTTTTTTTGACTGCCCCACCAGAAATAGCTGTTTCGGACCCAGACGGCTGGAAATCACTATTTGGGTCCCGGACATCCTGAGAATGACACCGGCCCGTCGGGCAGCCAAAAATGTCGATTCCGCACCCGACCGGCCAAAATCACTGTTCAGGCCCAGAACTACCCGAAACTCGTGATTTTTCGACTGCCCCACTAGAAATCGCAGTCTCAGACCCAGACGCCTGGAAATCACTATTTGGGTCCCGGACAGCCGGAGAACGACACCGGCCCGTCGGACAGCCAAAAATGACGATTCTGCCCACGACTGACCAAAATTACTGTTCTGTCCGGGAACTGCTCGAAACTCGTGTTTTTTTGACTGCCCCACCAGAAATAGCTGTTTCGGACCCAGACGGCTGGAAATCACTATTTGGGTCCCGGACATCCTGAGAATGACACCGGTCCGTCGGGCAGCCAAAAATGACGATTCTGCAACCGACCGGCCAAAATCACTGTTCAGGCCCAGAACTGATCCGAAACTCGTGATTTTTCGACTGCCCCACCAGAAATCGCAGTCTCGGACCCAGACGGCTGGAAATCACTATTTCGGTCCCGGACAACCTGAGAAGGACACCGGCCCGTCGGACAACCAGAAATGTCGATTCTGCCCCCGACCGGCCAAAATCACTGTTCAGGCCGGGAACTGCTCGAAACTCGTGTTTTTTTGACTGCCCTACCAGAAATAGCAGTTTCGGACCCAGACGGCTGGAAATCGCTATTTGTGTCCAGGTCATCCTGAGAACGACACCGGCCCGTCGGACAGCCAAAAATGTCGATTCCGCTTCCGACCGGCCAAAGTCATTGTTCAGGACCAGAACTGCCCGAAACTCGTGATTTTTCGACTGCCCCACCAGAAATCGCAGTCTCGGACCCAGACGGCTGGAAATCACTATTTGGGTCCCGGACAGCCGAAGAACGACACCGGCCCGTCGGACAGCCAAAAATGTCGATTCTGCCCACGACTGACCAAAATCACTGTTCTGTCCGGGAACTGCTCGAAACTCGTGTTTTTTTGACTGTCCCACCAGAAATAGCTGTTTCGGACCCAGACGGCTGGAAATCACTATTTGGGTCCCGGACATCCTGAGAATGACACCGGCCCGTCGGGCAGCCAAAAATGTCGATTCCGCACCCGACCGGCCAAAATCACTGTTCAGGCCCAGAACTACCCGAAACTCGTGATTTTTCGACTGCCCCACTAGAAATCGCAGTCTCGGACCCAGACGGCTGGAAATCACTATTTGGGTCCCGGACAGCCGGAGAACGACACCGGCCCGTCGGACAGCCAAAAATGTCGATTCTGCCCCCGACCGGCCAAAATCACTGCTCAGGCCGGGAACTGCTCGAAACTCGTGTTTTTTGACTGCCCTACTAGAAATAGCAGTTTCAGACCCGGACGGCTGGAAATCACTATTTGGGTCCCGAACATCCTGAGAATGACACCGGCCCGTCGGACAGCCAAAAATGTCGATTCTGCCCCCGACCGGCCAAAATCACTGTTCAGCCCGGGAACTGCTCGAAACTCGTGTTTTTTTGACTGCCCTACCAGAAATAGCAGTTTCGGACCCAGACGGCGGGAAATCGCTATTTGTGTCCAGGTCATCCTGAGAACGACACCGGCCCGTCGGACAGCCAAAAATGTCGATTCCGCACCCGACCGGCCAAAATCATTGTTCAGGCCCAGAACTACCCGAAACTCGTGATTTTTCGACTGCCCCACTAGAAATCGCAGTCTCGGACCCAGACGGCTGGAAATCACTATTTGGGTCCCGGACAGCCGGAGAACGACACCGGCCCGTCGGACAGCCAAAAATGACGATTCTGCCCACGACTGACCAAAATTACTGTTCTGTCCGGGAACTGCTCGAAACTCGTGTTTTTTTGACTGCCCCACCAGAAATAGCTGTTTCGGACCCAGACGGCTGGAAATCACTATTTGGGTCCCGGACATCCTGAGAATGACACCGGCCCGTCGGGCAGCCAAAAATGACGATTCTGCAACCGACCGGCCAAAATCACTGTTCAGGCCCAGAACTGATCCGAAACTCGTGATTTTTCGACTGCCCCACCAGAAATCGCAGTCTCGGACCCAGACGGCTGGAAATCACTATTTCGGTCCCGGACAACCTGAGAAGGACACCGGCCCGTCGGACAACCAGAAATGTCGATTCTGCCCCCGACCGGCCAAAATCACTGTTCAGGCCGGGAACTGCTCGAAACTCGTGTTTTTTTGACTGCCCTACCAGAAATAGCAGTTTCGGACCCAGACGGCTGGAAATCGCTATTTGTGTCCAGGTCATCCTGAGAACGACACCGGCCCGTCGGACAGCCAAAAATGTCGATTCCGCTTCCGACCGGCCAAAGTCATTGTTCAGGACCAGAACTGCCCGAAACTCGTGATTTTTCGACTGCCCCACCAGAAATCGCAGTCTCGGACCCAGACGGCTGGAAATCACTATTTGGGTCCCGGACAGCCGAAGAACGACACCGGCCCGTCGGACAGCCAAAAATGTCGATTCTGCCCACGACTGACCAAAATCACTGTTCTGTCCGGGAACTGCTCGAAACTCGTGTTTTTTTGACTGCCCCACCAGAAATAGCTGTTTCGGACCCAGACGGCTGGAAATCACTATTTGGGTCCCGGACATCCTGAGAATGACACCGGCCCGTCGGGCAGCCAAAAATGTCGATTCCGCACCCGACCGGCCAAAATCACTGTTCAGGCCCAGAACTACCCGAAACTCGTGATTTTTCGACTGCCCCACTAGAAATCGCAGTCTCGGACCCAGACGGCTGGAAATCACTATTTAGGTCCCGGACAGCCGGAGAACGACACCGGCCCGTCGGACAGCCAAAAATGTCGATTCTGCCCCCGACCGGCCAAAATCACTGCTCAGGCCGGGAACTGCTCGAAACTCGTGTTTTTTGACTGCCCTACTAGAAATAGCAGTTTCAGACCCGGACGGCTGGAAATCACTATTTGGGTCCCGAACATCCTGAGAATGACACCGGCCCGTCGGACAGCCAAAAATGTCGATTCTGCCCCCGTCCGGCCAAAATCACTGTTCAGCCCGGGAACTGCTCGAAACTCGTGTTTTTTTGACTGCCCTACCAGAAATAGCAGTTTCGGACCCAGACGGCGGGAAATCGCTATTTGTGTCCAGGTCATCCTGAGAACGACACCGGCCCGTCGGACAGCCAAAAATGTCGATTCCGCACCCGACCGGCCAAAATCATTGTTCAGGCCCAGAACTACCCGAAACTCGTGATTTTTCGACTGCCCCACTAGAAATCGCAGTCTCGGACCCAGACGGCTGGAAATCACTATTTGGGTCCCGGACAGCCGGAGAACGACACCGGCCCGTCGGACAGCCAAAAATGACGATTCTGCCCACGACTGACCAAAATTACTGTTCTGTCCGGGAACTGCTCGAAACTCGTGTTTTTTTGACTGCCCCACCAGAAATAGCTGTTTCGGACCCAGACGGCTGGAAATCACTATTTGGGTCCCGGACATCCTGAGAATGACACCGGCCCGTCGGGCAGCCAAAAATGACGATTCTGCAACCGACCGGCCAAAATCACTGTTCAGGCCCAGAACTGATCCGAAACTCGTGATTTTTCGACTGCCCCACCAGAAATCGCAGTCTCGGACCCAGACGGCTGGAAATCACTATTTCGGTCCCGGACAACCTGAGAAGGACACCGGCCCGTCGGACAACCAGAAATGTCGATTCTGCCCCCGACCGGCCAAAATCACTGTTCAGGCCGGGAACTGCTCGAAACTCGTGTTTTTTTGACTGCCCTACTAGAAATAGCTGTTTCGGACCCAGACGGTTGGAAATCACTATTTGGGTCCCGGACATCCTGAGAATGACACCGGCCCGTCGGACAGCCAAAAATGTCGATTCTGCCCCCGACCGGCCAAAATCACTGTTCAGCCCGGGAACTGCTCGAAACTCGTGTTTTTTTGACTGCCCTACCAGAAATAGCAGTTTCGGACCCAGACGGCGGGAAATCGCTATTTGTGTCCAGGTCATCCTGAGAACGACACCGGCCCGTCGGACAGCCAAAAATGTCGATTCCGCTTCCGACCGGCCAAAGTCATTGTTCAGGACCAGAACTGCCCGAAACTCGTGATTTTTCGACTGCCCCACCAGAAATCGCAGTCTCGGACCCAGACGGCTGGAAATCACTATTTGGGTCCCGGACAGCCGAAGAACGACACCGGCCCGTCGGACAGCCAAAAATGTCGATTCTGCCCACGACTGACCAAAATCACTGTTCTGTCCGGGAACTGCTCGAAACTCGTGTTTTTTTGACTGCCCCACCAGAAATAGCTGTTTCGGACCCAGACGGCTGGAAATCACTATTTGGGTCCCGGACATCCTGAGAATGACACCGGCCCGTCGGGCAGCCAAAAATGTCGATTCCGCACCCGACCGGCCAAAATCACTGTTCAGGCCCAGAACTACCCGAAACTCGTGATTTTTCGACTGCCCCACTAGAAATCGCAGTCTCGGACCCAGACGGCTGGAAATCACTATTTAGGTCCCGGACAGCCGGAGAACGACACCGGCCCGTCGGACAGCCAAAAATGTCGATTCTGCCCCCGACCGGCCAAAATCACTGCTCAGGCCGGGAACTGCTCGAAACTCGTGTTTTTTGACTGCCCTACTAGAAATAGCAGTTTCAGACCCGGACGGCTGGAAATCACTATTTGGGTCCCGAACATCCTGAGAATGACACCGGTCCGTCGGACAGCCAAAAATGTCGATTCCGCACCCGACCGGCCAAAATCACTGTTCAGGCCCAGAACTACCCGAAACTCGTGATTTTTTGACTGCCCCACTAGAAATCGCAGTCTCGGACCCAGACGGCTGGAAATCACTATTTGGGTCCCGGACAGCCGGAGAACGACACCGGCCCGTCGGACAGCCAAAAATGTCGATTCTGCCCCCGACCGGCCAAAATCACTGCTCAGGCCGGGAACTGCTCGAAACTCGTGTTTTTTGACTGCCCTACTAGAAATAGCAGTTTCAGACCCGGACGGCTGGAAATCACTATTTGGGTCCCGAACATCCTGAGAATGACACCGGCCCGTCGGACAGCCAAAAATGTCGATTCTGCCCCCGACCGGCCAAAATCACTGTTCAGCCCGGGAACTGCTCGAAACTCGTGTTTTTTTGACTGCCCTACCAGAAATAGCAGTTTCGGACCCAGACGGCGGGAAATCGCTATTTGTGTCCAGGTCATCCTGAGAACGACACCGGCCCGTCGGACAGCCAAAAATGTCGATTCCGCACCCGACCGGCCAAAATCATTGTTCAGGCCCAGAACTACCCGAAACTCGTGATTTTTCGACTGCCCCACTAGAAATCGCAGTCTCGGACCCAGACGGCTGGAAATCACTATTTGGGACCCGGACAGCCGGAGAACGACACCGGCCCGTCGGAAAGCCAAAAATGACGATTCTGCCCACGACTGACCAAAATTACTGTTCTGTCCGGGAACTGCTCGAAACTCGTGTTTTTTTGACTGCCCCACCAGAAATAGCTGTTTCGGACCCAGACGGCTGGAAATCACTATTTGGGTCCCGGACATCCTGAGAATGACACCGGCCCGTCGGGCAGCCAAAAATGACGATTCTGCAACCGACCGGCCAAAATCACTGTTCAGGCCCAGAACTGATCCGAAACTCGTGATTTTTCGACTGCCCCACCAGAAATCGCAGTCTCGGACCCAGACGGCTGGAAATCACTATTTCGGTCCCGGACAACCTGAGAAGGACACCGGCCCGTCGGACAGCCAAAAATGTCGATTCTGCCCCCGACCGGCCAAAATCACTGTTCAGCCCGGGAACTGCTCGAAACTCGTGTTTTTTTGACTGCCCTACTAGAAATAGCTGTTTCGGACCCAGACGGCTGGAAATCACTATTTGGGTCCCGGACATCCTGAGAATGACACCGGCCCGTCGGACAGCCAAAAATGTCGATTCTGCCCCCGACCGGCCAAAATCACTGTTCAGCCCGGGAACTGCTCGAAACTCGTGTTTTTTTGACTGCCGTACCAGAAATAGCAGTTTCGGACCCAGACGGCGGGAAATCGCTATTTGTGTCCAGGTCATCCTGAGAACGACACCGGCCCGTCGGACAGCCAAAAATGTCGATTCCGCTCCCGACCGGCCAAAATCATTGTTCAGGCCCAGAACTGCCCGAAACTCGTGATTTTTCGACTGCCCCACCAGAAATCGCAGTCTCGGACCCAGACGGCTGGAAATCACTATTTCGGTCCCGGACAACCTGAGAATGACACCGGCCCGTCGGACAACCAGAAATGTCGATTCTGCCCCCGACCGGCCAAAATCACTGTTCAGGCCGGGAACTGCTCGAAACTTGTGTTTTTTTGACTACCCTACCAGAAATAGCAGTTTCGGACCCAGACGGCGGGAAATCGCTATTTGTGTCCAGGTCATCCTGAGAACGACACCGGCCCGTCGGACAGCCAAAAATGTCGATTCTGCCCCCGACCGGCCAAAATCACTGCTCAGGCCGGGAACTGCCCGAAACTCGTGTTTTTTTGACTGCCCTACCAGAAATAGCAGTTTCAGACCCAGACAGCTGGAAATCGCTATTTGTGTCCAGGTCATCCTGAGAACGACACCGGCCCGTCGGACAGCCAAAAAAGTCGATTCCGCTTCCGACCGGCCAAAGTCATTGTTCAGGACCAGAACTGCCCGAAACTCGTGATTTTTCGACTGCCCCACCAGAAATCGCAGTCTCGGACCCAGACGGCTGGAAATCACTATTTGGGTCCCGGACAGCCGAAGAACGACACCGGCCCGTCGGACAGCCAAAAATGTCGATTCTGCCCCCGACCGGCCAAAATCACTGCTCAGGCCGGGAACTGCTCGAAACTCGTGTTTTTTGACTGCCCTACTAGAAATAGCAGTTTCAGACCCGGACGGCTGGAAATCACTATTTGGGTTCCGAACATCCTGAGAACGACACCGGCCCGTCGGACAGCCAAAAATGTCGATTCCGCACCCGACCGGCCAAAATCATTGTTCAGGCCCAGAACTACCCGAAACTCGTGATTTTTCGACTGCCCCACTAGAAATCGCAGTCTCGGACCCAGACGGCTGGAAATCACTATTTGGGTCCCGGACAGCCGGAGAACGACACCGGCCCGTCGGACAGCCAAAAATGACGATTCTGCCCACGACTGACCAAAATCACTGTTCTGTCCGGGAACTGCTCGAAACTCGTGTTTTTTTGACTGCCCCACCAGAAATAGCTGTTTCGGACCCAGACGGCTGGAAATCACTATTTGGGTCCCGGACATCCTGAGAATGACACCGGCCCGTCGGGCAGCCAAAAATGACGATTCTGCCCCCGACCGGCCAAAATCACTGTTCAGGCCCAGAACTGCCCGAAACTCGTGATTTTTCGACTGCCCCACCAGAAATCGCAGTCTCGGACCCAGACGGCTGGAAATCACTATTTCGGTCCCGGACAACCTGAGAAGGACACCGGCCCGTCGGACACCCAGAAATGTCGATTCTGCCCCCGACCGGCCAAAATCACTGTTCAGGCCGGGAACTGCTCGAAACTCGTGTTTTTTTGACTGCCCTACTAGAAATAGCTGTTTCGGACCCAGACGGCTGGAAATCACTATTTGGGTCCCGGACATCCTGAGAATGACACCGGCCCGTCGGACAGCCAAAAATGTCGATTCTGCCCCCGACCGGCCAAAATCACTGTTCAGCCCGGGAACTGCTCGAAACTCGTGTTTTTTTGACTGCCCTACCAGAAATAGCAGTTTCAGACCCGGACGGCTGGAAATCACTATTTGGGTTCCGAACATCCTGAGAATGACACCGGTCCGTCGGACAGCCAAAAATGTCGATTCTGCCCCCGACCGGCCAAAATCACTATTCAGCCCGGGAACTGCTCGAAACTCGTGTTTTTTTGACTGCCCTACCAGAAATAGCAGTTTCGGACCCAGACGGCGGGAAATCGCTATTTGTGTCCAGGTCATCCTGAGAACGACACCGGCCCGTCGGACAGCCAAAAATGTCGATTCCGCTCCCGACCGGCCAAAATCATTGTTCAGGCCCAGAACTGCCCGAAACTCGTGATTTTTCGACTGCCCCACCAGAAATCGCAGTCTCGGACCCAGACGGCTGGAAATCACTATTTCGGTCCCGGACAACCTGAGAATGACACCGGCCCGTCGGACAACCAGAAATGTCGATTCTGCCCCCGACCGGCCAAAATCACTGTTCAGGCCGGGAACTGCTCGAAACTTGTGTTTTTTTGACTACCCTACCAGAAATAGCAGTTTCGGACCCTGACGGCGGGAAATCGCTATTTGTGTCCAGGTCATCCTGAGAACGACACCGGCCCGTCGGACAGCCAAAAATGTCGATTCCGCACCCGACCGGCCAAAATCATTGTTCAGGCCCAGAACTACCCGAAACTCGTGATTTTTCGACTGCCCCACTAGAAATCGCAGTCTCGGACCCAGACGGCTGGAAATCACTATTTGGGTCCCGGACAGCCGGAGAACGACACCGGCCCGTCGGACAGCCAAAAATGACGATTCTGCCCACGACTGACCAAAATCACTGTTCTGTCCGGGAACTGCTCGAAACTCGTGTTTTTTTTACTGCCCCACCAGAAATAGCTGTTTCGGACCCAGACGGCTGGAAATCACTATTTGGGTCCCGGACATCCTGAGAATGACACCGGCCCGTCGGGCAGCCAAAAATGTCGATTCCGCACCCGACCGGCCAAAATCACTGTTCAGGCCCAGAACTACCCGAAACTCGTGATTTTTCGACTGCCCCACTAGAAATCGCAGTCTCGGACCCAGACGGCTGGAAATCACTATTTGGGTCCCGGACAGCCGGAGAACGACACCGGCCCGTCGGACAGCCAAAAATGTCGATTCTGCCCCCGACCGGCCAAAATCACTGCTCAGGCCGGGAACTGCTCGAAACTCGTGTTTTTTGACTGCCCTACTAGAAATAGCAGTTTCAGACCCGGACGGCTGGAAATCACTATTTGGGTCCCGAACATCCTGAGAATGACACCGGCCCGTCGGACAGCCAAAAATGTCGATTCTGCCCCCGACCGGCCAAAATCACTGTTCAGCCCGGGAACTGGTCGAAACTTGTGTTTTTTTGACTGCCCTACCAGAAATAGCAGTTTCGGACCCAGACGGCGGGAAATCGCTATTTGTGTCCAGGTCATCCTGAGAACGACACCGGCCCGTCGGACAGCCAAAAATGTCGATTCCGCACCCGACCGGCCAAAATCATTGTTCAGGCCCAGAACTACCCGAAACTCGTGATTTTTCGACTGCCCCACTAGAAATCGCAGTCTCGGACCCAAACGGCTGGAAATCACTATTTGGGTCTCGGACAGCCGGAGAACGACACCGGCCCGTCGGACAGCCAAAAATGACGATTCTGCCCACGACTGACCAAAATCACTGTTCTGTCCGGGAACTGCTCGAAACTCGTGTTTTTTTGACTGCCCCACCAGAAATAGCTGTTTCGGACCCAGACGGCTGGAAATCACTATTTGGGTCCCGGACATCCTGAGAATGACACCGGCCCGTCGGGCAGCCAAAAATGACGATTCTGCCCCCGACCGGCCAAAATCACTGTTCAGGCCCAGAACTGCCCGAAACTCGTGATTTTTCGACTGCCCCACCAGAAATCGCAGTCTCGGACCCAGACGGCTGGAAATCACTATTTCAGTCCCGGACAACCTGAGAAGGACACCGGCCCGTCGGACAACCAGAAATGTCGATTCTGCCCCCGACCGGCCAAAATCACTGTTCAGGCCGGGAACTGCTCGAAACTCGTGTTTTTTTGACTGCCCTACTAGAAATAGCTGTTTCGGACCCAGACGGCTGGAAATCACTATTTGGGTCCCGGACATCCTGAGAATGACACCGGCCCGTCGGACAGCCAAAAATGTCGATTCTGCCCCCGATCGGCCAAAATCACTGTTCAGCCCGGGAACTGCTCGAAACTCGTGTTTTTTTGACTGCCCTACCAGAAATAGCAGTTTCAGACCCGGACGGCTGGAAATCACTATTTGGGTTCCGAACATCCTGAGAATGACACCGGTCCGTCGGACAGCCAAAAATGTCGATTCTGCCCCCGACCGGCCAAAATCACTATTCAGCCCGGGAACTGCTCGAAACTCGTGTTTTTTTGACTGCCCTACCAGAAATAGCAGTTTCGGACCCAGACGGCGGGAAATCGCTATTTGTGTCCAGGTCATCCTGAGAACGACACCGGCCCGTCGGACAGCCAAAAATGTCGATTCCGCTCCCGACCGGCCAAAATCATTGTTCAGGCCCAGAACTGCCCGAAACTCGTGATTTTTCGACTGCCCCACCAGAAATCGCAGTCTCGGACCCAGACGGCTGGAAATCACTATTTCGGTCCCGGACAACCTGAGAATGACACCGGCCCGTCGGACAACCAGAAATGTCGATTCTGCCCCCGACCGGCCAAAATCACTGTTCAGGCCGGGAACTGCTCGAAACTTGTGTTTTTTTGACTACCCTACCAGAAATAGCAGTTTCGGACCCAGACGGCGGGAAATCGCTATTTGTGTCCAGGTCATCCTGAGAACGACACCGGCCCGTCGGACAGCCAAAAATGTCGATTCCGCACCCGACCGGCCAAAATCATTGTTCAGGCCCAGAACTACCCGAAACTCGTGATTTTTCGACTGCCCCACTAGAAATCGCAGTCTCGGACCCAAACTGCTGGAAATCACTATTTGGGTCTCGGACAGCCGGAGAACGACACCGGCCCGTCGGACAGCCAAAAATGACGATTCTGCCCACGACTGACCAAAATCACTGTTCTGTCCGGGAACTGCTCGAAACTCGTGTTTTTTTTACTGCCCCACCAGAAATAGCTGTTTCGGACCCAGACGGCTGGAAATCACTATTTGGGTCCCAGACATCCTGAGAATGACACCGGCCCGTCGGGCAGCCAAAAATGACGATTCTGCCCCCGACCGGCCAAAATCACTGTTCAGGCCCAGAACTGCCCGAAACTCGTGATTTTTCGACTGCCCCACCAGAAATCGCAGTCTCGGACCCAGACGGCTGGAAATCACTATTTCGGTCCCGGACAACCTGAGAAGGACACCGGCCCGTCGGACAACCAGAAATGTCGATTCTGCCCCCGACCGGCCAAAATCACTGTTCAGGCCGGGAACTGCTCGAAACTCGTGTTTTTTTGACTGCCCTACTAGAAATCGCAGTCTCGGACCCAGACGGCGGGAAATCGCTATTTGTGTCCAGGTCATCCTGAGAACGACACCGGCCCGTCGGACAGCCAAAAATGTCGATTCCGCTCCCGACCGGCCAAAATCATTGTTCAGGCCCAGAACTGCCCGAAACTCGTGATTTTTCGACTGCCCCACCAGAAATCGCAGTCTCGGACCCAGACGGCTGGAAATCACTATTTCGGTCCCGGACAACCTGAGAATGACACCGGCCCGTCGGACAGCCAGAAATGTCGATTCTGCCCCCGACCGGCCAAAATCACTGTTCAGGCCGGGAACTGCTCGAAACTCGTGTTTTTTTGACTGCCCTACTAGAAATAGCAGTTTCGGTCCCAGACGGCGGGAAATCGCTATTTGTGCCCAGGTCATCCTGAGAACGACACCGGCCCGTCGGACAGCCAAAAATGTCGATTCCGCTCCCGGCCGGCCAAAATCATTGTTCAGGCCCAGAACTGCCCGAAACTCGTGATTTTTCGACTGCCCCACCAGAAATCGCAGTCTCGGACCCAGACGGCTGGAAATCACTATTTCGGTCCCGGACAACCTGAGAATGACACCGGCCCGTCGGACAACCAGAAATGTCGATTCTGCCCCCGACCGGCCAAAATCACTGTTCAGGCCGGGAACTGCTCGAAACTCGTGTTTTTTTGACTGCCCTACTAGAAATCGCAGTTTCGGACCCAGACGGCGGGAAATCGCTATTTGTGTCCAGGTCATCCTGAGAACGACACCGGCCCGTCGGACAGCCAAAAATGTCGATTCCGCACCCGACCGGCCAAAATCATTGTTCAGGCCCAGAACTACCCGAAACTCGTGATTTTTCGACTGCCCCACTAGAAATCGCAGTCTCGGACCCAAACTGCTGGAAATCACTATTTGGGTCTCGGACAGCCGGAGAACGACACCGGCCCGTCGGACAGCCAAAAATGACGATTCTGCCCACGACTGACCAAAATCACTGTTCTGTCCGGGAACTGCTCGAAACTCGTGTTTTTTTGACTGCCCCACCAGAAATAGCTGTTTCGGACCCAGACGGCTGGAAATCACTATTTGGGTCCCGGACATCCTGAGAATGACACCGGCCCGTCGGGCAGCCAAAAATGACGATTCTGCCCCCGACCGGCCAAAATCACTGTTCAGGCCCAGAACTGCCCGAAACTCGTGATTTTTCGACTGCCCCACCAGAAATCGCAGTCTCGGACCCAGACGGCTGGAAATCACTATTTCGGTCCCGGACAACCTGAGAAGGACACCGGCCCGTCGGACAACCAGAAATGTCGATTCTGCCCCCGACCGGCCAAAATCACTGTTCAGGCCGGGAACTGCTCGAAACTCGTGTTTTTTTGACTGCCCTACTAGAAATCGCAGTCTCGGACCCAGACGGCGGGAAATCGCTATTTGTGTCCAGGTCATCCTGAGAACGACACCGGCCCGTCGGACAGCCAAAAATGTCGATTCCGCTCCCGACCGGCCAAAATCATTGTTCAGGCCCAGAACTGCCCGAAACTCGTGATTTTTCGACTGCCCCACCAGAAATCGCAGTCTCGGACCCAGACGGCTGGAAATCACTATTTCGGTCCCGGACAACCTGAGAATGACACCGGCCCGTCGGACAGCCAGAAATGTCGATTCTGCCCCCGACCGGCCAAAATCACTGTTCAGGCCGGGAACTGCTCGAAACTCGTGTTTTTTTGACTGCCCTACTAGAAATAGCAGTTTCGGACCCTGACGGCTGGAAATCACTATTTGGGTTCTGAACATCCTGAGAATGACACCGGCCCGTCGGACAGCCAAAAATGTCGATTCTGCCCCCGACCGGCCAAAATCACTGTTCAGGCCGGGAACTGCCCGAAACTCGTGTTTTTTTGACTGCCCTACCAGAAATAGCAGTTTCGGACCCAGACAGCTGGAAATCGCTATTTGTGTCCAGGTCATCCTGAGAACGACACCGGCCCGTCGGACAGCCAAAAATGTCGATTCCGCTTCCGACCGGCCAAAGTCATTGTTCAGGACCAGAACTGCCCGAAACTCGTGATTTTTCGACTGCCCCACCAGAAATCGCAGTCTTGGACCCAGACGGCTGGAAATCACTATTTGGGTCCCGGACAGCCGAAGAACGACACCGGCCCGTCGGACAGCCAAAAATGTCGATTCTGCCCCCGACCGGCCAAAATCACTGCTCAGGCCGGGAACTGCTCGAAACTTGTGTTTTTTTGACTGCCCTACCAGAAATAGCAGTTTCGGACCCAGACAGCTGGAAATCGCTATTTGTGTCCAGGTCATCCTGAGAACGACACCGGCCCGTCGGACAGCCAAAAATGTCGATTCCGCTTCCGACCGGCCAAAGTCATTGTTCAGGACCAGAACTGCCCGAAACTCGTGATTTTTCGACTGCCCCACCAGAAATCGCAGTCTCGGACCCAGACGGCTGGAAATCACTATTTGGGTCCCGGACAGCCGGAGAACGACACCGGCCCGTCGGACAGCCAAAAATGACGATTCTGCCCACGACTGACCAAAATCACTGTTCTGTCCGGGAACTGCTCGAAACTCGTGTTTTTTTGACTGCCCCACCAGAAATAGCTGTTTCGGACCCAGACGGCTGGAAATCACTATTTGGGTCCCGGACATCCTGAGAATGACACCGGCCCGTCGGGCAGCCAAAAATGACGATTCTGCCCCCGACCGGCCAAAATCACTGTTCAGGCCCAGAACTGCCCGAAACTCGTGATTTTTCGACTGCCCCACCAGAAATCGCAGTCTCGGACCCAGACGGCTGGAAATCACTATTTCGGTCCCGGACAACCTGAGAAGGACACCGGCCCGTCGGACAACCAGAAATGTCGATTCTGCCCCCGACCGGCTAAAATCACTGTTCAGGCCGGGAACTGCTCGAAACTCGTGTTTTTTTGACTGCCCTACTAGAAATAGCTGTTTCGGACCCAGACGGCTGGAAATCACTATTTGGGTCCCGGACATCCTGAGAATGACACCGGCCCGTCGGACAGCCAAAAATGTCGATTCTGCCCCCGACCGGCCAAAATCACTGTTCAGCCCGGGAACTGCTCGAAACTCGTGTTTTTTTGACTGCCCTACCAGAAATAGCAGTTTCAGACCCGGACGGCTGGAAATCACTATTTGGGTTCCGAACATCCTGAGAATGACACCGGTCCGTCGGACAGCCAAAAATGTCGATTCTGCCCCCGACCAGCCAAAATCACTATTCAGCCCGGGAACTGCTCGAAACTCGTGTTTTTTTGACTGCCCTACCAGAAATAGCAGTTTCAGACCCAGACGGCGGGAAATCGCTATTTGTGTCCAGGTCATCCTGAGAACGACACCGGCCCGTCGGACAGCCAAAAATGTCGATTCCGCTCCCGACCGGCCAAAATCATTGTTCAGGCCCAGAACTGCCCGAAACTCGTGATTTTTCGACTGTCCCACCAGAAATCGCAGTCTCGGACCCAGACGGCTGGAAATCACTATTTCGGTCCCGGACAACCTGAGAATGACACCGGCCCGTCGGACAACCAGAAATGTCGATTCTGCCCCCGACCGGCCAAAATCACTGTTCAGGCCGGGAACTGCTCGAAACTCGTGTTTTTTTGACTGCCCTACTAGAAATAGCAGTTTCGGACCCTGACGGCTGGAAATCACTATTTGGGTTCTGAACATCCTGAGAATGACACCGGCCCGTCGGACAACCAGAAATGTCGATTCTGCCCCCGACCGGCCAAAATCACTGTTCAGGCCGGGAACTGCCCGAAACTCGTGTTTTTTTGACTGCCCTACCAGAAATAGCAGTTTCGGACCCAGACAGCTGGAAATCGCTATTTGTGTCCAGGTCATCCTGAGAACGACACCGGCCCGTCGGACAGCCAAAAATGTCGATTCCGCTTCCGACCGGCCAAAGTCATTGTTCAGGACCAGAACTGCCCGAAACTCGTGATTTTTCGACTGCCCCACCAGAAATCGCAGTCTTGGACCCAGACGGCTGGAAATCACTATTTGGGTCCCGGACAGCCGAAGAACGACACCGGCCCGTCGGACAGCCAAAAATGTCGATTCTGCCCCCGACCGGCCAAAATCACTGCTCAGGCCGGGAACTGCTCGAAACTCGTGTTTTTTTGACTGCCCTACCAGAAATAGCAGTTTCGGACCCAGACAGCTGGAAATCGCTATTTGTGTCCAGGTCATCCTGAGAACGACACCGGCCCGTCGGACAGCCAAAAATGTCGATTCCGCTTCCGACCGGCCAAAGTCATTGTTCAGGACCAGAACTGCCCGAAACTCGTGATTTTTCGACTGCCCCACCAGAAATCGCAGTCTCGGACCCAGACGGCTGGAAATCACTATTTGGGTCCCGGACAGCCGGAGAACGACACCGGCCCGTCGGACAGCCAAAAATGACGATTCTGCCCACGACTGACCAAAATCACTGTTCTGTCCGGGAACTGCTCGAAACTCGTGTTTTTTTGACTGCCCCACCAGAAATAGCTGTTTCGGACCCAGACGGCTGGAAATCACTATTTGGGTCCCGGACATCCTGAGAATGACACCGGCCCGTCGGGCAGCCAAAAATGTCGATTCCGCACCCGACCGGCCAAAATCACTGTTCAGGCCCAGAACTTCCCGAAACTCGTGATTTTTCGACTGCCCCACTAGAAATCGCAGTCTCGGACCCAGACGGCTGGAAATCACTATTTGGGTCCCGGACAGCCGGAGAACGACACCGGCCCGTCGGACAGCCAAAAATGTCGATTCTGCCCCCGACCGGCCAAAATCACTGCTCAGGCCGGGAACTGCTCGAAACTCGTGTTTTTTGACTGCCCTACTAGAAATAGCAGTTTCAGACCCGGACGGCTGGAAATCACTATTTGGGTCCCGAACATCCTGAGAATGACACCGGCCCGTCGGACAGCCAAAAATGTCGATTCTGCCCCCGACCGGCCAAAATCACTGTTCAGCCCGGGAACTGCTCGAAACTTGTGTTTTTTTGACTGCCCAACCAGAAATAGCAGTTTCGGACCCAGACGGCGGGAAATCGCTATTTGTGTCCAGGTCATCCTGAGAACGACACCGGCCCGTCGGACAGCCAAAAATGTCGATTCCGCACCCGACCGGCCAAAATCATTGTTCAGGCCCAGAACTACCCGAAACTCGTGATTTTTCGACTGCCCCACTAGAAATCGCAGTCTCGGACCCAAACGGCTGGAAATCACTATTTGGGTCTCGGACAGCCGGAGAACGACACCGGCCCGTCGGACAGCCAAAAATGACGATTCTGCCCACGACTGACCAAAATCACTGTTCTGTCCGGGAACTGCTCGAAACTCGTGTTTTTTTGACTGCCCCACCAGAAATAGCTGTTTCGGACCCAGACGGCTGGAAATCACTATTTGGGTCCCGGACATCCTGAGAATGACACCGGCCCGTCGGGCAGCCAAAAATGACGATTCTGCCCCCGACCGGCCAAAATCACTGTTCAGGCCCAGAACTGCCCGAAACTCGTGATTTTTCGACTGCCCCACCAGAAATCGCAGTCTCGGACCCAGACGGCTGGAAATCACTATTTCGGTCCCGGACAACCTGAGAAGGACACCGGCCCGTCGGACAACCAGAAATGTCGATTCTGCCCCCGACCGGTCAAAATCACTGTTCAGGCCGGGAACTGCTCGAAACTCGTGTTTTTTTGACAGCCCTACTAGAAATCGCAGTCTCGGACCCAGACGGCTGGAAATCACTATTTGGGTCCCAGACATCCTGAGAATGACACCGGCCCGTCGGACAGCCAAAAATGTCGATTCTGCCCCCGACCGGCCAAAATCACTGTTCAGCCCGGGAACTGCTCGAAACTCGTGTTTTTTTGACTGCCCTACCAGAAATAGCAGTTTCAGACCCGGACGGCTGGAAATCACTATTTGGGTTCCGAACATCCTGAGAATGACACCGGTCCGTCGGACAGCCAAAAATGTCGATTCTGCCCCCGACCGGCCAAAATCACTGTTCAGGCCTGGAACTGCTCGAAACTTGTGTTTTTTTGACTGCCCTACCAGAAATAGCAGTTTCGGACCCAGACAGCTGGAAATCGCTATTTGTGTCCAGGTCATCCTGAGAACGACACCGGCCCGTCGGACAGCCAAAAATGTCGATTCCGCTTCCGACCGGCCAAAGTCATTGTTCAGGACCAGAACTGCCCGAAACTCGTGATTTTTCGACTGCCCCACCAGAAATCGCAGTCTCGGACCCAGACGGCTGGAAATCACTATTTGGGTCCCGGACAGCCGGAGAACGACACCGGCCCGTCGGACAGCCAAAAATGACGATTCTGCCCACGACTGACCAAAATCACTGTTCTGTCCGGGAACTGCTCGAAACTCGTGTTTTTTTGACTGCCCCACCAGAAATAGCTGTTTCGGACCCAGACGGCTGGAAATCACTATTTGGGTCCCGGACAACCTGAGAATGACACCGGCCCGTCGGACAACCAGAAATGTCGATTCTACCCCCGACCGGCCAAAATCACTGTTCAGGCCGGGAACTGCTCGAAACTCGTGTTTTTTTGACTGCCCTACTAGAAATAGCAGTTTCGGACCCTGACGGCTGGAAATCACTATTTGGGTTCTGAACATCCTGAGAATGACACCGGCCCGTCGGACAGCCAAAAATGTCGATTCTGCCCCCGACCGGCCAAAATCACTGTTCAGGCCGGGAACTGCCCGAAACTCGTGTTTTTTTGACTGCCCTACCAGAAATAGCAGTTTCGGACCCAGACAGCTGGAAATCGCTATTTGTGTCCAGGTCATCCTGAGAACGACACCGGCCCGTCGGACAGCCAAAAATGTCGATTCCGCTTCCGACCGGCCAAAGTCATTGTTCAGGACCAGAACTGCCCGAAACTCGTGATTTTTCGACTGCCCCACCAGAAATCGCAGTCTCGGACCCAGACGGCTGGAAATCACTATTTGGATCCCGGACAGCCGAAGAACGACACCGGCCCGTCGGACAGCCAAAAATGTCGATTCTGCCCCCGACCGGCCAAAATCACTGCTCAGGCCGGGAACTGCTCGAAACTCGTGTTTTTTGACTGCCCTATTAGAAATAGCAGTTTCAGACCCGGACGGCTGGAAATCACTATTTGGGTTCCGAACATCCTGAGAATGACACCGGCCCGTCGGACAGCCAAAAATGTCGATTCTGCCCCCGACCGGCCAAAATCACTGTTCAGCCCGGGAACTGCTCGAAACTCGTGTTTTTTTGACTGCCCTACCAGAAATAGCAGTTTCAGACCCGAACGGCTGGAAATCACTATTTGGGTTCCGAACATCCTGAGAATGACACCGGCCCGTCGGACAGCCAAAAATGTCGATTCTGCCCCCGACCGGCCAAAATCACTATTCAGCCCGGGAACTGCTCGAAACTCGTGTTTTTTTGACTGCCCTACCAGAAATAGCAGTTTCGGACCCAGACGGCGGGAAATCGCTATTTGTGTCCAGGTCATCCTGAGAACGACACCGGCCCGTCGGACAGCCAAAAATGTCGATTCCGCTCCCGACCGGCCAAAATCATTGTTCAGGCCCAGAACTGCCCGAAACTCGTGATTTTTCGACTGCCCCACCAGAAATCGCAGTCTCGGACCCAGACGGCTGGAAATCACTATTTCGGTCCCGGACAACCTGAGAATGACACCGGCCCGTCGGACAACCAGAAATGTCGATTCTGCCCCCGACCGGCCAAAATCACTGTTCAGGCCGGGAACTGCTCGAAACTCGTGTTTTTTTGACTGCCCTACTAGAAATAGCAGTTTCGGACCCTGACGGTTGGAAATCACTATTTGGGTTCTGAACATCCTGAGAATGACACCGGCCCGTCGGACAGCCAAAAATGTCGATTCTGCCCCCGACCGGCCAAAATCACTGTTCAGGCCGGGAACTGCCCGAAACTCGTGTTTTTTTGACTGCCCTACCAGAAATAGCAGTTTCGGACCCAGACAGCTGGAAATCGCTATTTGTGTCCAGGTCATCCTGAGAACGACACCGGCCCGTCGGACAACCAAAAATGTCGATTCCGCTTCCGACCGGCCAAAGTCATTGTTCAGGACCAGAACTGCCCGAAACTCGTGATTTTTCGACTGCCCCACCAGAAATCGCAGTCTCGGACCCAGACGGCTGGAAATCACTATTTGGGTCCCGGACAGCCGAAGAACGACACCGGCCCGTCGGACAGCCAAAAATGTCGATTCTGCCCCCGACCGGCCAAAATCACTGCTCAGGACGGGAACTGCTCGAAACTCGTGTTTTTTGACTGCCCTACTAGAAATAGCAGTTTCAGACCCGGACGGCTGGAAATCACTATTTGGGTCCCGGACATCCTGAGAATGACACCGGCCCGTCGGGCAGCCAAAAATGACGATTCAGCCCCCGACCGGCCAAAATCACTGTTCAGGCCCAGAACTGCCCGAAACTCGTGATTTTTCGACTGCCCCTCTAGAAATCGCAGTCTCAGACGCAGACGGCTGGAAATCACTATTTCGGTCCCGGACAACCTGAGAAGGACACCGGCCCGTCGGACAACCAGAAATGTCGATTCTGCCCCCGACCGGCCAAAATCACTGTTCAGGCCGGGAACTGCTCGAAACTCGTGTTTTTTTGACTGCCCTACCAGAAATAGCTGTTTCGGACCCAGACGGCTGGAAATCACTATTTCGGTCCCGGACAACCTGAGAAGGACACCGGCCCGTCGGACAACCAGAAATGTCGATTCTGCCCCCGACCGGCCAAAATCACTGTTCAGGCCGGGAACTGCTCGAAACTCGTGTTTTTTTGACTGCCCTACCAGAAATAGCTATTTCGGACCCAGACGGCTGGAAATCACTATTTGGGTCCCGGACATCCTGAGAATGACACCGGCCCGTCGGACAGCCAAAAATGTCGATTCTGCCCCCGACCGGCCAAAATCACTGTTCAGCCCGGGAACTGCTCGAAACTCGTGTTTTTTTGACTGCCCTACCAGAAATAGCAGTTTCGGACCTAGACGGCGGGAAATCGCTATTTGTGTCCAGGTCATCCTGAGAACGACACCGGCCCGTCGGACAGCCAAAAATGTCGATTCCGCTCCCGACCGGCCAAAATCATTGTTCAGGCCCAGAACTGCCCGAAACTCGTGATTTTTCGACTGCCCCACCAGAAATCGCAGTCTCGGACCCAGACGGCTGGAAATCACTATTTGGGTCCCGGACAGCCGGAGAACGACACCGGCCCGTCGGACAGCCAAAAATGACGATTCTGCCCACGACTGACCAAAATCACTGTTCTGTCCGGGAACTGCTCGAAACTCGTGTTTTTTTGACTGCCCCACCAGAAATAGCTGTTTCGGACCCAGACGGCTGGAAATCACTATTTGGGTCCCGGACATCCTGAGAATGACACCGGCCCGTCGGGCAGCCAAAAATGACGATTCTGCCCCCGACCGGCCAAAATCACTGTTCAGGCCCAGAACTGCCCGAAACTCGTGATTTTTTGACTGCCCCACCAGAAATCGCAGTCTCGGACCCAGACGGCTGGAAATCACTATTTCGGTCCCGGACAACCTGAGAAGGACACCGGCCCGTCGGACAACCAGAAATGTCGATTCTGCCCCCGACCGGCCAAAATCACTGTTCAGGCCGGGAACTGCTCGAAACTCGTGTTTTTTTGACTGCCCTACTAGAAATAGCTGTTTCGGACCCAGACGGCTGGAAATCACTATTTGGGTCCCGGACATCCTGAGAATGACACCGGCCCGTCGGACAGCCAAAAATGTCGATTCTGCCCCCGACCGGCCAAAATCACTGTTCAGCCCGGGAACTGCTCGAAACTCGTGTTTTTTTTACTGCCCCACCAGAAATAGCAGTTTCGGACCCAGACGGCGGGAAATCGCTATTTGTGTCCAGGTCATCCTGAGAACGACACCGGCCCGTCGGACAGCCAAAAATGTCGATTCCGCTCCCGACCGGCCAAAATCATTGTTCAGGCCCAGAACTGCCCGAAACTCGTGATTTTTCGACTGCCCCACCAGAAATCGCAGTCTCGGACCCAGACGGCTGGAAATCACTATTTGGGTCCCGGACAGCCGGAGAACGACACCGGCCCGTCGGACAGCCAAAAATGACGATTCTGCCCACGACTGACCAAAATCACTGTTCTGTCCGGGAACTGCTCGAAACTCGTGTTTTTTTGACTGCCCCACCAGAAATAGCTGTTTCGGACCCAGACGGCTGGAAATCACTATTTGGGTCCCGGACATCCTGAGAATGACACCGGCCCGTCGGGCAGCCAAAAATGACGATTCAGCCCCCGACCGGCCAAAATCACTGTTCAGGCCCAGAACTGCCCGAAACTCGTGATTTTTCGACTGCCCCTCTAGAAATCGCAGTCTCGGACGCAGACGGCTGGAAATCACTATTTGGGTCCCGGACAGCCAGAGAACGACACCGGCCCGTCGGACAGCCAAAAATGTCGATTCTGCCCCCGACCGGCCAAAATCACTGCTCAGGCCGGGAACTGCTCGAAACTCGTGTTTTTTGACTGCCCTACTAGAAATAGCAGTTTCAGACCCGGACGGCTGGAAATCACTATTTGGGTCCCGAACATCCTGAGAATGACACCGGCCCGTCGGACAGCCAAAAATGTCGATTCTGCCCCCGACCGGCCAAAATCACTGTTCAGCCCGGGAACTGCTCGAAACTTGTGTTTTTTTGACTGCCCTACCAGAAATTGCAGTTTCGGACCCAGACGGCGGGAAATCGCTATTTGTGTCCAGGTCATCCTGAGAACGACACCGGCCCGTCGGACAGCCAAAAATGTCGATTCCGCACCCGACCGGCCAAAATCATTGTTCAGGCCCAGAACTACCCGAAACTCGTGATTTTTCGACTGCCCCACTAGAAATCGCAGTCTCGGACCCAAACGGCTGGAAATCACTATTTGGGTCTCGGACAGCCGGAGAACGACACCGGCCCGTCGGACAGCCAAAAATGACGATTCTGCCCACGACTGACCAAAATCACTGTTCTGTCCGGGAACTGCTCGAAACTCGTGTTTTTTTGACTGCCCCACCAGAAATAGCTGTTTCGGACCCAGACGGCTGGAAATCACTATTTGGCTCCCGGACATCCTGAGAATGACACCGGCCCGTCGGGCAGCCAAAAATGACGATTCTGCCCCCGACCGGCCAAAATCACTGTTCAGGCCCAGAACTGCCCGAAACTCGTGATTTTTCGACTGCCCCACCAGAAATCGCAGTCTCGGACCCAGACGGCTGGAAATCACTATTTCGGTCCCGGACAACCTGAGAAGGACACCGGCCCGTCGGACAACCAGAAATGTCGATTCTGCCCCCGACCGGCCAAAATCACTGTTCAGGCCGGGAACTGCTCGAAACTCGTGTTTTTTTGACTGCCCTACCAGAAATAGCTGTTTCGGACCCAGACGGCTGGAAATCACTATTTCGGTCCCGGACAACCTGAGAAGGACACCGGCCCGTCGGACAACCAGAAATGTCGATTCTGCCCCCGACCGGCCAAAATCACTGTTCAGGCCGGGAACTGCTCGAAACTCGTGTTTTTTTGACTGCCCTACCAGAAATAGCTATTTCGGACCCAGACGGCTGGAAATCACTATTTGGGTCCCGGACATCCTGAGAATGACACCGGCCCGTCGGACAGCCAAAAATGTCGATTCTGCCCCCGACCGGCCAAAATCACTGTTCAGCCCGGGAACTGCTCGAAACTCGTGTTTTTTTGACTGCCCTACCAGAAATAGCAGTTTCGGACCTAGACGGCGGGAAATCGCTATTTGTGTCCAGGTCATCCTGAGAACGACACCGGCCCGTCGGACAGCCAAAAATGTCGATTCCGCTCCCGACCGGCCAAAATCATTGTTCAGGCCCAGAACTGCCCGAAACTCGTGATTTTTCGACTGCCCCACCAGAAATCGCAGTCTCGGACCCAGACGGCTGGAAATCACTATTTGGGTCCCGGACAGCCGGAGAACGACACCGGCCCGTCGGACAGCCAAAAATGACGATTCTGCCCACGACTGACCAAAATCACTGTTCTGTCCGGGAACTGCTCGAAACTCGTGTTTTTTTGACTGCCCCACCAGAAATAGCTGTTTCGGACCCAGACGGCTGGAAATCACTATTTGGGTCCCGGACATCCTGAGAATGACACCGGCCCGTCGGGCAGCCAAAAATGACGATTCTGCCCCCGACCGGCCAAAATCACTGTTCAGGCCCAGAACTGCCCGAAACTCGTGATTTTTCGACTGCCCCACCAGAAATCGCAATCTCGGACCCAGACGGCTGGAAATCACTATTTCGGTCCCGGACAACCTGAGAAGGACACCGGCCCGTCGGACAACCAGAAATGTCGATTCTGCCCCCGACCGGCCAAAATCACTGTTCAGGCCGGGAACTGCTCGAAACTCGTGTTTTTTTGACTGCCCTACCAGGAATAGCTGTTTCGGACCCAGACGGCTGGAAATCACTATTTCGGTCCCGGACAACCTGAGAAGGACACCGGCCCGTCGGACAACCAGAAATGTCGATTCTGCCCCCGACCGGCCAAAATCACTGTTCAGGCCGGGAACTGCTCGAAACTCGTGTTTTTTTGACTGCCCTACCAGAAATAGCTGTTTCGGACCCAGACGGCTGGAAATCACTATTTGGGTCCTGGACATCCTGAGAATGACACCGGCCCGTCGGACAGCCAAAAATGTCGATTCTGCCCCCGACCGGCCAAAATCACTGTTCAGCCCGGGAACTGCTCGAAACTCGTGTTTTTTTGACTGCCCTACCAGAAATAGCAGTTTCGGACCTAGACGGCGGGAAATCGCTATTTGTGTCCAGGTCATCCTGAGAACGACACCGGCCCGTCGGACAGCCAAAAATGTCGATTCCGCTCCCGACCGGCCAAAATCATTGTTCAGGCCCAGAACTGCCCGAAACTCGTGATTTTTCGACTGCCCCACCAGAAATCGCAGTCTCGGACCCAGACGGCTGGAAATCACTATTTGGGTCCCGGACAGCCGGAGAACGACACCGGCCCGTCGGACAGCCAAAAATGACGATTCTGCCCACGACTGACCAAAATCACTGTTCTGTCCGGGAACTGCTCGAAACTCGTGTTTTTTTGACTGCCCCACCAGAAATAGCTGTTTCGGACCCAGACGGCTGGAAATCACTATTTGGGTCCCGGACATCCTGAGAATGACACCGGCCCGTCGGGCAGCCAAAAATGACGATTCAGCCCCCGACCGGCCAAAATCACTGTTCAGGCCCAGAACTGCCCGAAACTCGTGATTTTTCGACTGCCCCACCAGAAATCGCAATCTCGGACCCAGACGGCTGGAAATCACTATTTCGGTCCCGGACAACCTGAGAAGGACACCGGCCCGTCGGACAACCAGAAATGTCGATTCTGCCCCCGACCGGCCAAAATCACTTTTCAGGCCGGGAACTGCTCGAAACTCGTGTTTTTTTGACTGCCCTACCAGAAATAGCTGTTTCGGACCCAGACGGCTGGAAATCACTATTTGGGTCCCGGACATCCTGAGAATGACACCGGCCCGTCGGACAGCCAAAAATGTCGATTCTGCCCCCGACCGGCCAAAATCACTGTTCAGCCCGGGAACTGCTCGAAACTCGTGTTTTTTTGACTGCCCTACCAGAAATAGCAGTTTCGGACCTAGACGGCGGGAAATCGCTATTTGTGTCCAGGTCATCCTGAGAACGACACCGGCCCGTCGGACAGCCAAAAATGTCGATTCCGCTCCCGACCGGCCAAAATCATTGTTCAGGCCCAGAACTGCCCGAAACTCGTGATTTTTCGACTGCCCCACCAGAAATCGCAGTCTCGGACCCAGACGGCTGGAAATCACTATTTGGGTCCCGGACAGCCGGAGAACGACACCGGCCCGTCGGACAGCCAAAAATGACGATTCTGCCCACGACTGACCAAAATCACTGTTCTGTCCGGGAACTGCTCGAAACTCGTGTTTTTTTGACTGCCCCACCAGAAATAGCTGTTTCGGACCCAGACGGCTGGAAATCACTATTTGGGTCCCGGACATCCTGAGAATGACACCGGCCCGTCGGGCAGCCAAAAATGACGATTCTGCCCCCGACCGGCCAAAATCACTGTTCAGGCCCAGAACTGCCCGAAACTCGTGATTTTTCGACTGCCCCACCAGAAATCGCAGTCTCGGACCCAGACGGCTGGAAATCACTATTTGGGTCCCGGACAGCCAGAGAACGACACCGGCCCGTCGGACAGCCAAAAATGACGATTCTGCCCACGAATGACCAAAATCACTGTTCTGTCCGGGAACTGCTCGAAACTCGTGTTTTTTTTACTGCCCCACCAGAAATAGCTGTTTCGGACCCAGACGGCTGGAAATCACTATTTGGGTCCCGGAATTCCTGAGAATGACACCGGCCCGTCGGGCAGCCAAAAATGACGATTCTGCCCCCGACCGGCCAAAATCACTGTTCAGGCCCAGAACTGCCCGAAACTCGTGATTTTTTGACTGCCCCACCAGAAATCGCAGTCTCGGACCCAGACGGCTGGAAATCACTATTTCGGTCCCGGACAACCTGAGAAGGACACCGGCCCGTCGGACAACCAGAAATGTCGATTCTGCCCCCGACCGGCCAAAATCACTGTTCAGGCCGGGAACTGCTCGAAACTCGTGTTTTTTTGACTGCCCTACTAGAAATAGCTGTTTCGGACCCAGACGGCTGGAAATCACTATTTGGGTCCCGGACATCCTGAGAATGACACCGGCCCGTCGGACAGCCAAAAATGTCGATTCTGCCCCCGACCGGCCAAAATCACTGTTCAGCCCGGGAACTGCTCGAAACTCGTGTTTTTTCGACTGCCCTACCAGAAATAGCAGTTTCGGACCCAGACGGCGGGAAATCGCTATTTGTGTCCAGGTCATCCTGAGAACGACACCGGCCCGTCGGACAGCCAAAAATGTCGATTCCGCTCCCGACCGGCCAAAATCATTGTTCAGGCCCAGAACTGCCCGAAACTCGTGATTTTTCGACTGCCCCACCAGAAATCGCAGTCTCGGACCCAGACGGCTGGAAATCACTATTTGGGTCCCGGACAGCCGGAGAACGACACCGGCCCGTCGGACAGCCAAAAATGACGATTCTGCCCACGACTGACCAAAATCACTGTTCTGTCCGGGAACTGCTCGAAACTCGTGTTTTTTTGACTGCCCCACCAGAAATATCTGTTTCGGACCCAGACGGCTGGAAATCACTATTTGGGTCCCGGACATCCTGAGAATGACACCGGCCCGTCGGGCAGCCAAAAATGACGATTCTGCCCCCGACCGGCCAAAATCACTGTTCAGGCCCAGAACTGCCCGAAACTCGTGATTTTTCGACTGCCCCACCAGAAATCGCAGTCTCGGACCCAGACGGCTGGAAATCACTATTTGGGTCTCGGACAGCCGGAGAACGACACCGGCCCGTCGGACAGCCAAAAATGACGATTCTGCCCACGACTGACCAAAATCACTGTTCTGTCCGGGAACTGCTCGAAACTCGTGTTTTTTTTACTGCCCCACCAGAAATAGCTGTTTCGGACCCAGACGGCTGGAAATCACTATTTGGGTCCCGGAATTCCTGAGAATGACACCGGCCCGTCGGGCAGCCAAAAATGACGATTCTGCCCCCGACCGGCCAAAATCACTGTTCAGGCCCAGAACTGCCCGAAACTCGTGATTTTTTGACTGCCCCACCAGAAATCGCAGTCTCGGACCCAGACGGCTGGAAATCACTATTTCGGTCCCGGACAACCTGAGAAGGACACCGGCCCGTCGGACAACCAGAAATGTCGATTCTGCCCCCGACCGGCCAAAATCACTGTTCAGGCCGGGAACTGCTCGAAACTCGTGTTTTTTTGACTGCCCTACTAGAAATAGCTGTTTCGGACCCAGACGGCTGGAAATCACTATTTGGGTCCCGGACATCCTGAGAATGACACCGGCCCGTCGGACAGCCAAAAATGTCGATTCTGCCCCCGACCGGCCAAAATCACTGTTCAGCCCGGGAACTGCTCGAAACTCGTGTTTTTTTGACTGCCCTACCAGAAATAGCAGTTTCGGACCCAGACGGCGGGAAATCGCTATTTGTGTCCAGGTCATCCTGAGAACGACACCGGCCCGTCGGACAGCCAAAAATGTCGATTCCGCTCCCGACCGGCCAAAATCATTGTTCAGGCCCAGAACTGCCCGAAACTCGTGATTTTTCGACTGCCCCACCAGAAATCGCAGTCTCGGACCCAGACGGCTGGAAATCACTATTTGGGTCCCGGACAGCCGGAGAACGACACCGGCCCGTCGGACAGCCAAAAATGACGATTCTGCCCACGACTGACCAAAATCACTGTTCTGTCCGGGAACTGCTCGAAACTCGTGTTTTTTTGACTGCCCCACCAGAAATATCTGTTTCGGACCCAGACGGCTGGAAATCACTATTTGGGTCCCGGACATCCTGAGAATGACACCGGCCCGTCGGGCAGCCAAAAATGACGATTCTGCCCCCGACCGGCCAAAATCACTGTTCAGGCCCAGAACTGCCCGAAACTCGTGATTTTTCGACTGCCCCACCAGAAATCGCAGTCTCGGACCCAGACGGCTGGAAATCACTATTTGGGTCTCGGACAGCCGGAGAACGACACCGGCCCGTCGGACAGCCAAAAATGACGATTCTGCCCACGACTGACCAAAATCACTGTTCTGTCCGGGAACTGCTCGAAACTCGTGTTTTTTTGACTGCCCCACCAGAAATAGCTGTTTCGGACCCAGACGGCTGGAAATCACTATTTGGGTCCCGGAATTCCTGAGAATGACACCGGCCCGTCGGGCAGCCAAAAATGACGATTCTGCCCCCGACCGGCCAAAATCACTGTTCAGGCCCAGAACTGCCCGAAACTCGTGATTTTTTGACTGCCCCACCAGAAATCGCAGTCTCGGACCCAGACGGCTGGAAATCACTATTTCGGTCCCGGACAACCTGAGAAGGACACCGGCCCGTCGGACAACCAGAAATGTCGATTCTGCCCCCGACCGGCCAAAATCACTGTTCAGGCCGGGAACTGCTCGAAACTCGTGTTTTTTTGACTGCCCTACTAGAAATAGCTGTTTCGGACCCAGACGGCTGGAAATCACTATTTGGGTCCCGGACATCCTGAGAATGACACCGGCCCGTCGGACAGCCAAAAATGTCGATTCTGCCCCCGACCGGCCAAAATCACTGTTCAGCCCGGGAACTGCTCGAAACTCGTGTTTTTTTGACTGCCCTACCAGAAATAGCAGTTTCGGACCCAGACGGCGGGAAATCGCTATTTGTGTCCAGGTCATCCTGAGAACGACACCGGCCCGTCGGACAGCCAAAAATGTCGATTCCGCTCCCGACCGGCCAAAATCATTGTTCAGGCCCAGAACTGCCCGAAACTCGTGATTTTTCGACTGCCCCACCAGAAATCGCAGTCTCGGACCCAGACGGCTGGAAATCACTATTTGGGTCCCGGACAGCCGGAGAACGACACCGGCCCGTCGGACAGCCAAAAATGACGATTCTGCCCACGACTGACCAAAATCACTGTTCTGTCCGGGAACTGCTCGAAACTCGTGTTTTTTTGACTGCCCCACCAGAAATATCTGTTTCGGACCCAGACGGCTGGAAATCACTATTTGGGTCCCGGACATCCTGAGAATGACACCGGCCCGTCGGGCAGCCAAAAATGACGATTCTGCCCCCGACCGGCCAAAATCACTGTTCAGGCCCAGAACTGCCCGAAACTCGTGATTTTTCGACTGCCCCACCAGAAATCGCAGTCTCGGACCCAGACGGCTGGAAATCACTATTTGGGTCTCGGACAGCCGGAGAACGACACCGGCCCGTCGGACAGCCAAAAATGACGATTCTGCCCACGACTGACCAAAATCACTGTTCTGTCCGGGAACTGCTCGAAACTCGTGTTTTTTTGACTGCCCCACCAGAAATAGCTGTTTCGGACCCAGACGGCTGGAAATCACTATTTGGGTCCCGGAATTCCTGAGAATGACACCGGCCCGTCGGGCAGCCAAAAATGACGATTCTGCCCCCGACCGGCCAAAATCACTGTTCAGGCCCAGAACTGCCCGAAACTCGTGATTTTTTGACTGCCCCACCAGAAATCGCAGTCTCGGACCCAGACGGCTGGAAATCACTATTTCGGTCCCGGACAACCTGAGAAGGACACCGGCCCGTCGGACAACCAGAAATGTCGATTCTGCCCCCGACCGGCCAAAATCACTGTTCAGGCCGGGAACTGCTCGAAACTCGTGTTTTTTTGACTGCCCTACTAGAAATAGCTGTTTCGGACCCAGACGGCTGGAAATCACTATTTGGGTCCCGGACATCCTGAGAATGACACCGGCCCGTCGGACAGCCAAAAATGTCGATTCTGCCCCCGACCGGCCAAAATCACTGTTCAGCCCGGGAACTGCTCGAAACTCGTGTTTTTTTTACTGCCCCACCAGAAATAGCAGTTTCGGACCCAGACGGCGGGAAATCGCTATTTGTGTCCAGGTCATCCTGAGAACGACACCGGCCCGTCGGACAGCCAAAAATGTCGATTCCGCTCCCGACCGGCCAAAATCATTGTTCAGGCCCAGAACTGCCCGAAACTCGTGATTTTTCGACTGCCCCACCAGAAATCGCAGTCTCGGACCCAGACGGCTGGAAATCACTATTTGGGTCCCGGACAGCCGGAGAACGACACCGGCCCGTCGGACAGCCAAAAATGACGATTCTGCCCACGACTGACCAAAATCACTGTTCTGTCCGGGAACTGCTCGAAACTCGTGTTTTTTTGACTGCCCCACCAGAAATATCTGTTTCGGACCCAGACGGCTGGAAATCACTATTTGGGTCCCGGACATCCTGAGAATGACACCGGCCCGTCGGGCAGCCAAAAATGACGATTCTGCCCCCGACCGGCCAAAATCACTGTTCAGGCCCAGAACTGCCCGAAACTCGTGATTTTTCGACTGCCCCACCAGAAATCGCAGTCTCGGACCCAGACGGCTGGAAATCACTATTTGGGTCTCAGACAGCCGGAGAACGACACCGGCCCGTCGGACAGCCAAAAATGACGATTCTGCCCACGACTGACCAAAATCACTGTTCTGTCCGGGAACTGCTCGAAACTCGTGCTTTTTTGACTGCCCCACCAGAAATAGCTGTTTCGGACCCAGACGGCTGGAAATCACTATTTGGGTCCCGGAATTCCTGAGAATGACACCGGCCCGTCGGGCAGCCAAAAATGACGATTCTGCCCCCGACCGGCCAAAATCACTGTTCAGGCCCAGAACTGCCCGAAACTCGTGATTTTTTGACTGCCCCACCAGAAATCGCAGTCTCGGACCCAGACGGCTGGAAATCACTATTTCGGTCCCGGACAACCTGAGAAGGACACCGGCCCGTCGGACAACCAGAAATGTCGATTCTGCCCCCGACCGGCCAAAATCACTGTTCAGGCCGGGAACTGCTCGAAACTCGTGTTTTTTTGACTGCCCTACTAGAAATAGCTGTTTCGGACCCAGACGGCTGGAAATCACTATTTGGGTCCCGGACATCCTGAGAATGACACCGGCCCGTCGGACAGCCAAAAATGTCGATTCTGCCCCCGACCGGCCAAAATCACTGTTCAGCCCGGGAACTGCTCGAAACTCGTGTTTTTTTGACTGCCCTACCAGAAATAGCAGTTTCGGACCCAGACGGCGGGAAATCGCTATTTGTGTCCAGGTCATCCTGAGAACGACACCGGCCCGTCGGACAGCCAAAAATGTCGATTCCGCTCCTGACCGGCCAAAATCATTGTTCAGGCCCAGAACTGCCCGAAACTCGTGATTTTTCGACTGCCCCACCAGAAATCGCAGTCTCGGACCCAGACGGCTGGAAATCACTATTTGGGTCCCGGACAGCCGGAGAACGACACCGGCCCATCGGACAGCCAAAAATGACGATTCTGCCCACGACTGACCAAAATCACTGTTCTGTTCGGGAACTGCTCGAAACTCGTGTTTTTTTTACTGCCCCACCAGAAATAGCTGTTTCGGACCCAGACGGCTGGAAATCACTATTTGGGTCCCGGACATCCTGAGAATGACACCGGCCCGTCGGGCAGCCAAAAATGACGATTCTGCCCCCGACCGGCCAAAATCACTGTTCAGGCCCAGAACTGCCCGAAACTCGTGATTTTTCGACTGCCCCACCAGAAATCGCAGTCTCAGACCCAGATGGCAGGAAATCACTATTTCGGTCCCGGACAACGTGAGAAGGACACCGGCCCGTCGGACAACCAGAAATGTCGATTCTGCCCCCGACCGGCCAAAATCACTGTTCAGGCCGGGAACTGCTCGAAACTCGTGTTTTTTTGACTGCCCTACCAGAAATAGCAGTTTCGGACCCAGACGGCTGGAAATCACTATTTGGGTTTCGAACATCCTGAGAACAACACCGGCCCGTCGGACAGCCAAAAATGTCGATTCCGCCCCCGACCGGCCAAAATCATTGTTCAGGCCCAGAACTGCCCGAAACTCGTGATTTTTCGACTGCCCCACCAGAAATCGCAGTCTCGGACCCAGACGGCTGGAAATCACTATTTGGGTCCCGGACAGCCGGAGAACGACACCGGCCCATCGGACAGCCAAAAATGACGATTCTGCCCACGACTGACCAAAATCACTGTTCTGTTCGGGAACTGCTCGAAACTCGTGTTTTTTTTACTGCCCCACCAGAAATAGCTGTTTCGGACCCAGACGGCTGGAAATCACTATTTGGGTCCCGGACATCCTGAGAATGACACCGGCCCGTCGGGCAGCCAAAAATGACGATTCTGCCCCCGACCGGCCAAAATCACTGTTCAGGCCCAGAACTGCCCGAAACTCGTGATTTTTCGACTGCCCCACCAGAAATCGCAGTCTCAGACCCAGACGGCAGGAAATCACTATTTCGGTCCCGGACAACCTGAGAAGGACACCGGCCCGTCGGACAACCAGAAATGTCGATTCTGCCCCCGACCGGCCAAAATCACTGTTCAGGCCGGGAACTGCTCGAAACTCGTGTTTTTTTGACTGCCCTACCAGAAATAGCAGTTTCGGACCCAGACGGCTGGAAATCACTATTTGGGTTTCGAACATCCTGAGAACAACACCGGCCCGTCGGACAGCCAAAAATGTCGATTCCGCCCCCGACCGGCCAAAATCATTGTTCAGGCCCAGAACTGCCCGAAACTCGTGATTTTTCGACTGCCCCACCAGAAATCGCAGTCTCGGACCCAGACGGCTGGAAATCACTATTTGGGTCCCGGACAGCCTGAGAACGACACCGGCCCGTCGGACAGCCAAAAATGTCGATTCCGCCCCCGACCGGCCAAAATCATTGTTCAGGCCCAGAACTGCCCGAAACTCATGATTTTTTGACTGCCAAAAATGAGGGGGATCGCCCGTCTGCCGTTCGGTGCGCGAGCACGGAGGCGGCCGACGGGGATGATCCGATCACCACTCACTCGCCCGCACGTTCGCACGGACCGACGCATCCCGACCCCCCACCCCCGCGTGCCTTCGTGGCGCGCGAGCAAATGTGGGCATCGAGAAGCGCCAGTCCAGCACCGCTGGTCATGACATTCCGTTCGGGACAGGCAACTCGGGTCCGATCAGGGACGAATCCCATCTCATTCCTTTACTCGGGTCCGATCAGGGACGAATCCCATTTCTTTCCCGTTCGGGACAGGCAACTCATCGGGTTGAATTAGGGACGAATCCCATTCAATCCATTCAGGACGGGCAACTCGGGTCCGATCAGGGACGAATCCCATTCAATCCATTCGGGACGGGCAACTCGGGTCCGATCAGGGACGAATCCCATCTCATTCCGTTCGGGACGGGCAACTCGGGTCCGATCAGGGACGAATCCCATCTCATTCCGTTCGGGACGGGCAACTCTCGATCAGGGACGAATCCCATCTCATTCCGTTTGGGACAGGCAACTCGGGTCCGATCAGGGACGAATCCCATCTCATTCTGTTCGGGACGGGCAACTCTCGATCAGGGACGAATCCCATCTCATTCCGTTCGGGACGGGCAACTCGGTTCTGATCAGGGACGAATCCCATCTCATTCCGTTCGGGACAGGCAACTCGGGTCCGATCAGGGACGAATCCCATCTCATTCCCGCTCAGGACAGGCAACTCGGGTTCGATCAGGGACAAATCCCATCTCATTCCGTTCGGGACAAGCAACTCGGGTCTGATCAGGGACGAATCCCATCTCATTCCGTTCGGGACAGGCAACTCGGGTCCGATCAGGGACGAATCCCATCTCATTCCCGCTCGGGACAGGCAACTCGGGTTCGATCAGGGACAAATCCCATCTCATTCCGTTCGGGACAGGCAACTCTCAATCAGGGATGAATCCCATCTCATTCCGTTCGGGACAGGCAACTCGAGTTCGATCAGGGACGAATCCCATACGGGTCAACCAAAAGGCAACGGCCATGCACCTGGGCCATGGTGGACGGAAGCGGCAGCGCCATGCACCTGGGCCATGGCGTGGACGACGGATGGAAGCAGCAGGGCCATGCACCTGGGCCATGGCGTTGGCGACGGATGGACGGCCGCCGATACCCCTCCTTCGGTTTCGGTGCGAAGGGCACCCCATCAAACGCCGGCTTATCAAGCAACGGGAGGCGCATGCCTTTGCAACGCATCGTGGTTGGGAGGCATGGCCGTCGCATTGCCCGCAGGCGAGTAATGAGAGTGTCCCACGCATTCGTCCCCGCTCACCGCGTGCCCACGCTGGCAGCTACGTCCGAGCTTATCGAGCAACGGGAGGCAAATGCCTTTGCAACGCATCATGGTTGGGAGGCATGGCCATCGCGTTGCCAGCTCGGGCGCAACTTTAATGGACGGTTGGTGGGAGGACGCCCCGCAAGTGGCCGCGGACGACCAAGAGCGGGTTGGAAGCCCCAGGATCGGTTCCCGACGTGCCCCGCGACCCCATTCAATTCCCTCTATGTTCGATTTGCGTCACATTTTGGGGGTCGCCGGAGCTTCGCCGGAGTACGGTGGTCGGTCGGCCGCCGGTGGGTGGGCTGGTGGGGGGCGGGGGGCCGCCACCGTTTGGGTGCCATGCCTTGGCGCACCCCAGGTAGCGAACCAACGTTCCTAGCCCAGGCAGTGCGGGGGGGGAGGGCATGGCACCCTTCAATTATCGCTCCCCCCCTAAAGAGCTTTATGGGCTTTTTCCATTCTGGCAGGAAGAGATATACTTTTTCGCCAGCCAGCATAAGTTTTTTTTTGGACCTAGAGATCAAATTTTTGCACGATTTTTTGCAGGCAAGCTTAGAATGATGAGATCTCCTTCCGTCCCAAATTTCATAATTTTTAGACACCCGTAGATAATTTTGGGAATTTTTACATTTCCAGCAACCGTAGGGCTCTATCCCCAAGCCCGGGCTCCGATCGGGGCGCCGCCAAGCTCCGTTCCCTTCCTCCCAATGGTCCTCACAAGGTTCTCAAATCGAATCAATCATTGATACGTTAAAACTCCCCGTGGTACGGAGCCAATTGTCTCGCAGCAACAAAAACTTGCCCGCGGTCCATCCGCCACCGTACCAGACTTGCCCGCGGGCACATCCCACCGTACCAAATATGCCCGTGGGCATATTCCACCGTACCAAAACTTGCCTGGGGGCATATCTCACCCTACCAAGGCATGGGGAACTTGCCCGGTCTCCATCCGCCACTGTACCATAGAACTTGCCCGCGGTCCATCCGCCATCGTACCAGACTTGCCCGCGGGCATATCCCACCGTACCAAATTTGCCCGTGGGCATATTCCACCGTACCACAACTTGCCTGGGGGCATATCTCACCCTACCAAGGCATGGAAAACCTGTCTGGGGTCCATCCGCCACCGAACCAAACTTGCCCGCAGTCCATCCGCCGCCGTACCAGACTTGCCCGCGGGCGTATCCCACCGTACCAAATTTGCCCGTGGGCATATTCCACTGTACCAAAACTTGCCTGGGGGCATATCTCACCCTACCAAGGCATGGAAAACCTGTCCGGGGTCCATCCGCCACCGAACCAAACTTGCCCGCGGTCCATCCGCCACCGTACCAGACTTGCCCGCGGGCATATCCCACCGTACCAAATTTGCCCGTGGGCATATTCCACCGAACCAAAACTTGCCTGGGGGCATATCTCACCCAACCAAGGCATGGGAAACTTGCCCGGCCTCCATCCGTATCCGTACCACCGAACTTGCCCGCGATCCATCCGCCACCGTGCCAGACTTGCCCGCGGGCATAACCCACCGTACCAAACTTGCCCGTGGGCATATTCCACCGTACCAAAACTTGCCTGTGGGTATATCTCGCCCGACCATTGCAAGGGAAACTTGCCCGGCGCCCATCCGCCACCGAACTAAACTTGCCCGGGGCGTATCCCACCGTACCAAACTTGCCCGTGGGCATATCCCACCGGACCAAAACTTGCCCATGGGCAAATCACAACCTACCAAGGCAAGGGAAACTTGTCTGGGGTCAATCCCCACGGTTCCAGGGTCCGTCCCACATGCCCGGGGTTCGATCCCCACCGTTCCAGGGTTCGTTCCCCATGTTCCAACCCCCTGGGGTAGATCCCCATGGTTCAAGGGTCCATCCCCCATGCCCGGGGTTCGATCCCCATCCTCCCAGGGTTCGTTCCCCATGTTCCATCCTCCTGGGGTTGATCCCCATCGTTCCAGGGTCCGTCCCCTCTGCCTGGGGTTCGATCCCCACCGTTCCAGGGTTCGTTCCATTGGTTCAACTTTCGCCGGGGTTGATCCCCATGGTTCCAGTGTCCGTCCCTCATGCCCGGGGTTCGATCCCCATCCTCCTAGGGTTCGTTCCCCATGTTCCATCCTCCTGGGGTTGATCCCCATCGTTCCAGGGTCCGTCCCCCATGCCCGGGGTTCGATCCCTACCGTTCCAGGGTTCGTTCCCTTGGTTCAACTTTCGCTGGGGTTGATCCCCATGGTTCCAGGGTTTGTCCCTCATGCCCGGGGTTCGATCTCCATCCTCCTAGGGTTCGTTCCCCATGTTCCATCCACCTGGGGTTGAACCCCTTCGTTCCAGGGTCCGTCCCCCCTGCCCTGGGTTCGATCCCCACCGTTCCAGGGTTCGTTCCCGTGGATCAACTTTCGCTGGGGTTGATCCCCATGGTTCCAGGGTCAGTCCCCCATGCCCGGGGTTCAATCCCCATCCTCCCAGGGTTCATTCCCCATGTTCCATCCTCCTGGGGTTGATCCCCATCGTTCCAGGGTCCGTCCCCCATGCCCGGGGTTCGATCCCCACCGTTCCAGGGTTCGTTCCCTTGGATCAACTTTCGCTGGGGTTGATCCCCATGGTTCTAGGGTCCATCCCCCATGCCCGGGGAACGATCCCCATCCTCCCAGGGTTCGTTCCCCTTGTTCCATCCTCCTGGGGATGATCCCCATCGTTCCAGGGTCCGTCCCCCCTGCCCGGGGTTCGATCCCCACCGTTCCGGGGTTCGTTCCCATGGTTCAACTTTCGCTGGGGTTGATCCCCATGGTTCCAGGGTCCGTCCCTCATTCCCAGGGTTCGATCCCCATCTTCCCTGGGTTCGCTCCCCATGTTCCATCCTCCTGGGGTTGATCCCCATCGTTCCAGGGTCCGTCCCCCATGCCCGGGGTTCGATCCCCATCCTCCCAGGGTTCGTTCCCCATGTTCCATCCTCCTGGGGTTGATCCCCATTGTTCCAGGGTCCGTCCCCCATGCCCGGGGTTCGATCCCCACCGTTCCAGGGTTCGTTCCCTTGGATCAACTTTCGCTGCGGTTGATCCCCATGGTTCCAGGGTCCGTCCCCCATGCCCGGGGTTCGATCCCCATCCTCCCAGGGTTCGTTCCCCATGTTCCATCCACCTGAGGTTGATCCCCTTCGTTCCAGGGTCCGTCCCCCCTGCCCGGGGTTCGATCCCCACCGTTCCAGGGTTCCTTCCCTTGGTTCAACTTTCACTGGGGTTGATCCCCATGGTTCCAGGGTCCGTCCCTCATGCCCGGGGTTCGATCCCCATCCTCCCAGGGTTCGTTCCCCATGTTCCATCCTCCTGGGGTTGATCCCCTTCGTTCCAGGGTCCGTCCCCCCTGCCCGGGGTTCGATCCCCATCGTTCCAGGGTCCGTTCCCTTGGTTCAACTTTCACTTGGGGTTGATCCCCATGGTTCCAAGGTCCGTCCCTCATGCCCGGGGTTCGATCCCCATCCTCCCAGGGTTCGTTCCCCATGTTCCATCCTCTTGGGGTAGATCCCCATCGTTCCATGGTCCCTCCCCCATGCCCGGGGTTCGATCCCCACCGTTCCAGGGTTCGTTCCCTTAGTTCAACCTTCACCTGGGGTCGATCCCCATGGTTCTAGGGTCTATCCCCCATGCCAGGGGTTCGATCCCCATCCTCCCAGGGTTCGTTCCCCATGGTCCATCCTCCTGGGGTTGATCCCCATTGTTCCAGGGTCCGTCCCCCATGCCCGGGGTTCGATCCCCACTGTTCCAGGGTTCGTTCCCTCGGTTCAACTTTCACTGGGGTTGATCCCCATGGTTCCAGGGTCCGTCCCCCATGCCCGGGGTTCGATCCGCATCCTCCCAGGGTTCGTTCCCCATGTTCCATCAACCTAGGGTTGATCCCCTTCGTTCCAGGGTCCGTCGCCCCTGCCCGGGGTTCGATCCCCACCGTTCCAGGGTTCGTTCCCTTGGTTCAACTTTCGCTGGGGTTGATCCCTGTGAACACCCCACCCAAATTAACAATAATAATAACAAATAAAAAAAAAATTCAAAAAATATAAAATAATAAAGTAATAATAACAATTAATCAAAACAAAATTGCAAAAGGCAAACAAAATAAAAGTAATATGAAAAAATCAAACATAAGAACCAAAAATGATAAAAAGGAAAATTCAAGATGTGTGGCAATCATCTTGCAAAGAAATAAAATGAACAAAGCCACATACTTGAAATGGAATTGCAAGACACTCTCACATGCTCACTTGCTCCCACATGCTCATTTGCCCTCACACACATGACACACATCACCCTCACATGCTCACTTGCTCCTCACATGCTCATTTGCCCTCACACACATGACACACATCACTCTCACATGCTCACTTGCTCTCACATACTCACTTGCCCTCACACACATGACACACTCCTACATGCTCATTTGCTCTCATATGACCATTTGCTCTCACCACATGACATACATCATTCTCACACACTCTCACTTCCCTCCACGGATACCTCACCCTCACACACTCACACTCACACTCTCACACACTCCCATTCACGGTCACACACTCACCACATGCATGCACCATGCACACACATGCACAAGGGGACAAAGGGGGACAAAAAAGCAAATGGGAGTGGTTCTGCAACATGGCAGAAGGTGGGGTGGCTGGAGCAGTGAGAGAGGAGTGTGGCGTGGCTGAAAGTGGCAGCAAAAAAGTGGAGACCATGTGCAGCAAAGTGGTGGCTGGAAGTGGCAGAAAAAGCAACGGGAAAAGGGAGCCAAAGGGCAGAAAAAAGAAGGTGGCGTTGGAGCATAAAAGGGGTAGCAAAACCGAGAGGATGGGGGGGAAAAAAGGCTGGGAAGAAATAGGTTTCGGCTGAGAGGAAAAGAGAGCTGGAGAAGAGAAAGAGAGGAAGAGAAAAGAAGGGAGAACCACGCTGAAAAGGAGAGCCACGAAGAGAAGAGGAGCTGAAGAAGAAAAGGGAGAGCAACAAGGATAGCAGCAAACCGTGAGGAGCAACGCTGAACGAAGGAGGAAGAATGAAGGCAGCAACGTGTGGGAGAAATCAAGTTGGATGAAGCAAGGAAGCAAGGCAGCCACATGAGAAAAGGACAGCAAGAAGACGAACCAAAAATGAGGCAGCAAACCGAGAGCTAGACTGCAGAAACCGAAAGCTGAACAAAGTTGTCCAATGTGCAGAAAAATGGTGGAAATGACGTCCAAAATTCTGGAGTGAGTAGGTGTTGAGGTTCAAACCATCCAAGGGGCAGAAAATGGAGAGTTTGGATGCCAAAATGATGTGCATAAACAAGGAAGTCTGAACCCAAAACAAAGTGGCAGCAAAGGGGAGTGATAGAAGCTGAAACATGGATGAAAAAACTCTGTTTTAAGCTCACAAAACAGAGGTGAACAGAGGAGAGCTTAGAAAGCATAAGGAAGAAGAGGAAATGTGGAGAAGAAGAGAAGCTCTCAGCCTCCATCTTCCAGCCAAGAAGTAGGGACACCTTCCGCAGAGTTTCCAGCGCTAGAACCAACCAGAAAAAAAACCAACAAAGCTGTCCAGCGAAACTCCAAAGAAGCTGTCCGTTTTCTGCACTTCCAGCAAGACCAGCGGCTTTTAGGGACTGTTGGAGGTTCATCTTCCATTGTTGGGTGAGGAGGAGAAGGTCCTTCTTCATTGGAGCTCAAAAGAGGAGCTGAAACCACCAGGTATGGCTGCACGTTGAGTCTTGGCCGAAAAATTCTGCATGCTGTCACTGTTCACTCGAATTCAAGACAACTTCGTGCATGCGACTGTTCATGTGTTTTAATATGCCATCTACTGTTCACGTGTTTAATTTAGTGTATTTTGGTTCATTATAATTGTTTAGTCATTAGCTTTGATTAAGTATGGCCATTATGTATGAAATTAGCATGTGGGAATTTTGTTGTTCTTGATTGTTAGGATTATGTGAGTTTTTTTTCATCTCCTTAAGTCTTTGCAATTAATCAAATAATTGGAAGACAATAAATACTAATGAAATATTAATGAAATAATGTTGAAAAATAATTGAATGATAATTAATATTGTCATGACGAATAAAAAATTATCGTGTGAGAATTTTGTTCTCCTCGATTACCGGGGATTATGTGAGATATCAATCTCCTTAAATCCCTACAATGAATTGGATAACTAATGAATATTGTCACGACGAATAAAAATTATCGTGTGAGAATTTTGTTCTCCTCGATTACCGAGGGTTATGTGAGATATTAATCTCCTTAAATCCTCATAATTAGTTGAATAATGGAAAAACGACAATTAATATTAATGAAATATTAATTAATAAATAATAAAAATCATAATTAAATATTCATTCAAATTAACTATCTCCCATTATTTGCGAAATTATCGTGTGAGAATATTGTTCTCCTCGATTGTGCGGGATTATGTGAGATATTAATCTCCTTAAATCCCTATCATTAATTCCGAAATGACAATAATATTAATAATAATACAAAAATGAATAACTTGACAATATTTAAATATTAACTTTGATTAAATATTTATGTAAAATGGATCGTGTGAGAATACTTGTCTCCTCGACTTCCCGGGCTCGTGTGAGATTTTAATCTCCATAGAACCCGAAAATTAGCGTATGTTTGTTCAAAGACAAACAGATAAACCAATAAATAATAGCACTTAAGTTAAATTGTCTACCAATAATAAATAATAATAACAATCAATATTTATCAACAATAAATTCAAAAAATCATAAAATAAAAAAATATATTCATTTCATTATAAATTATGCATTAATTCCCAAAATATAAACCCTCAAAACTTAAAAAAAAAAATAATAATAAAATCAAAAAATTTTAAAAAAAGAAAGTGTGAAGAGCTCAGGAGAACAAAGTTAATCAGATTGTAGTAAATTAAAACACACAAACCAAATCTCTTTCCCGTTTTGTTTACAATGATCTGTTTTAATTAAAATCCTCCTATTCTCATCACAAATAAAAAAACCCACCAATCACAAAACATGCCTTTTGGTCGAACTACGTGGACTTTGATCCCCATCGCAGGGTACGTAGGCCCTAGGCTCTCATCCTAGGTCAAGTCCGTCCTTTGTAAATATCCATCTATTTGCATGCATCCTCGCTTATTTGTCTTCTATGTCTAACGTGCATCCATGTCAATAAAAGGGTAATTGAGATTAATTAAAGGCCATATTCTATTTCAACTGACTAGTTTAAGGTAACCGTCCTTAGAGGCGGGTGTTGTGGGGTGCCTAACACCTTCCCCACACTCAAATAGACTCCCGAACCCATCTCTGACCTCGCAGACCATTTCGCCTTCCTTTTTCTTTTTATTTAAATTGGTTTTCCAAAGTTTTCCATTAAAAATTTTGGTGGCGACTCCAAATAAAATCGATTTTCAAAATTCTGTTTTTGGGAACCGGTTTTAAACCATATTTTGATTCTATCCCGCCGAAAGGTCGGTTACGACAGTTTGGCGACTCCACTGGGGAATATGTTCGAGAGTCAAGCCTATTTAATTAGTTAGTTGAAATAATATGGCTTCTTGTTATCTTGATTACCCTTGCTGTATTTTGTTTAGTTTAATGATTTATTCTTTTTTGGTGTTTCTTGGTCATTTATCTCTTGTGGTCATATGATATGCCTCTATGTTTTTAAGTATTTGCTATTTATTTTCCTATTTGTATAGGTGTATTTCTTCCTTTTCAATCATACAACATGCTTAATGCTCTTCATTTGCCGTGCAATTTTGTTAGTTTATTTGCAACACACATGCTAGGATAGATAACATGCGGAATAAAACCCTAGGGTAGATGACCCTTATTGTAAGTTCTTGGATTCTTCTGTAGTTTGTCTGTTTGACAGGTGAAGATTGGGTAAACTATTGGTTCAGAGGTTTATATGTTCCCTCGCACCTTAAGCGATGACACTCTACCTCACACACTTTTGGGCTCTATACCCGGGTCCTCGATTACCCTAGGTTAGTAGGGGTTTTTAACGGTTTTCCTGTGAGGCTTATCGCTTCCGGAGACTACTGTGAAGACCTCGCTCAGGTTGTGTCTCGCTATATGGATTTGATTGGAGTGGGATTCTATCCTCTTTTAAGTCTAATTCATGTCGCGAGATCCTCACTCTCTTGAGTGGGGGCAATCTGAGGGCCAATAACGCTGTAAGATGCTAGATCTACCCCCAAACCATGCACCTTAATGGACCACCTTGATAGATAACCTTTTTAGAACCTATCGTCTTTAGGGTAACATCTCCCCACTTAGGGTTGACTTGAGTTGGGACACCAAAGGAGCATATTTCACTCTCATCTCACATGTTGTCACAGCATTCATGGCATGTTTACATTTTTTTTTCTAAAAATTTTACGTGGCTGTAATTGTCACAACATCGCCATTTGACGCATTATTAACTAAACAAAATGAACTAAAATTGAAGGCTTTTTCAGTATGGGAAGTTGGCCCGATGTTGTAGCAATGGGGTTGTGAACCATTAAAAATTGATGATATTTTAGGAAGATAGGGTATTAGTGGGTCATTTAGTTCACTTATTTTAAGCCTAGCCCATGTGAGGGCCTCCTTCTCCTCCTTGGGTTAAGAGCTAAACCTATTATTCCCAGTGAACCAATAAGGCTCTTGGTGAGTAATAGGGAACGATATGCAAAATATCCAATTACTACTTGTAAAAGTTTCCAAATTCTAAATGATCAAATTCTTGCACTATTCTCGACACAATTGCCTTAAGAGTACTTGGTTAAAAAGGAAACTATTAAGAACATTTTAACCTACTTTTCAACAATTATGTCCACGAAAGGGATTAGTTAATTGATGCATGCATTACTTGGTTGGAAATAAATAAATTGCTATTACTCGTGTAGATATTTCTTTCTCTCGAAGTAGTGGCTGCTACCTTCCCTCTGTGTGACAAGTGAGTTTCCTGAAGGGGAGGGAGTTCTTTTAAGAATTATGGTCAAGCCTAATGATGTAATAATCATATTCATGGCCCTCAAATCTAAACAATGATTATTATGCCCTCAAATGGATGTTGGGTCATGGTGAAAACTTTGAAATAGCCTTTAATCATGAGCGAAAATGCATATTCTTGCGACTTGACCGTCAAAAGAAGTCTCTTAAAGAACATATACAGAATGTACTTCCACGCCAAGATGTTAATATCAAAGGAATGTCAATAACAACTAAGCTAAAATAATCATGCCTATATCCGATGCATTAGCAAAATTTATTAATCCTTTGATTGAGACTTTAGGCATCAATCATGTAAGAATTCATCCCCTACCGAATTGATCGCCCAATACATATCCCCTGTGGATCAATAAGCTCCCTGAGGGATATGTAGAAACACATGCCTCCTATGGATCAACAAAATCATTGTGCAATGATTAAACATATAAATCACTGACCCTTACAAAGAGTAATAACACTAGGGGCAGTGTTCAGCATCCTAACCATGATTTGACATAGGCGACCTTTTTTTAGATCATGAAATTTAGCTATTGAGTTAGACATTATTTTAACATGGATTATAAAAAATGAACCCAGGTTTGAATACCGTCTAAAAAACTAGCTAATAATCGTCTATCTCCCTTTGAGGTAATAGACTCTTAGAAAGAGTGGGAGATTTCCTTTTGGCACACTTCATACCAAGATCAACACAATTTGATCATCATGAAAGGAAACCAAAGTAACCAATGGTGAAAGGACTGGTGATATGACCTTTCCAAGTAAGTTACTAGGTCGGTAGGTTCATTTCGATTAAATTCTTCACTATGTTAGTTGTGTAAGGACCCAAGTCCTTCATAAACTACTTATCACTTCCCTTTTCCCAGTGAGGCAGTAAGCATCCTGAGGAATGAAAGTTTTTTTTTTTAAAAAAAACCTTTTGGTGTTGAAAAACGCATCACAGCCTTAATATCATCGATTTGCTAAATCATTCTTTTGAAATAAAATAAAATTGCACTCATACATGCTCATGATGCTTTGTATAGAAAATATAGGAATTTGGAAAAAGGGGATCTCTTTTGGACACCTGCAATGGAAATTTTAGCTTGAGTTATGACCAAGCTACTAGTGATGATATGAAATTCCATATGATCAATCTCTAACTTCTCAGGCCGCTTCATATTTTGGCTAATTAATTCCCGCCCACCATCACACCCCACTAAGTTTTAGGATCTAAAATCCTTCCAAAAGCCACCAGCACCTCCAGATCCGTCTCAAGTTATCATGAGCTTGTCATTATCAAAGCCAAAGGTCACTTTGATTGCCTTCCACCTAAATTCCCACATGACTGACTTTAACAATGGTAGGACCTTTCCTCCAACCGTATCCAGTTTCCAATAGCATGGACCAAATTATAATTGCAAACCTTACCTTAGTACGTGGGCTTCATGGAAGCAATGCATCGTCATCTTAAGCAAATTGACGAATGGTATGGAAAGTTGGAAAACCTCCATGCCTAGTTCCTTGTTTGACCAAAGGAATGTTCAAGATAACAGCAATGTCATTTCATATGATTTCTTCATCCGATGATGCTTGTTTGGTCAATACTATTTTGTATAGCTGAAGTACCAGCTAATTGCATCATTAGGCCATATGGTATTTAACAATAACAATGCCACAACCATGTGTTTTGGGTAGACCCTTTCATTTCTTCAAAGTTGTTGATGCCCCATCTTCTTGTTACACTCTTCCATTTTTAATGATCAGGAACCATAAAAGCCAAAAGCCAACCGATTCCTTTGAAATTTTCAATTGATGAGGAAAATGGTGAAATTTGAAGGCAATGTAATCTCAAAACCTCAGTTCCTTTCAAAAAAAAATCAAATCAATAAAGGCAGTGTATATTCCATGAACAGGCCATACCAAGGATACGAGGCATTCTTTGTCTCTTCGATTGTGGAGAAGCTACCCCTAGCCACCCCAATTGAGCTTGAGTAGGGAAGTTTTTTCTCACCTTTAATAAAGGACCCTTTGAGTTAGGTTGTCTCTAGGAGGTTTTTGTACTGAGATTCACATATCTAGAGAGGACCAATTTCCTTTCCTCACCTGAACACTACTTAATCGCTGCCACTGGCGTTTGAACCTTCAACATTCTTCAAATCCCCAACCCGAATTCTACCCGAGAAGTGGTGAGAATCCAATACATGAAACCACCATGGGTCATTAAAAAGGCTTCTTTTAAAGGAGAATAAAGAGCAAAGTGACCAAAAGTCAACAATAGGGACAATAAAGAAAAAGGAAAAATGGTGAGATCTTCAAAAAGGGAGCTCTTGTTTACGGAAAGGAAAAGAGATCGCAAAAAAAAAAAAAAGCCGATTCACCATTTGAAAAAAATGAAGTACGACCTTCAAAGAGGACTTCCCCATAATCATAAGGAGCCAATGAAGCTCACTAAGACTACATGGTTGTCAAAGTAAAATTCTCATCGCAACCCTACACCGACATTTGGGCCATTACATCCTTTTTCTTAAGCCTTAATTATCACCCACTAAATCCCGTCACAACCCTATAATATCCTCTTTGGTTAGAGTGAATCTCGGGTATAAAAATCATGGTAGAAGGGGGAACTAGAAAATCCATCGTGAAAGTGGGGGGTAAAGGACTTTAAGCCTAATACCATTTTTAAAACCCAACTCCTATGACCACCTTTCAACCTGGGCGAGGGATTTTAAGCCTAATACCATTCTTGAAAATTAACTACCATGGCCACCTTTTAACCTGGGTAAAGGACCTTAAGCCTAATATCATTTTTAAAACCCAACTCCCATGACCACCTTTCAACTTGGGTAAGGGATTTTGAGCCTAATATCATTCTTAAAACCCAACTCCCATGACCACTTTTCAACCTAGGCAAGGGATTCTAAGCCTAATATCATTTTTAAAACCCAATTGCCATAACCCCCTTCCACTTGGGTAAGGGATTTTGAGCCTAATATCATTCTTAAAACCCAACTACCATGGCCACCTTTTGACCCTTGAAAGTCCTTGTTGAGGTATGGCTTGCTTGGAATATATTGGGGCAAAAAGAAAGTCAAATAAAAAAAAATTCAAAAAATCAATCAATAAAAAGGAACTGAGGTGATTGTCCAAATTCAAAATAGAACATTTTCTCATCAATGAAAAGTTTCCAAATCGAATGCTACATGCATTAAACTAAGGTATCTTTTAATAACGTATCCATTTCCACTGCTTGCCTCGATTCACCCAGCTAATTCTTGTGCTTTATCATTTCCCATAATCGCATCAAATTGGGGCAATTTGTTGCTTGCCAAATCTGCCGTATTGTGCTCAAACTGTGACAATCATACCACTGGCTCAGAACCAGGACTTCTCCTGGTTCCATACACCTTTTCCTTTGGCACCACTTTACCACAAATCATTAAGTCCGTTTGCACATTTTCTTCGATGTCCTTTCAAAATGGGGCAATTTGCCTCTTTCAAGGACATGTAGCCCTGCACCCCTTAATGCATGATTGTATTGAGATCGTTAAATCGAATCATGGCATGTCTTTGTGTTGACTTTGAAAGCAATGCTAGCAGAAGTATTCATATGGAATGACATTAGAATCACGGTCAAGGCAATCCAAATGGAACATGACACTTTGGTCAAATTTGAAACTTCAAGTTTGGTGTGTTTCCATTTAAACCCTACCACGCTGAGATTTGCTTAAAGTATGAGATGTCCACGCTATCAAGACCTGGAATCTTTGGGTTAGGGCAAATAAGGGATAGGCAAATGGAATTCTCCTATATGCAAGTGACCAAGAGAGTCTAACCATTTACAAATTTTAAAGGCATATGAGCATCATGCATTTGCATTGGTTTCCCGTATTATGAAAATATGCCTTAAAAAAAAGAAAAAAAGAAAAAAAGAGTAGACACTCTTCTTCCCCCAAATGACTTTAATCTGTCATAAAAGGGACAACTTTTTTACTTGGCATGCACACTGCATTTTACAAATAAAATCATGTATCAATAAAAAGAAATCGCGTGTTACACCATGCATTCAGCACGTGTACTTACATTGCACTCCATTATTTCATGTCTCATGCATATAAAATCTAAAATTTCCAAAATTTTCATAAATTGAGCATATACGTCATGCATCCCACATATGTACATACCCCATGCATAAAAAAATCCAAAATTTTCAAACAAGCAAAATCAGGCATTTGCATCATACATTTTATGAGAGGACATGCATCACCTTGCATAGTCACCAAAGCATGTACTGTGCGGAGTCACATTCCTAGGCAGCACAAACCCCATTTAAAGTCCTGCATCAAGTCCAGGCAATTTACGTTTCTGCAAAAGTCCCTGCATCGCGTCCAGGGCAATTTACATTTCTGCAAAAGTCCCAGCATCGCGTCCAGGGCAATTTACATTTCTGCAAAAGTCCTGCATCGCGTCCAGGCAATTTACATTTCTGCAAAAGTCCTGCATCAAGTCCAGGCAATTTACATTCCTGCAAAAGTCCCTGCAACGCGTCCAGGGCAATTTACATTTCTGCAAAAGTCCTGCATCAAGTCCAGGCAATTTACATTTCTGCAAAAGTCCCTGCATCGCGTCCAGGGCAATTTACATTTCTGCAAAAGTCCTGCATCAAGTCCAGGCAATTTACATTTCTGCAAAAGTCCTGCATCAAGTCCAGGCAATTTACATTTCCGCAAAAGTCCTGCATCGCGTCCAGGCAATCTACATTTCTGCAAAAGTCCTGCATCAAGTCCAGGCAATTTACATTTCTGCAGAAGTCCTGCATCAAGTCCAGGCAATTTACATTTCTGCAAAAGTCCTGCATCAAGTCCAGGCAATTTACATTTCCGCAAAAGTCCTGCATCGCGTCCAGGCAATTTACATTTCTGCAAAAGTCCTGCATCAAGTCCAGGCAATTTACATTTCCGCAAAAGTCCTGCATCGCGTCCAGGCAATTTACATTTCTGCAAAAGTCCTGCATCAAGTCCAGGCAATTTACATTTCCGCAAAAGTCCTGCATCGCGTCCAGGCAATTTACATTTCTGCAAAAGTCCTGCATCAAGTCCAGGCAATTTACATTTCTGCAAAAGTCCTGCATCAAGTCCAGGCAATTTATGTTTCTGCTAAAGTCCTGCATCGTGTCCAGGCCATTTACATTTCTGTCTAAAGTCCTGCATCGTGTCCAGGCCATTTACATTTCTGTCCAAATCCTGCATCGTGTCCAGGCAGTTTTCATTTATGTCGAAAGCCAGGCATTTTGTTCAGGATGTTCACCATCCCACCTAAGCCCGAATTTACTCCTGTCTCCCCCTGTCTTCCCTCGAGGAGGAAGGTGGTGTGTTCATGTCTTTGCTTGCTCTTAAGATTAGGTCATTTCTTCACTATTCACTTCCCTAACTTAAGAGACAAGCAAAGAGAGGCAACTGTGAACACCCCACCCAAATTAACAATAATAATAACAAATAAAAAAAAAATTCAAAAAATATAAAATAATAAAGTAATAATAACAATTAATCAAAACAAAATTGCAAAAGGCAAACAAAATAAAAGTAATATGAAAAAATCAAACATAAGAACCAAAAATGATAAAAAGGAAAATTCAAGATGTGTGGCAATCATCTTGCAAAGAAATAAAATGAACAAAGCCACATACTTGAAATGGAATTGCAAGACACTCTCACATGCTCACTTGCTCCCACATGCTCATTTGCCCTCACACACATGACACACATCACCCTCACATGCTCACTTGCTCCTCACATGCTCATTTGCCCTCACACACATGACACACATCACTCTCACATGCTCACTTGCTCTCACATACTCACTTGCCCTCACACACATGACACACTCCTACATGCTCATTTGCTCTCATATGACCATTTGCTCTCACCACATGACATACATCATTCTCACACACTCTCACTTCCCTCCACGGATACCTCACCCTCACACACTCACACTCACACTCTCACACACTCCCATTCACGGTCACACACTCACCACATGCATGCACCATGCACACACATGCACAAGGGGACAAAGGGGGACAAAAAAGCAAATGGGAGTGGTTCTGCAACATGGCAGAAGGTGGGGTGGCTGGAGCAGTGAGAGAGGAGTGTGGCGTGGCTGAAAGTGGCAGCAAAAAAGTGGAGACCATGTGCAGCAAAGTGGTGGCTGGAAGTGGCAGAAAAAGCAACGGGAAAAGGGAGCCAAAGGGCAGAAAAAAGAAGGTGGCGTTGGAGCATAAAAGGGGGAGCAAAACCGAGAGGATGGGGGGGAAAAAAGGCTGGGAAGAAATAGGTTTCGGCTGAGAGGAAAAGAGAGCTGGAGAAGAGAAAGAGAGGAAGAGAAAAGAAGGGAGAACCACGCTGAAAAGGAGAGCCACGAAGAGAAGAGGAGCTGAAGAAGAAAAGGGAGAGCAACAAGGATAGCAGCAAACCGTGAGGAGCAACGCTGAACGAAGGAGGAAGAATGAAGGCAGCAACGTGTGGGAGAAATCAAGTTGGATGAAGCAAGGAAGCAAGGCAGCCACATGAGAAAAGGACAGCAAGAAGACGAACCAAAAATGAGGCAGCAAACCGAGAGCTAGACTGCAGAAACCGAAAGCTGAACAAAGTTGTCCAATGTGCAGAAAAATGGTGGAAATGACGTCCAAAATTCTGGAGTGAGTAGGTGTTGAGGTTCAAACCATCCAAGGGGCAGAAAATGGAGAGTTTGGATGCCAAAATGATGTGCATAAACAAGGAAGTCTGAACCCAAAACAAAGTGGCAGCAAAGGGGAGTGATAGAAGCTGAAACATGGATGAAAAAACTCTGTTTTAAGCTCACAAAACAGAGGTGAACAGAGGAGAGCTTAGAAAGCATAAGGAAGAAGAGGAAATGTGGAGAAGAAGAGAAGCTCTCAGCCTCCATCTTCCAGCCAAGAAGTAGGGACACCTTCCGCAGAGTTTCCAGCGCTAGAACCAACCAGAAAAAAAACCAACAAAGCTGTCCAGCGAAACTCCAAAGAAGCTGTCCGTTTTCTGCACTTCCAGCAAGACCAGCGGCTTTTAGGGACTGTTGGAGGTTCATCTTCCATTGTTGGGTGAGGAGGAGAAGGTCCTTCTTCATTGGAGCTCAAAAGAGGAGCTGAAACCACCAGGTATGGCTGCACGTTGAGTCTTGGCCGAAAAATTCTGCATGCTGTCACTGTTCACTCGAATTCAAGACAACTTCGTGCATGCGACTGTTCATGTGTTTTAATATGCCATCTACTGTTCACGTGTTTAATTTAGTGTATTTTGGTTCATTATAATTGTTTAGTCATTAGCTTTGATTAAGTATGGCCATTATGTATGAAATTAGCATGTGGGAATTTTGTTGTTCTTGATTGTTAGGATTATGTGAGTTTTTTTTCATCTCCTTAAGTCTTTGCAATTAATCAAATAATTGGAAGACAATAAATACTAATGAAATATTAATGAAATAATGTTGAAAAATAATTGAATGATAATTAATATTGTCATGACGAATAAAAAATTATCGTGTGAGAATTTTGTTCTCCTCGATTACCGGGGATTATGTGAGATATCAATCTCCTTAAATCCCTACAATGAATTGGATAACTAATGAATATTGTCACGACGAATAAAAATTATCGTGTGAGAATTTTGTTCTCCTCGATTACCGAGGGTTATGTGAGATATTAATCTCCTTAAATCCTCATAATTAGTTGAATAATGGAAAAACGACAATTAATATTAATGAAATATTAATTAATAAATAATAAAAATCATAATTAAATATTCATTCAAATTAACTATCTCCCATTATTTGCGAAATTATCGTGTGAGAATATTGTTCTCCTCGATTGTGCGGGATTATGTGAGATATTAATCTCCTTAAATCCCTATCATTAATTCCGAAATGACAATAATATTAATAATAATACAAAAATGAATAACTTGACAATATTTAAATATTAACTTTGATTAAATATTTATGTAAAATGGATCGTGTGAGAATACTTGTCTCCTCGACTTCCCGGGCTCGTGTGAGATTTTAATCTCCATAGAACCCGAAAATTAGCGTATGTTTGTTCAAAGACAAACAGATAAACCAATAAATAATAGCACTTAAGTTAAATTGTCTACCAATAATAAATAATAATAACAATCAATATTTATCAACAATAAATTCAAAAAATCATAAAATAAAAAAATATATTCATTTCATTATAAATTATGCATTAATTCCCAAAATATAAACCCTCAAAACTTAAAAAAAAAAATAATAATAAAATCAAAAAATTTTAAAAAAAGAAAGTGTGAAGAGCTCAGGAGAACAAAGTTAATCAGATTGTAGTAAATTAAAACACACAAACCAAATCTCTTTCCCGTTTTGTTTACAATGATCTGTTTTAATTAAAATCCTCCTATTCTCATCACAAATAAAAAAACCCACCAATCACAAAACATGCCTTTTGGTCGAACTACGTGGACTTTGATCCCCATCGCAGGGTACGTAGGCCCTAGGCTCTCATCCTAGGTCAAGTCCGTCCTTTGTAAATATCCATCTATTTGCATGCATCCTCGCTTATTTGTCTTCTATGTCTAACGTGCATCCATGTCAATAAAAGGGTAATTGAGATTAATTAAAGGCCATATTCTATTTCAACTGACTAGTTTAAGGTAACCGTCCTTAGAGGCGGGTGTTGTGGGGTGCCTAACACCTTCCCCACACTCAAATAGACTCCCGAACCCATCTCTGACCTCGCAGACCATTTCGCCTTCCTTTTTCTTTTTATTTAAATTGGTTTTCCAAAGTTTTCCATTAAAAATTTTGGTGGCGACTCCAAATAAAATCGATTTTCAAAATTCTGTTTTTGGGAACCGGTTTTAAACCATATTTTGATTCTATCCCGCCGAAAGGTCGGTTACGACAATCCCCATGGTTCCAGGGTCCGTCCCTCATGCCCGGGGTTCGATCCCCACCGTTCCAAGGTTCGTTCCCTTGGATCAACTATCGCTGGGGTTGATCCCCATGGTTCCAGGGTCCGTCCCCCATGCCCGGGGTTCGATCCCCATCCTCCCAGGGTTCGTTCCCCATGTTCCATCCTCCTGGGGTAGATCCCCATCGTTCCAGGGTCTGTCTCCCATGCCCGTGGTTCGATCCCCACCGTTCCAGGGTTCGTTCCCTTGGTTCAACTTTCGCTGGGGTTGATCCCCATGGTTCCAGGGTCCGTTCCCCATGCCTGGGGTTCGATCCCCACCGTTCCAGGGTTTGTTCCCTTGGATCAACTTTCGCTAGGGTTGATCCCCATGGATCCAGGGCCCGTCCCCCATGCCCGGGGTTCGATCCCCATCCTCCCAGGGTTCGTTCCCCATGTTCCATCCTCCTGGGGTTGATCCCCATCATTCCAGGGTCCGTCCCCCATGCCCGGGGTTCGATCCCAGCCGTTCCAGGGTTCGTTCCCTTTGATCAACTTTCCCTGGGGTTGATCCCCATGGTTCTAGGGTCCGTCCCCCATGCCCGGGGTTCGATCCCCATCCTCCCACGGTTCGTTCCCCATGTTCCATCCTCCTGGGGTTGATCACCATCGTTCCAGGGTCCGTCCCCCATGCCCAGGGTTCGATCCCCGCCGTTCCAGGGTTCGTTCCCTTGGATCAACTTTCGCTGGGGCTGATCCCCAGGGTTCTAGGGTCCGTCCCCCATGCCCGGGGTTCGATCCCCACCGTTCCAAGGTTCGTTCCCTTGGATCAACTATCGCTGGGGTTGATCCCCATGGTTCCAGGGTCCGTCCCCCATGCCCGGGGATCGATCCCCTTGCTCCCAGGGTTCGTTCCCCATGTTCCATCCTTCTGGGGTTGATCCCCATCGTTCCAGGGTCCGTCCCCCATGCCCGGGGTTCGATCCCCACCGTTCCAGGGTTCGTTCCCTTGGATTAACTTTCCCTGGGGTTGATCCCCATGGTTCTAGGGTCCGTTCCCCATGCCCGGGGTTCGATCCCCATCCTCCCAGGGTTCGTTCCCCATTTTCCATCCTCCTGGGGTTGATCCCCATCGTTCCAGGGTCCGTTCCCCATGCCCGGGGTTCGATCCCCACCGTTCCAGGGTTCGTTCCCTTGGATCAACTTTTGCTAGGGTTGATCCCCATGGTTCCAGGGCCCGTCCCCCATGCCCGGGGTTCGATCCCCATCCTCCCAGGGTTCGTTCCCCATGTTCCATCCTCCTGGGGTTGATCCCCATCGTTCCAGGGTCCGTCCCCCATGCCCGGGGTTCGATCCCAGCCGTTTCAGGGTTCGTTCCCATGGATCAACTTTCCCTGGGGTTGATCCTCATGGTTCTAGGGTCTGTCCCCCATGCCCGGGGTTCGATCCCCATCCTCCTAGGGATCGTTCCCCATGTTCCATCCTCCTGGGGTTGATCCCCATGGTTCCAGGGTCCGTCCCCCATGCCCAGGGTTCGATCCCAGCCGTTCCAGGGTTCGTTCCCTTGGATCAACTTTCCCTGGGGTTGATCCCCATGGTTCCAGGGTCCGTCCCCCATGCCCGGGGTTCGATCCCCATCCTCCCAGGGTTCGTTCCCCATTTTCCATCCTCCTGGGGTTGATCCCCATCGTTCCAGGGTCCGTTCCCCATGCCCGGGGTTCGATCCCCACCGTTTCGTTCCCTTGGATCAACTTTCGCTAGGGTTGATCCCCATGGTTCCAGGGCCCGTCCCCCATGCCCGGGGTTCGATCCCCATCCTCCCAGGGTTCGTTCCCCATGTTCCATCCTCCTGGGGTTGATCCCCATCGTTCCAGGGTCCGTCCCCCATGCCCGAGGTTCGATCCCAGCCGTTTCAGGGTTCGTTCCCTTGGATCAACTTTCCCTGGGGTTGATCCTCTTGGTTCAAGGGTCCGTCCCCCATGCCCGGGGTTCGATCCCCATCCTCCCAGGGTTCGTTCCCCATGTTCCATCCTCTTGGGGTTGATCCCCATGGTTCCAGGGTCCGTCCCCCATGCCCAGGGTTCGATCCCATCCGTTCCAGGGTTCGTTCCCTTGGATCAACTTTCCCTGGGGTTGATCCCCTTGGTTCTAGGGTCCGTCCCCCATGCCCGGGGTTCGATCCCCATCCTCCCAGGGTTCGTTCCCGTGTTCCATCCTCCTGGGGTTGATCCCCATCGTTCCAGGGTCCGTCCCCCATGCCCGAGGTTCGATCCCCACCGTTCCAGGGTTCGTTCCCTTGGTTCAACTTTCGCTAGGGTTGATCCCCATGGTTCCAGGGCCCGTCCCCCATGCCCGGGGTTCGATCCCCATCCTCCCAGGGTTCATTTCCCATGTTCCATCCTCCTGGGGTTGATCCCCATCGTTCCAGGGTCCGTCCCCCATGCCCGGGGTTCGATCCCAGCCGTTCCAGGGTTCGTTCCCTTGGATCAACTTACCCTGGGGTTGATCCCCATGGTTCTAGGGTCCGTTCCCCGTGCCCGGGGTTCGATCCCCATCCTCCCACGGTCCGTTCCCCATGTTCCATCCTCCTGGGGTTGATCCCCATGGTTCCAGGGTCCGTCCCCCATGCCCGGGGTTCGATCCCCATCCTCCCACGGTTCATTCCCCATGTTCCATCCTCCTGGGGTTGATCCCCATGGTTCCAGGGTCCGTCCCCCATGCCCGGGGTTCGATCCCCACAGTTCCAGAGTTCGTTCCCAAGGATCAACTTTCGCTGGGGTTGATCCCCATGGTTCCAGGGTCCGTCCCCCATGCCCGGGGTTCGATCCCCATCCTCCCTGGGTTTGTTCCCCATGTTCCATCCTCCGGGGGTTGATCCCAATCGTTCCAGGGTCCGTCCCCCATGCCTGGGGTTCGATCCCCACCGTTCCAGGGTTCATTCCCTTGGATTAACTTTCCCTGGGGTTGATCCCCATAGTTCTAGGGTCCGTCCCCCATGCCCGGGGTTCGATCCCCATCCTCCCAGGGTTCGTTCCCCATGTTCCATCCTCCTGGGGTTGATCCCCATCGTTCCAGGGTCCGTTCCCCATGCCTGGGGTTCGATCCCCACCGTTCCAGGGTTCGTTCCCTTGGATCAACTTTCGCTAGGGTTGATCCCCATGGTTCCAGGGCCCGTCCCCCATGCCCGGGGTTCGATCCCCATCCTCCCAGGGTTCGTTCCCCATGTTCCATCCTCCTGGGGTTGATCCCCATCATTCCAGGGTCCGTCCCCCATGCCCGGGGTTCGATCCCAGCCGTTCCAGGGTTCGTTCCCTTTGATCAACTTTCCCTGGGGTTGATCCCCATGGTACTAGGGTCCGTCCCCCATGCCCGGGGTTCGATACCCATCCTCCCACGGTTCGTTCCCCATGTTCCATCCTCCTGGGGTTGATCCCCATCGTTCCAGGGTCCGTCCCCCATGCCCAGGGTTCGATCCCAGCCGTTCCAGGGTTCGTTCCCTTGGATCAACTTTCGCTGGGGCTGATCCCCATGGTTCCAAGGTCCGTCCCCCATGCCCGGGGTTCGATCCGCATCCTCCCAGGGTTCGTTCCCCATGTTCCATCCACCTGGGGTTGATCCCCTTCGTTCCAGGGTCCGTCGCCCCTGCCCGGGGTTCGATCCCCACCGTTCCAGGGTTCGTTCCCATGGTTCAACTTTCGCTGGGGTAGATCCCCATGGTTCCAGGGTCCGCCCCTCATGCCCGGGGTTCGATCCCCACCGTTCCAAGGTTCGTTCCCGTGGATCAACTATCGCTGGGGTTGATCCCCATGGTTCCAGGATCCGTCCCCCAAGCCCGGGGATCGATCCCCATCCTCCCAGGGTTCGTTCCCCACGTTCCATCCTTCTGGGGTTGATCCCCATCGTTCCAGGGTCCGTCCCCCATGCCCGGGGTTCGATCCCCACCATTCCAGGGTTCGTTCCCTTGGATTAACTTTCCCTGGGGTTGATCCCCATGGTTCTAGGGTCCGTCCCCCATGCCCGGGGTTCGATCCCCATCCTCCCAGGGTTCGTTCCCCATGTTCCATCCTTCTGGGGTTGATCCCCATCGTTCCAGGGTCCGTTCCCCATGCCCGGGGTTCGATCCCAGCCGTTCCAGGGTTCGTTCCCTTGGATCAACTTTCCCTGGGGTTGATCCCCATGGTTCTAGGGTCCGTCCCCCATGCCCGGGGTTCGATCCCGATCCTCCCACGGTTTGTTCCCCATGTTCCATCCTCCTGGGGTTGATCCCCATCGTTCCAGGGTCCGTCCCCCATGCCCGGGGTTCGATCCCCACCGTTCCAGGGTTCGTTCCCTTGGATCAACTTTCGCTGGGGTTGATCGCCATGGTTCTTGGGTCCGTCCCCCATGCCCGGGGTTCGATCCCCATCCTCCCACGGTTCATTCCCCATGTTCCATCCTCCTGGGGTTGATCCCCATGGTTCCAGGGTCCGTCCCCCATGCCCGGGGTTCGATCCCCACTGTTCCAGGGTTCGTTCCCAAGGATCAACTTTCGCTGGGGTTGATCCCCATAGTTCCAGGGTCCGTCCCCCATGCCCGGGGTTCGATCCCCATCCTCCCAGGGTTCGTTCCCCATGTTCCAACCTCCTGGGGTTGATCCCCATCGTTCCAGGGTCCGTCCCCCATAACCGGGGTTCGATCCCCACCGTTCCAGGGTTCGTTCCCTTGAATCAACTTTCCCTGGGGTTGATCCCCATGGTTCCAGGGTCCGTCCCCCATGCCCGGGGTTCGATCCCCATCCTCCCTGGATTTGTTCCCCATGTTCCATCCTCCTGGGGTTGATCCCCATCGTTCCAGGGTCCGTCCCCCATGCCCGGGGTTCGATCCCCACCGTTCCAGGGTTCGTTCCCATGGATCAACTTTCGCTGGGGTTGATCCCCATGGTTCCCGGGTCCGTCCACCATGCCCGGGGTTCGATCCCCATCCTCCCTGGGTTCGTTTCCCATGTTCCATCCTCCTGGGGTTGATCCCCATCGTTCCAGGGTCCGTCCCCCATGCCCGGGGTTCGATCCCCACCGTTCCAAGGTTTCTTCCCATGGATCAACTTTCGCTGGGGTAGATCCCCATGGTTCCAGGGTCCGTCCCCATGCCCGGGGTTCGATCCCCATCCTCCCAGGGTTCGTTCCCCATGTTCCATCCACCTGGGGTTGATCCCCTTCGTTCCAAGGTTCATTCCGTTGGTTCAACTTTCGCTGGGGTTGATCCCCACGGTTCCCTGGTCCGTCCCTCATGCCCGGGGATCGATCCCCACCGTTCCAGGGTTCGTTCCCTTGGATCATCTTTCACTGGGGTTGATCCCCATGGTTCCAGGGTCTGTCCCCCATGCCCGGGGTTCGATCCCCATCCTCCCACGGTTCGTTCCCCATGTTCCATCCTCCTGGGGTTGATCCCCATCGTTCCAGGGTCCAACCCCAATGCCCGGGGTTCGATCCCCATCCTCCCAGGGTTCGTTCCCCAAGTTCCATCCTCTTGGGGTTGATCCCCATCGTTCCAGGGTCCGTCCTCCATGCCCGGGGTTCGATCCCCACCGTTCCAGGGTCCGTTCCCTTGGTTCAACTTTCACCTGGGGTCGATCCCCAAGGTTCCAAGCTCCGTCCCCCATGCCCGAGGTTCGATCCCCATCCTCCCAGGGTTCGTTCCCCATGTTCCATCCACCTGGGTTGATCCCCATCGTTCCAGGGTCCGTCCCCCGTGCCCGGGGTTCGATCCCCACCCTCCCACGGTTCGTTCCCCATGTTCCATCCTCCTGGGGTTGATCCCCATCGTTCCAGGGTCCGTCCTCCATGCCCGGGGTTCGATCCCCACCGTTCCAGGGTCCGTTCCCTTGGATCAACTTTCGCTGGGGTTGATCCCCATGGTTCCAGTGTCCGTCCCCCATGCCCGGCGTTCGATCCCCATCCTCCCAGGGTTCGTTCCCTTGGATCAACTTTCGCTGGGGTTGATCCCCATGGTTCCAGGGTCCGTCCCCCATGCCCGGGGTTCGATCCCCATCCTCCCAGGGTTCGTTCCCCATGTTCCATCCTCTTGGGGTTGATCCCCTTCGTTCCAGGGTCCGTCCCCCCTGCCCGGGGTTCGATCCCCATCGTTCCAGGGTCTGTTTCCTTGGTTCATCTTTCACCTGGGGTTGATCCCCATGGTTCCAGGGTCCGTCCCCCATGCCCGGGGTTCGATCCCCACCGTTCCAGGGTTCGTTCCCATGGATCAACTTTCGCTGGGGTTGATCCCCATGGTTCTAGGGTCCATCCCCCATGCCCGGGGTTCGATCCCCATCCTCCCACGGTTCATTCCCCATGTTCCATCCTCCTAGGGTTGATCCCCATGGTTCCGGGGTCCGTCCCCCATGCCCGTGGTTCGATCCCCATCCTCCCTGGGTTCGTTCCCCATGTTCCATCCACCTGGGGTTGATCCCCTTCGTTCCAGGGTTCGTTCCCTTGGTTCATCTTTCGCTGGGGTTGATCCCCACGGTTCCCTGGTCCGTCCCTCATGCCCGAGGTTCGATCCCCACCGTTCCAGGGTTCGTTCCCTTGGATCAACTTTCGCTGGGGTTGATCCCCATGGTTCCAGGGTCCGTCCCCCATGCCCGGGGTTCGATCCCCATCCTCCCAGGGTTCGTTCCCCATGTTCCATCCTCCTGGGGTTGATCCCCATCGTTCCAGGGTCCGTCCTCCATGCCCGGGGTTCGATCCCCACCGTTCCAGGGTCCGTTCCCTTGGTTCAACTTTGACCTGGGGACGATCCCCAAGGTTCCGGGGTCCGTCCCCCATGCCCGGGGTTCGATCCCCATCCTCCCAGGGTTCGTTCCCCATGTTCCATCCACCTGGGGTTGATCCCCTTCGTTCCAGGGACCGTCCCCCCTGCCCGGGGTTCGATCCGCTTCGTTCCAGGGTCCGTTCCCTTGGTTCATCTTTCACATGGGGTTGATCCCCATGGTTATAGGGTCCGTCCCCCATGCCCGGGGGTCGATCCCCATCCTCCCACGGTTCGTTCCCCATGTTCCATCCTCCTGGGGTTAATCCCCATCGTTCCAGGGTCCGTCCCCCATGCCCGAGGTTCGATCCCACCGTTCCAGGGTTCGTTCCCTTGGTTCAACCTTCACCTGGGGTCGATCCCCATGGTTCCAAGGTCCGTCCCCCATGCCCGGGGTTTGATCCCCATCCTCCCAGGGTTCGTTCCCCAAGTTCCATCCTCTTGGGGTTGATCCCCATCGTTCCAGGGACCGTCCTCCATGCCCGGGGTTCGATCCCCACCGTTCCAGGGTCCGTTCCCTTGCTTCAACTTTCACCTGGGGTCGATCCCCAAGGTTCCAGGGTCCGTCCCCCATGCCCGAGGTTCGATCCCCATCCTCCCAGGGTTCGTTTCCCATGTTCCATCCACCTAGGGTTGATCCCCATCGTTCCAGGGTCCGTCCCCCATGCCCAGGGTTCGATCCCCACCCTCCCACGGTTCGTTCCCCATGTTCCATCCTCCTGGGGTTGATCCCCATCGTTCCAGGGTCCGTCCTCCATGCCCGGGGTTCGATCCCCACCGTTCCAGGGTCCGTTCCCTTGGATCAACTTTCGCTGGGGTTGATCCCCATGGTTCCAGGGTCCGTCCCCCATGCCCGGGGTTCGATCCCCATCCTCCCAGGGTTCGTTCCCTTGGATCAACTTTCGCTGGGGTTGATCCCCATGGTTCCAGGGTCCGTCCCCCATGCCCAGGGTTCGATCCCCACCCTCCCACGGTTCGTTCCCCATGTTCCATCCTCCTGGGGTTGATCCCCATCGTTCCAGGGTCCGTCCTCCATGCCCGGGGTTCGATCCCCACCGTTCCAGGGTCCGTTCCCTTGCTTCAACTTTCACCTGGGGTCGATCCCCAAGGTTCCAGGGTCCGTCCCCCATGCCCGAGGTTCGATCCCCATCCTCCCAGGGTTCGTTTCCCATGTTCCATCCACCTAGGGTTGATCCCCATCGTTCCAGGGTCCGTCCCCCATGCCCAGGGTTCGATCCCCACCCTCCCACGGTTCGTTCCCCATGTTCCATCCTCCTGGGGTTGATCCCCATGGTTCCAGGGTCCGTCCCCCATGCCCGGGGTTCGATCCCCATCCTCCCAGGGTTCGTTCCCTTGGATCAACTTTCGCTGGGGTTGATCCCCATGGTTCCAGGGTCCGTCCCCCATGCCCGGGGTTCGATCCCCATCCTCCCAGGGTTCGTTCCCCATGTTCCATCCTCCTGGGGTTGATCCCCTTCGTTCCAGGGTCCGTCCCCCCTGCCCGGGGTTCGATCCCCATCGTTCCAGGGTCCGTTTCCTTGGTTCATCTTTCACCTGGGGTTGATCCCCATGGTTCCAGGGTCCGTCCCCCATGCCCGGGGTTCGATCCCCACCGTTCCTGGGTTCGTTCCCTTGGATCAACTTTCGCTGGGGTTGTTCCCATGGTTCCAGGGTCCGTCCCCCATGCCCGGGGTTCGATCCCCATCCTCCCTGGGTTCGTTCCCCATGTTCCATCCTCCTGTGGTTCATCCCCAACGTTCCAGGGTCCGTCCCCCATGCCCGGGGTTCGATCCCCACCGTTCCAGGGTTTCTTCCCATGGATCAACTTTCGCTGGGGTAGATCCCCATGGTTCCAGGGTCCGTCCCCCATGCCCGGGGTTCGATCCCCATCCTCCCAGGGTTCGTTCCCCATGTTCCATCCCCCTGGGGTTGATCCCCTTCGTTCCAGGGTTCGTTCCCTTGGTTCAACTTTCGCTGGGGTTGATCCCCACGGTTCCCTGGTCCGTCCCTCATGCCCGGGGTTCGATCCCCACCGTTCCAGGGTTCGTTCCCTTGGATCAACTTTCGCTGGGGTTGATCCCCATGGTTCCAGGGTCCGTCCCCCATGCCCGGGGTTCGATCCCCATCCTCCCAGGGTTCGTTCCCCATGTTCCATCCTCCTGGGGTTGATCCCCATCGTTCCAGGGTCCGTCCTCCATGCCCGGGGTTCGATCCCCACCGTTCCAGGGTCCGTTCCCTTGGTTCAACTTTGACCTGGGGACGATCCCCAAGGTTCCAGGGTCCGTCCCCCATGCCCGAGGTTCGATCCCCATCCTCCCAGGGTTCGTTCCCCATGTTCCATCCACCTGGGGTTGATCCCCTTCGTTCCAGGGTCCGTCCCCCCTGCCCGGGGTTCGATCCCCATCGTTCCAGGGTCCGTTCCCTTGGTTCATCTTTCACCTGGGGTTGATCCCCATGGTTCTAGGGTCCGTCCCCCATGCCCGGGGGTCGATCCCCATCCTCCCACGGTTCGTTCCCCATGTTCCATCCTCCTGGGGTTGATCCCCATCGTTCCAGGGTCCGTCCCCCATGCCCGAGGTTCGATCCCACCGTTCCAGGGTTCGTTCCCTTGGTTCAACCTTCACCTGGGGTCGATCCCCATGGTTCCAGGGTCCGTCCCCCATGCCCGGGGTTTGATCCCCATCCTCCCAGGGTTCGTTCCCCATGTTCCATCCTCCTGGGGTTGATCCCTTTCGTTCCTGGGTCCGTCGCCCCTACCTGGGGTTCGATCCGCATCGTTCCAGGGTCCGTTCCCTTGGTTCAACTTTCACCTGGGGTTGATCCCCATGGTTCCAGGGTCCGTCCCTCATGCCCGGGGTTCGATCCCCATCCTCCCAGGGTTCGTTCCCCATGTTCCATCCTCCTGGGGTTGATCCCCATCGTTCCAGGGTCCGTCCCCCATGCCCGGGGTTCGATCCCCACCGTTTCAGGGTTTGTTCTCTTGGTTCAACCTTCACCTGGGGTCAATCCCAATGGTTCCAGGGTCCGTCCCCCTTGCCCGGGGTTCAATCCCCACCGTTCCAGGGTTCGTTCCCCATGTTCCATCCTCCTGGGGTTGATCCCCATCGTTCCAGGGTCCGTCCCTTATGCCCGGGGTTCGATCCCCACCGTTCCAGGGTCCATTCCCTTGGTTCAACTTTCACTGGGGTTGATCCTCATCGTTCCAGGGTCTGTCCCTCTTGCCCGGGGTTCGATCCCCATCCTCCTAGGGTTCGTACCCCATGTTCCATCCTCCTGAGGTTGATCCCCATCGTTCCAGGGTCCGTCCCCCATGCCCGGTGTTCGATCCCCATCGTTCCAGGGTTCGTTCCCTTGGTTCAACTTTCACCTGAGGTTGATCCCCATCATTCCAGGGTCCGTCCCCCAAGCACGGGGTTCGATCCCCATCGTGCTAGGGTTCGTTCCCCATGTTCCAACCACCTGGGGTTGATCCCCATCGTTCCAGGGTCCGTCCCTCTTGCCTGGGGTTCGATCCCCATCCTCCTAGGGTTCGTTCCCCATGTTCCATCCTCCTGTGGTTGATCCCCATCGTTCCAGGGTCCGTCCCCCATGCCTGGTGTTCGATCCCCATCGTTCCAGGGTTCATTCCCTTGGTTCAACTTTCATCTGGGGTTGATCCCCATCATTCCAGGGTCCGTCCCCCAGGTACGGGGTTCGATCCCCATCGTGCTAGGGTTCGTTCCCCATGTTCCAACCACCTGGGATTGATCCCCATCGTTCCAGGGTTCGTCCCTCATGCCAAGGGTTCAATCCCCATCCTCCCAGGGTTTGATCCTTATGTTCCCACCACCAGTGGTCCATACCCATGGTTCCAGGGTCCGTCCCTCACGCCCGGGGTTCGATCCCCATCGTCCCGGGGTTCGTTCCCATGGTTCAACCTTCACCTGGGTTTGATCCCCATCGTTCCAGGGTCCGTCCCTTATGCCCGGGGTTCGATGCCCATTGTTTCAGGGTTCGTTCCCCATGTTCCATCCTCCAGGGGTTGAACCCCTTCGTTCCAAGGTCCATCCCCCATGCCCAGGGATCGATCTCCATCCTCCCAGGGTTCATTCCCCACGTTCCAACCACCAGGGATCCATCCCCATGTTTCTTGGGTCCGTCCCCCATGCCTGGGGTTCGATCCCCATCATTCCAGGATTCGTTCCCTTGGTTCAACTTTCTCTTGGGGTTGATCCCCATCGTTCCAGGGTCCGTCCCCCATGCCCGGGGTTCGATCCCCACCATTCCAGGGGCCATTCCCTTGGTTCAACTTTCACTGGGGTTGATCCCCATCGTTCCAGGGTCCGTCCCTCATGCCCGGGGTTCGATCCCCATCCTCCCAGGGTTCGTTCCCCTTGTTCCATCCTCCTGGGGTTGATCCCCATCGTTCTAGGGTTCGTCCCCCATACCCAGGGTTCGATCCCCATCGTTCCAAGGTTCGTTCCCTTGGTTCAACTTTCACATTGGGTTGATCCCCATCATTCCAGGGTCCGTCCCCCAGGCTCGGGGTTCGATCCCCATCGTGCTAGGGTTCGTTCCCCATGTTCCAACCACCTGGGATTGATCCCCATCGTTCCAGGGTCCACCCCTCATGCTCGGGGTTCGATCCCCATCGTCCCAGGGTTCGTTCCCAATGTTCCATCCTCTTGGGGTTGATCCCCTTCGTTCCAGGGTCCGTCCCCCTTGCCCGGGGTTCGATCCCCATCATTCCAGGGTTCGTTCCCTTGGTTCAACTTTCACTTGGGGTTGATCCCCATCATTCCAGGGTCTGTCCCTCATGGTCGGGGTTCGATCCCCATCCTCCCTGGGTTCGATTCATATGTTCCAACCACCAGGGGTCCATCCCCATGGTTGCAGGGTCTGTCCCTCATGCCTGGGGTTCGATCCCCACCGTTCCAGGGTTCGATTCCCACGTTCCAACCACCAGGGGTCCATCCCCATGGTTCCAGGGTCCGTCCCTCGTGCCCGGGGTTCGATCCCCATCGTCTCAGGGTTCGTTCCCTTGGTTCATACTTCACCGGCTGTGAACACCCCACCCAAATTAACAATAATAATAATCACAATAATAATAATAAATAGAGTTAAAAATAATAAAATAATAAAATAATAATAACAGTTAATCAAAACAAAATTGCAAAAGGCAAACAAAATAGAAATGATATGGGAAAAAAACCGAATATAAGAACCAAAAACAATAAAAAGGAAAATTCAAGATGTATGTTTGAAGAAGAGACATGGTAATCATCTTGCAAAGAAATAAAATGAACAAGGCCACATACTTGAAATGGAATTGCAAGACACTCTCACTTGCTCACACTCACCCACTCTCACATCCTCACTTGCCCTCACACACATGACACACATCACTCTCACATGCTCACTTGCTTCCCACATGCTCGTTTGCCCTCACACACATGACACACATCACTCTCACACACTCACACTCTCATTCACAGACACATCACTTTCACACACTCACACTCACACTCACACTCCCACATGCTCATTTGCTCCCATATGCTCATTTGCTCTCACACACATGACACACATCACTCTCACACTCTCACTCACGGACACACCTCCTCACACACTCACACTCACACTCTCACACACTCACCCACGGACACACACACTCACCACATGCATGCACCCATGCACACACATGCACAAGAGGACAAGGAGGACAAAAAAGCAAGTGGGAGTAGTTCTGCAGAGTAGGTAGAAAGTAGGGTGGCTAGAGCAGTGAAAGAAGGGTGTGGCGTGGCTAGAGATGGCAGCAAAAGGATGGGACCGTGTGCAGCAAAGTGGTGGCTGGAAGTTGCAGAAAAAGCAAGGGAAAAAGGGAGCAACATGGCAAAAAAAGGGAGGTGGCATTGGAGTATAAAGAAGAGGCAGCAAACTGAGAGGAAGGAGGAGAAAAAACGCTGGAGAGAAAGGAGGCCTCGGCTGAGAAGAAAAGAGAGCTGGAGAAGAGAAGAGAGGAAGGAAAAAGGAAGAGGAACCACGCTGAAAAGGGAGAGCCACGTGACCAAGAAGGGAAGAGGAGCTGAAGAAGAAAGGAAGAGCAACGAAACCAACAACAAACCGAGAGGAACAACGCTGAATGAAAGAAGAGAATGGAGTCTGCAACGTGAGGGAGAAACCAAGTTGAACGAAGCAAGGAAGCAAGGCAGCCACGTGAGGAAAGAACAGCAGGGAAAACGAACCAGAAATGAGGTAGAAACCGAGAGCTGAACGAAGCTGTCCAACATGCAGAAAAACCATGGAGCAACGTCCCAAATTCTGGAGTGAAAAGGTGCTGAAGTTCAGACCATCCAAGGAGCAGAAAAATGGAGAGTTGGATGCCAAAATGATGTGCAAAAACAAGGAAGTCTGAATCCAAAACAAAGTGGCAGTAAAGGGAGGGATAGAAGCTGAACCATGGAGGAGAAAAAACTCTGTTTTGAGCTCAAAAAACAGAGGTGAACAGAGGAGAGCTTAGAGAGCACAAGGAAGAAGAGGAAGTGTGGAGAAGAAGAGAAGCTTTCAGCCTCCATCTTCCAGCCGAGAAGTAGAGACACTTTTTGCAGAGTTTCCAGCGCTGGAGCCAACCAGAAAACTCCAACGAAGCTGTCCATTTCTGCACTTCCAGCCGAGTCCAGCCACTTTGGGGGGCTGTTGGAGGTTCATCTTCCATTGTTGGGTGAGGAGGAGAAGGTCCTTCTTCATTGGAGCACAAGGGAGGAGCTGAAAACGCCAGGTATGGCTGCACGTTCTTGACTTGGTCGAGAATTCTGCACTTTGTTACTGTTCACTTGATTTCCTTCAATACAATCTCATGCATGTGCACTGTTCACGCACTCTAATATGCAATGATGCTGTTCACATGTTTAAATTTGTTTATTTTTGTTCATTATAATTGTTTAGACATTAGCTTTGATTAATTATGGCTATTACGTACAAAATTAGCATGTGAGAATTTTGTTGTTCTTGATTGCCGGTGGTTATGTGAGTTTTTTTTTTCATCTCCTTAAATCCTTGCAATTAATCAAATGATTGGAAGACAATTAATATTAATGAAATGTTAATGAAAGAATGTTGAAAAATAATTGAATGATAATTAATAAATATTGTGATGATGGATAAAATTATCGTGTGAGAATTTTGTTCTCCTCGATTACCGGGGGTTATGTGAGATGTTAATCTCCTTAAATCCTTGCAATTAGTTGAATAATGGAAAAGTGGCAATTAATATTAATGAAATATTAATGAATAAATGGTAAAAAAAAAAATAAAGGAATGACAATATATATTAATAAAATATTAATGAAGGAATGGTGAAAATAATTGAATGATAATTAATATTGTCATGTGGATAAAATTATCGTGTGAGAATTTTGTTCTCCTCGATTACCAGGGATTATATGAGATATTAATCTCTTTAAATCCCTACAATGAATTGAATAATTGAAAAGCAACAATAATACTAATGAAATATTAATGGGTGAATGGTGGAAAATAAGTGAATGGTAATAAAATATTAATTTTGATTAAATCATAATAATAATCATAATCGAAATGCTTGCTTTAATAAACATTCCCTATCATTTACGAAATTATCATGTGAGAATATTGTTCTCCTCGATTGTGCGGGATTACGTGAGGTTCTAACCTCCTTAAATCCCTATGATTAATTCCGAAATGACAATAATATTAATAATAATACCAAAATGAATAAATGGACAATAATTAAATATTAACTTTGATTAAATATTTATGCAAAATGGATCGTGTGAGAATACTTGTCTCTCCTCGACTTCCCGGGCTCGTGTGAGATTTTAATCTCCATAGAACCCGAAAATTAGCATATATTTGTTCAAAGACAAACAGATAAACCAATAAATAATAGCACTTAAATTAAATTGTCTACCAATAATCAATAATAATAATAATCAATATTTATCAACAATAAATTCAAAAACTCATAAAATAAAAAATATATTCCTTTCATTATAAATTATGCATTAATTCCTGAAATATAAACTCTCAAAACTCAAAAAAAATAGTAATAATAAAATCGTCAAAAACAATTTTAAAAGAGAAAATGTGAAGAGCTCAGGAGAACGAGGTTAATCAGATTGTAGTAAATTAAAACATACAAACCAAATTCCTATCCCGTTTTGGTTTACAATGATCTGTTTTAATTAAAATCCTCCTATTCTCCTCACAAATAAAAAAAAAACCACCAATCACAAAAATGCCTTTTGGTCGAACTACGTGGACTTTGATCCCTCTCACGGGGCACGTAGGCCCTGGGCTTTCATCCTAGGTCAAGTTCGTCCTTTGTAAATACCCATCAGTTTGCATGCATTTTCAATTTTTTTTGTCACCTATGTCTAACGTGCATCCATGTCAATAAAAGGGTAATTGAGATTAATTAAAGGCCATATTCTATTTCAACTAACTAGTTTAAGGTAACCATGCTTATGGGCGGGTGTGATGGGGTGCCTAACACCTTCCCCACACTCAAACAGACTCCCGAATCTATCTCTGACCTCGCAGACTATCTTGCCTTTTCTTTTCTTTTAAATTGGTTTTCCCAAGTTTTCCATTAAAAATTTTGGTGGCGACTCCTAATAAAATTGATTTTCAAAATTCAGTTTTTGAGAATCGGTTTTAAACCTTTCATTTTAATTCCATCCTGCCGAAAGGTCGGTTACAACACCGAGGTTCGATCCCCATGGTTCCAGGGTCTGTCCACCATGGCCAGGGTTCGATCCCCATAGTCCCAGGGTTCGTTCCCTTAGTTCAACCTTCACCTGGGGATGATCCCCATCGTTCCAGGGTCCGTCCCTCATGCCTGGGGTTCGATCCCCATCGTTCCAGGGTTCGTTCCCTTGGTTCAACCATCATCAGGGGTCGATCCCCAAGGTTCCAGGGTCCAACCCTCATGCCCAGGGTTCGATCCCCACGTTCCAACCACCTGGGGTCCAACCCCATGGTTCCAGGGTCCGTCCCTCATGCCCAGGGTTTGATGCCCATCGTCCCAGGGTTCGTTCCCTTGGTTCAACCTTCACCTGGGGTTGATCCCCATCATTCCAGGGTCCGTCCCCCATGCCTAGGGTACAATCCCCATCGTTCCTGGGTTCGTTCCCTAGGTTCATCCTTCACCAAGGGTCGATCCCCATGGTTCCAGGGTCCGTCCCTCATGCCCGGGGTTCGATCCCCACCGTTCCAGGGTTCGATCCCCACGTTCCAACCACCAGGGGTCCATCCCCATGGTTCCAGGGTCCATCCCTCATGCCCGGGGTTCGATCCCCGTTGTTCCAGGGCTCTTTCCCATGGTTCAACCTTCACCTGGGGTTGATCCCCATCATTCCAGGGTCTGTCCCTCATGCCCGAGGTTCGATCCCCATCGTTCCTGGGTTCGTTCCCTTGGTTCATCCTTCACCTGGGGTCGATCCCCATGGTTCCAAGGTCCGTCCCTCATGCTCGGGGTTCGATCCCCACTGTTCCAAGGTTCGATCCCCACGTTCCTACCACCAGGGGTCCATCTCCATGGTTCCAGGGTCTGTCCCTCATGCCCGGGGTTCGATCCCCATCGTCTCAGGGTTCGTTCCCATGGTTCATCCTTCACCAGGGTTCGATCCCCATGGTTCCATGGTCCGTCCCTCATGCCTGGGGTTCGATCCCTATCGTTCCAGGGTTCGATCCCCACGTTCCAACCACCAGGGGTCCATCCCCATGGTTCCTGTGTTTGTTCCCTTGGTTCATCCTTCACCTGGGGTTGATCCCCATGGTTCCAAGGTCCGTCCCTCATGCCCGGGGTTCGATCCCCATCGTCTCAGGGTTCGTTCCCTTGGTTCATCCTTCACCGGGGTTCGATCCCCATGGTTCTAGGGTCCGTCCCTCATGCCCGGGGTTCGTTCCCTTGGTTCAAACTTCACCTGGGGTTGATCCCTATCGTTCCAGGGGCCGTCCCTCATGCCTGGGGTTCGATCCCCATTGTTCCAGGGTTCGTTCCCTTGGTTCATCCTTCGCCTGGGGTCTATCCCCATGGTTCCAGGGTCCATCCCTCATGCCCGGGGTTCGATCCCCATGTTCCATCCACCCGGGGTCCATCCCCATGTTTCCAACGTCTGTCCCTCATGCCCGAGGTTCGATCCCCATCGCCCCAGGGTTCGTTCACTTGGTTCATCCTTCACCTGGGTTCGATCCCCATGTTTCAAGGGTCCGTCCCTCATGCCCGGGGTTCGATCCCCATCGCCCCAGGGTTCGTTCACTTGGTTCATTCTTCACCTGGGTTCGATCCCCATGGTTCCAGGGTCCATCCCTCATGCCCGGGGCTCGATCCCCATGTTTCAGGGTTCGTTCCCATGGTTCAACCTTCACCAAGGGACCATCCCCATGGTTCCAAGGTCCGTCCCGCATGCCCATGGTTAGATCCCCACCATTCCAGGGTTCGATCCCCATGTTTCCAGGGTCCGTCCCTCATGCCCGGGGTTCGATCCCCATCATCCTTGGGTTCGTTCCCTTGGTTCAACCTTCACCTGGGGTTGATCCCCATCATTTTAGGGTCCGTCCCTCATGCCTGGGGTTCGATCCCCACCGTTCCAGGGTTCGATCCCCACGTTCCAACCACCAGGGGTCCATCCCCATGGTTCCAAGGTCTGTCCCTCATGCCCGGGGTTCGATCCCCATCGTCTCAGGGTTCATTCCCTTGGTTCATCCTTCACCAGGGTTCGATCCCCATGGTTCCAGGATCCGTCCCTCATGCCCGGGGTTCGATCCCCATCGTCCCGGGGTTCGTTCCCTTGGTTCAACCTTCACCTGGTGTCGTAACTGACCTTTCAGCGGGATAGAATCAAAATAGTTTAAAACCGATTCCCAAAAATGGAATTTTGAAAATCAATTTTATTTGGAGTCGCCACCAAAATTTTTAATGGAAAACTTTGGAAAACCAATTTAAATAAAACAAACAATAAGAGGCGAAATGGTCTGCGAGGTTAGAGATGGGTTTGAGAGTCTATTTGAGTGTGGGGAAGGTGTTAGGCACCCCACAACTCCCGTCCATAAGGATGGTTACCTTAAACTAGTTAGTTGAAATAGAATATGGCCTTTAATTAATCTCAATTACCCTTTTATTGACATGGATGCACGTTGGACATAGGAGACAAAAAAGCTAGAATGCATGCAAACTGATAGATATTTACAAAGGGCAAACTTGACCTAGGATGAAAGCCTAGGGCCTACGTACCCTGTGATGGGGATCAAAGTCCACGTAGTTCGACCAAAAGGCATTTTTGTGATTGGTGATTTTTTTTTATTTGTGATGAGAATAGGAGGATTTTAATTAAAACAGATCATTGTAAACAAAATGGGAAAGAAATTTGGTCTGTTTGTTTTAATTTACTACAATCCGATTAACCTCGTTCTCCTGAGCTCTTCACATTTTCTCTTTTAAAATTGTTTTTGACGATTTTATTTTTATTTTTTTTTGAGTTTTTGAGAGTTTATATTTTGGGAATTAATGCATAATTTATAATGAAAGGGATATATTCTTTTATTTTTATGAATTTTTGAGTTTATTGTTGGTAAATATTGATTATTATTATTATTGATTATTGGTAGACAATTTAATTTAAGTGCCATTATTTATTTGTTTATCTGTTTGTCTTTGAACAAATATATGCTAATTTTTGGGTTCTATGGAGATTAAAATCTCACATGAGCCCGGGAAGTCGAGGAGAGACAAGTATTCTCACACAATCCATTTTGCATAAATATTTAATCAAGTTAATATTTAATTATTGTCCATTTATTCATTTTTGTATTATTATTAATATTATTATTATTTCAGAATTAATTATAGGGATTTAAGGAGATTAGAACCTCACATAATCCCATGCAATCGAGGAGAACGATATTCCCACACTATAATTTCGCAAACAGCATATTAAAGCTAGCATTTTGATTATGATTATTATTATGATTTAATCCAAATTAATATTTAAATATCATTCATTTATTTTCCACCATTCGCCCATTAATACTTCATTAATATTTCTGTTACTTTTCAATTATTCAATTCATTGTAGGGATTTAAGGAGATTAATATCTCACCTAATCCCTGGTAATCGAGGAGAACAAAGTTCTCACACGATAATTTTATCCACCATGACAATATTAATTATCATTCAATTATTTTCACCATTCCTTCATTAATATTTTATTAATATATATTGTCATTCCTTTATTTTTTTTACCATTTATTCATTAATATTTCATTAATATTAATTGCCACTTTTCCATTATTCAACTAATTGCAAGGATTTAAGGAGATTAACATCTCACATAACCCCCGGTAATCAAGGAGAACAAAATTCTCACACGATAATTTTATCCGTCATGACAATATTTATTAATTATCATTCAATTATTTTTCAACATTCTTTCATTAATATTAATTGTCTTCCAATCATTTGATTAATTGCAAGGATTTAAGGAGATGAGAAAAAACTCACATAACCCCCGGCAATCAAGAACAACAAAATTCTCACATGCTAATTTTGTTCGTAATAGCCATAATTAATCAAAGCTAATGTCTAAACAATTATAATGAACAAAAATAAACAAATTTAAGCACGTGAACAGTAGCATTGCATATTAGAGTGCGTGAACAGTGCACATGCATGAGATTGTATTGAAGGAAATCGAGGGAACAGTAACAACGTGCAGCAGAATTCTCGGCCAAGTCTAGAACGTGCAGCCATACCTGGTGTTTTCAGCTCCTCCCTTGTGCTCCAATGAAGAAGGACCTTCTCCTCCTCACCCAACAATGGAAGATGAACCTCCAACAGCCCCCCAAAGTGACTGGTCTCGGCTGGAAGTACAGAAACGGATAGCTTCGTTGGAGTTTCATTGGATAGCTTCGTTGGAGTTTTCTGGTTGGCTCCAGCGCTGAAAACTCTGCAGAAAGTGTCTCTACTTCTCGGCTGGAAGATGGAGGCTGAAAGTTTCTCTTCTTCTCCACACTTCCTCTTCTTCCTTGTGCTCTCTAAGCTCTCCTCTGTTCACCTCTATTTTTTGAGCTCAAAACAGAGTTTTTTCTCTTCCATGGTTCAGCTTCTATCCCTCCCTTTGCTGCCACTTTGTTTTGGATTCAAACTTCCTTGTTTCTGCACATCATTTTGGCATCCAACTCTCCATTTTTCTGCTCCTTGGATGGTCTGAACTTCAGCACCTTTTCACTCTAGAATTTGGGATGTTGCTCCACGGTTTTTCTGCATGTTGGACAACTTTGTTCAGCTCTCGGTTTCTGCAGTTCAGCTCTCGGTTTCTGCCTCGTTTCTGGTTTGTTTTCCCTGCTGTTCTTTCCTCACGTGGCTGCCTTGCTTCCTTGCTTCGTTCAACTTGGTTTCTCCCTCACGTTGCTGACTCCATTCTCTTCTTTCGTTCAGCATTGTTCCTCTCGGTTTGTTGCTGGTTTTGTTGCTCTTCCTTTCTTCTTCAGCTCCTCTTCCCTTCTTGGTCACGTGGCTCTCCCTTTTCAGTGTGGTTTCTCTTTCTTTTTCCTTCCTCTCTTCTCTTCTCCAGCTCTCTTTTCTTCTCAGTTGAGGCCTCCTTTCTCTCTAGCGTCTTTTCTCCTCTTTCTCTCGGTTTGCTTCCTCTTCTTTATACTCCAACGCCACCTCCCTTTTTCTGCCATGTTGCTCCCTTTTTCCCTTGCTTTTTCTGCAACTTCCAGCCACCACTTTGTTGCACACGGTCCCCTCCTTTTGCTGCCATCTCCAGCCACGCCACACTCTTCTTTCACTGCTCCAGCCACCCCACTTTCTGCCATGTTGCAGAACCACTCCCACTTGCCTTTTTGTCCCCCTTGTCCTCTTGTGCATGTGTGTGCATGGGTGCATGCATGTGGTGAGTGTGTGTGTCCGTGGGTGAGAGTGTATGAGAGTGTGAGTGTGTGAGGAGGTGTGTCCATGAGTGAGAGTGTGAGTGTGTGAGAGTGATGTGTGTCATGTGTGTGAGAGCAAATGATCATATGGGAGCAAATGAGCATGTGGGAGTGTGAGTGTGAGTGTGTGAGAGTGATGTGTGTCATGTGTGTGAGGGCAAGTGAGCATGTGGGAGCAAGTGAGAGTGTTTTGCAATTCCATTTCAAGTATGTGGCCTTGTTCATTTTATTTCTTTGCAAGATGATTGCCATGTTTCTTCTTCAAACATACATCTTGAATTTTCCTTTTTATTATTTTTGGTTCTTATGTTTGATTTTTTCCATATTACTTTTATTTTGTTTGCCTTTTGCAATTTTGTTTTGATTAATTGTTATTATTATTTTATTATTTTATATTTTTTTGAATTTTTAATTCTATTTATTATTATTATTGTGATTATTATTACTGTTAATTTGGGTGAGGTGTTCACATCGACGAAAATCACTATTCACCCCCTGAACAACCAAATAGTTGTTTTTTCCATCTGTTCTAGGAAATCACAGTACAATACCATTGCAAATAACCAATATGCCCCTTGAGTAGCCAGAAATCATGATCAGTCGTCTGGACCATCATGAATCCCAGTTTTGGCGCTGGACTGGCAGAAATCACTATTCAACCCTGAATAGCCCAAAAGTCATTATTTTCCATCAAGTCAACAGAAAACCCCTGTATTGCCCCATAATCGTTGCAGACAACCAATCTACCCCCGAACAACCACAAATCGCGATCGGCCACCTAGACTGGCATGAATCCCGATTTTCTAGCTTGGTCAATGAAAATCACTATTCGCCCCTTGGACAGCCAAATAGTCGTTATCCTCCACCTGTTCAACTAGAAATCACAATATAGCCCCTAAAACATTGCAAATAACCAATCTGCCCTGTGAACAGCCAGAAATTGCTATCAGTCATCTAGACCGACACGAACTTCATTTTTGCCCTTGACAGATGAAAATCATTATTCGACCCTCGCAAAGCCAGATAGTTGTTATTTTCCATTCGACCCACTAAATAGCGCAATTTTACCGCCAGAATGATGTAAAATATGATTTTGCCCCCGAACTTCCAGAAATCACGATTGGTCGTCTGGACTGGCACGAATCCCTATTCTAGCACTAGGCCAATGAAAATCACTATTCAACCCTGAACTGCCTGAAAGTCATTTTTTTCCATCTGGTCAATTGAAAACCCCTATACTGCCCCTAAAATGTTGAAAATAACCAATCTTCCCTCGTACAACCATAGATCGCAATCTGCTGCCCGGACCGGCATGAATCCTGATTTTCACGCTCGGTCGACGAAAATCACTATTCACCCCCTGAACAACCAAATAGTCGCTATTTTCCATCTGTTTAACTGGAAATCACAGTGCCGCCCTAAAACGTTGCAAATAACCAATCTGCCTCGCAAACAGCTAGAAATTGCAATCGGTCGTCCAGATCGTCACAAATTTCGTTTTTGCCCATAGTCCGATGAAAATCATTATTCGGCCCCCGAAAAGCCAGATAGTTGTTATTTTCTGTTTGACCCCCTAAAAATAGTAGTTCTGCTACCAGAATGATGGAAAAAATGATTTCACCCCTGAACAGCTAGAAATCACGATTAGTTGTCCAGACCAGCACAAATCTCGATTCTAGCACTAGGCCAAGGGAAATCACTATTTAACCCTGAACAGCTCGAAAGTCATTATTTTCCATTTGGTAAACAGAAAACCCCTGTACTGCCCTAAAACATTCCAAATAACCAATCTGCCCCTGAACAGCCATAAATCACGATCGGCCGTTCAAACTGACACGAATCCTGATTTTCTTGCTAGACTAATGACAATCACTATTCTCCCCCTGAACAGCCAAATAGCCATTTTTTCTATCGGTTCTACCTGAAATCACAGTACTGCTCCTAAAACGTTGCAAATAACCAATATGTCCCTTGAGCAGCTAGAAATCGCAATCAGTCGTTCGGACCGGCATGAATCCCTGTTTTGGCGCTGGACTAGCAGAAATCACTATTTAACCCTGAACAGCCAGAAAGTCGTTAATTTCCATCTGGTCAACAAAAAACCCCCGTACTACCCCAAAAATGTTGCAAATAACCAATCCGCCCCCAAACAACCAGAAATCACGATCAGTCCACCAAACCGGCACAAATCCCAATTCTGGCGCTGGACTGACAAAAATCACTATTTATCCCTAAACAATACAAAAGTCATTATTTTCCATCAGGTCAACAGAAAACCCCTGTACTACCCCGAAAATGTTGCAAATAACCAATCTACCACTGAATAGCCAGAAATCACGATCGGCTGTCCGGATTGGCACGAATCCCAATTTTTTTGTTGGACCGACAAAAATCACTATTCACCCCTGAACAACCCAAAAGTCATTATTTTCCATCTGTTCAACTGGAAATCATTGTACAGCCCCTTAAATGTTGTAAATAACCAATCTGCCATTCAAAAAGCCAAAAATCATGATCGGCCGTCCGAACTGGGATGAATCTTGATGTTTCTGCAAGACGAACGAAAATCACTATTCACCCCCCGAACAGCAAAATGGTCGTTATTTTCCATCTGTTCAACTGGAAATCATGGTACTGCCCCTAAAACATTGCAAATAAACAATCTGCCCCCCAAACAACCAGAAATCACAATTGTTTGCCCGGATCGGCACGAATCCCGATTTTCCAACTTGACCGATGGAAATCCTTATTCACCCCCAGAACAGCCAAATAGCCATTATTTTCCTTTTGATCAACCGAAAATCACAGTACAACCACTAAAACATTGCATATAACCAATCTACCCCCTAAACAGCCAGAAATCACGATTGGCCGTCCAGACCAGCACGAATCCTGATTTTCCCGTCGGATCGACGAAAATCACTATTCACCCTCTGAACACCCAAATAGTCGTTATTTTCCATCTATTCAACCGAAAATCATAGTACAGCCCCAAAAACGTTGCAAATAACCAATTTGCCCCCTGAACAGCCAATTTTTCCACTGGACCAACGAAAATCACTATTCACCCCCAAAATAGGCAAATAGTAATTATTTTTCATTTGTTCAACAGGAAATCACAAAACAGCCCTTAAAACTTCGTTAGTAAGTAGTCTACCCCTTGTATAATAGCCAGAAATTGCAATCAGTCTTCCAGACCAGCCCGAATCCTGATTTTGGCGCCGGTCCGACGAAAATTACTATTCAACCTTGAACTGCCCGAAAGTTGTTACTTTCCATCTGGTCAACCGAAAACCCTAGTACTGCTCCTTAAATGTTGCAAATAACCAATCTACCCCCGAATAGTCATAAATCACGATCGACAATCCGAACTAGAATGAATCCCAATTTTCCCACTGGACCGACAAAAATTACTATATACCCTTAAACAGCCAAATAGTAGTTATTTTCCATCTGTTCACCTGGAAATCATTGTACACCCCCTCAAATGTTGCAAATAACCAATCTGCCCCCCAAATAGCTAGAAATCATGATCAGCCATCTAGATTGGCACGAATCCTGATTTTCCCACTGGAACGACGAAAATCGCTATTTACCCCATGAACAGCCAAATAGTCATTATATTCCATCTGTTCAACCGAAAATTACAATACAGCCCCTAAAACGTTGTGAAAACCCAATCTGCCCCCCAAACATCCAGAAATCACGATCGGCCATCCGAACCGACCCGAATCCCGATTTTTTCGCTGGATCGATGAAAATCACTATTCACCCCCTAAACTGCCAAATAGTCGTTATATTTCATCTATTCAACTGGAAATCACAGTACATCCCCATAAACGTTGCAAATAACCAATATGCCCCCCAAACTGCCAAAAATCGCGATTGGCCGTCTAGAACAGCACGAATCCCGATTTTCCCCCAAGATCGACAAAAATCACTATTCACCCCTAGAACACCCAAATAGTCATTATTTTCCATTTGTTCTACCGGAAATCACAGTACAGCCCTGAAAACATTGTAGATAACTAATTTGCCCCCCAAAAAGCCAGAAATTGCAATCAATCATCCGGACCGAGCCAAATCCCGATTCTGAAGCTGGTCAGACGAAAATCACTATTCAACTCCAAACAGCCTGAAAGCCGTTATTTTCCATCAGGTCAACTGAAAGCCCCAGTACTACGCCTTAAACATTGTAAATAACCAATTTGCCCCTGAATAGCCATAAATCGCGATTGGCCGTCTGGACTAGCACAAATCCTGATTTTCTTGCAAGAAGGACGAAAATCACTATTCACCCCTGAACAACCAAATAGTCATTATTTTCCATTTGTTCAACCGAAAATCACAGTACAACCCCAAAAACATTGTGAATAACCAATCTGCCCCCCTAGCAGCAAGAAATCACGATCAGCCGTCCGGACCGGCCCAAATCTTGATTTTTCTGCTAGACCGAAGAAAATTACTATTCATCCCCTGAACAGCCCAATAGTCATTATATTCCCTCTGTTCAACTGGAAATCACAAAACAGCCCCATAAACGTTGTAAATAACTGATCTGCCCCCTAAATTGCCAAAAATTGCAATCAGCATCTGGAATGGCACGAATCCCGATTTTCCTGCTGGACTAACGTAAATCACTATTCACCCCTTGAACACCCAAATAGTCGTTATTTTCCATCTATTTTACTAGAAATCATAGTACAACCCCAAAAAGATTGTAGATAACTAATATGCCCCCTGAACAGCTAGAAATTACAATCAATCATCTGGTCCAGGCAGAATCCTGATTCTAGAGCTGGTCCGACGAAAATCACTATTCAACTTTGAACAACCTGAAAGCCATTAATTTCCATTAGGTCAACTGAAAGCCCCAGTACTGCCGCTTAAATGTTGCACATAACCAATCTTCCCCCAAACAGCTATAAATCACGATTAGCCATCCAAACTAGCACGAATCTCGATTTTCCTGTTGGGCCGACGAAAATCACTATTCACCCCCTGAACAGCCAAATAGTGGTTATTTTGCATCAGTTCAACCGGAAATCATTGTATAGCCCCTTAAACATTGTAAAAAACCAACCTACCCCCTAGAAAGCCAGAAATCACGATCGGCCTCTGGATCGGAATGAATCCTGATTTTTCTGCTGGACCGACGACAATCACTATTCATCCCCTGAACAACCAAATAGTCGTTATTTTCCATTTGTTCAACTGGAAATCACTGTACAGCCCCAAAAATGTTACAAATAACTAATCTGCCCCCCAAATAGCCTGAAATCACGATCGGCTGTCCGGACCGGCACCATGATTTTCTAGCAAGACTGACGAAAATCATTATTCACCCCCTCAATAGCCAAATAGTCATTTTTTTGCATCAGGTCAATTGGAAATATTGTACAGCCCCTTAAACATTGCAAAAAACCAACCTGCCCCCCAAAAAGCCAGAAATCATGATCAGTCTCTAGATTGAAACGAATCTCGATTTTTCTGCTGGACTGACAACAATTACTATTCACCCCCTGAACAGCCAAATAGTCATTATTTTCCATCTGTTCAACTGGAAATCACTGTAGAGCCCCTAAAATGTTACAAATAACTAATCTACCCCCCAAATAGCCTGAAATCACGATCGACTGTCTGGACGGGCACCATGATTTTCCAACAGGACCGACGAAAATCACTATTCACCCCTGGACAGCCAAATAGTCGTTATTTTCCATCTATTCAACTGAAAATCACAGTACAGCCCCTAAAACATTGCCAAAAACCAATCTGCACCCTGAATAGCTAGAAATCATGATTAGCCATCCAGACCAACCTGAATCCAGATTTTTCCACTCGACCGACAAAAATCACTATTCACCCCCTGAACAGCCAAATAGTCGTTATATTCCATCTGTTAAACTGGAAATCATAGTATAGCCCCATAAATGTTACAAATAACCAATCTGCCCCCCAAACTGCCAAAAATTGCGATCGACGTCCGAAACAGCACGAATCTCGATTTTTTCGCTAGACTAACTAAAATTACTATTCACCACTTGAACACCCAAATAGTCGTTATTTTCCATCGATTTTACCGAAAATCACAGTACAGCCCCAAAAAGATTGTAGATAACTAATATATGCCCCCTGAACAACCCGAAATTACAATCAATCATCCAGACTGGGTTGAATCCCGATTCTGGAGTTGGTTTGACGAAAATCACAATTCAACTTTGAACAACCTGAAAGTCGTTAATTTCCATCAGGTCAACTGAAAGCCCCAGTACTGCCGCTTAAATGTTGCAAATAACCAATCTGCCCCTGAACAGCCATAAATTGCGATTAGCCGTCCGGATGGGCACGAATCTCGAATTCTTGCTGTACCGACGAAAATCACTATTTACCCAAAACAGCCCGAAAGTAGTTATTTTCCATTTTGACAACGGTAAACCCCCGTACCGCGCCTAGAAAATTGCAAATAACCAATCTGCCCCCTTAAACTACTAGAAATCACGATCGGTCGTCCAGACCGGCACGAAACTCGATTTTCTCGCTAGACCGCGAAAATCACTACTCTCCCCCTGAACTGCGAAATAGTCCTTATTTTCCATTTGTTCAAATGGAAATCGCTGTACAGCCACATAAATGTAGCAAATAACCAATATGCCCCCCAAATAGCTAGAAATCACGATCGGCAGTCCGGATTGGCACGAATCCTGAATTTCTCGCTGTACCGGCAAAAATCAATTTCCACCCCTGAACAACCCGAACGAAGTTATTTTCCATTTTCTCAACGGAAAACCCCCCTACTGCCCCAAAAATGTTGCAAATAATCAATTTGCCCCCCAAACAGCCTGAAATCACGATTGGCCGTCCGGATCGGCACGAATCCCAAATTTCTCGTTGTACCGATGAAAATCACTAGTCTCCCCTGGACAGCCCGAAAGTAGTAATTTTCCATTTTGTCAACGGAAAACCCCCGTACCACGCCTAAAATGTTACAAATAACCAATCAGCCCCCCCCAAACTGCCAAAAATCACGATCGGCCGTCCAGACCGGCACGATACCCGATTTTCCCACTGGACCGCGAAAATCACTACTCTCCCCCTGAACTGCGAAACAGTCCTTATTTTCCATATGTTCTACTGGAAATTGTTGTACAGCCACATAAACATAGCAAATAACCAATCTGCTCCTCGAGCAGCTAGAAATCACGATCGACAGTCCGGATCGGCACGAATCCTGAATTTCTCACTGTACCGACTAAAATCACTATTCACCCCTGAACAGCCTGAAAGAAGTTATTATCCATTTTGTCAACGGAAAACCCCCCTACCGCCCCTAAAACGTTGCAAATAACCAATCTGCCCCCCAAATTGCCAAAAATCACGATTGGTCGTCCGGATCGGAACGAATCCCGAATTTCTCGTCGTACTGATGAAAATCACTACTCACCCCTGGACAGCCAGAAAGTAGTTGATTTCCATTTTGTCAACGGAAAACCACCGTACCGCCCTAAAAACGTAGCAAATAACCATTCTGCCCCCCAAATTGCCAAAAATCACGATTGGTCGTCCGGATCGGCACGAATCCCGAATTTCTCGCAGTTCCAGCGAAAATCACTATTCACCCCTGTACAGCCCGAAAGTAGTTATTTTCCATTTTGTCAACGGAAAACCCCTGTACCACCCATAAAACGTAGCAAATATCCAATCTGCCCCCCAAACAGCCAGAAATCTCGATCGGTCGTCCGGATCGGCACGAATCCCGAATTTCTCACTGTACCGACAAAAATCTCTATTCTCCCCAAAACTGCCTAAAAGTAGTTATTTTCGATTATGTCAACGAAAAACCCCCGCACCGCCCCAAAGACGTTGCAAATAACCAAACAGCCCCCCAAACAACCAGATATCACTATCGGCCGTCCGGATCGGCATTAATCTTAAATTTCTCGCTGTACCGACGAAATTCACTATTCACCCCTGAACAACCCGAAAGTAGTTATTTTCCATTTTGTCAACAGAAAATCCCCGTACCGCCCCTAAAACGTTGCAGATAGCCAATCAGCCCCCCAAACAGCCAGAAATCACGATCGGCCATCTGGATCGGCACGAATCCCGAATTTGTCGCTGTACCGACGAAAATTAATATTCTCCGCTAGACAGCCTGAAAGTAGTTATTTTTCATTTTGTCAACGGAAAACCCCCATACCACCCCAAAAACATTGCAAATGACCAATCTGCCCCCCAAACAGCCAGAAATCTCGATCGGCCGTCCAGATCGGCCCGAATCCCGAATTTCTCACCGTACCGACGAAAATCACTATTCACCCCTGAACAGCCCGAAAGTAGTTATTTTCCATTTTGTCAACGGAAAACCCACAAACCGCCCCTAAAACGTTGCAAGAAACCAATCTGCCCCCCAAACTGCCAGAAATCACGATCGGCCGTCCGGATCGGCACGAATCCCGAATTTGTCGCAGTACCGACGAAAATCACTATTCACCCCTGAACAGCCCGTAAGTCATTACTTTCCATTTTGTCAACGGAAAACCCCTGTACCGCCCCAAAAACGTAGCAAAAAACCAGTCTGCCCCCTAAACTGCCAGAAATCACTATCGCCCGTCCGAATCGGCACGAATCCCGAATTTCACGCAGTACCAGCGAAAATCACTATTCACCCCTGAACAGCCCGAAAGTAGTTATTTCCCATTTTCTCAACGGAAAACCCCTGTACTGCCCCTAAAACATTGCAAATGACCAATCTGCCCCCCAAACAGCCAGAAATCTCTATCGGCCGTCTGGATCGACGCAAATCTTGAATTTCTCGCTGTACCGACGAAAATCACTATTTAGCCCTAAACAGCTCGAAAGTAGTTATTTTCCCTTATGTCAACGAAAAACCCCCGTACCGCCCCTAAAATGTTGCAAATAACCTATCAGCCCTCCAAACAGCCTGAAATCATGATCAGCCGTCCGGATCGGCCTGAATCCCGAATTTCTCGCTGTACCGACGAAAATTAATATTCTCCCCTAAACAGCCCGAAAGTAGTTATTTTCCATTTTGTCAACGGAAAACCCCCGTACCGCACCAAAAACAATGCAAACAACCAATCAGCCCCCCAAATAGCCTGAAATCACGATCGGCGGTCTGAATCAGTGCGAATCCCGAATTTCTCTCTATACCGACGAAAATCACTATTCACCCCTGAACAGCCCGAAAGTAGTTATTTTCCATTCTGTCAACGGTAAACCCCCGAAACGCCCCTAAAACGTTGCAAGAAACCAATTTTCCCCCCAAACTGCCAGAAATCACGATCGGCCGACCGGATCGGCACGAATCCAGAATTTGTCGCTGTACCGACGGAAATCACTATTCACCCCTGAACAGCCTGAAAGTCATTACTTTCCGTTCTGCCAACTGAAAACCCCCGTACCGCCCCAAAAACGTTGCAAAAAACCGGTCCACCCTCCAAACAGCTAGAAATCCCGATCGCCCATCCGAATCGGCACGAATCCCTAATTTCTCGCTGCAACAGCGAAAATCACTATTCACCCCAGAATATCCTGAAAATAGTTATTTTCCATTTTCTCAACGGAAAACCCCGTACCGCCCAAAAAATGTTGCAAATGACCATTCAGCCGCCCAAAACAGCCAGAAATCTCAATCGGCCGTCTGAATCGGCCCGAATCTCGAATTTCTCATTATACCGACGAAAATCACTATTCCCATACAAACAGCCCCAAAGTAGTTATTTTCCATCATGTTAATGGAAAACCACCGTACCACCCCCAAAATGTTGTAAAATGACCAATCTGCCCCCTAAACAGCCAGAAATCTCCATCAGCCGTCCGGATCGGCGCGAATCTTGAATTTCTCGCTGTACTGACGAAAATCACTATTCACCCCTAAACAGCCCGAAAGTAGTTATTTTCCATTCTGTCAACGGAAAACCCCCGTACCACCCCCTAAAACGTTGCAAATAACCAATCAGCCCCCCAAACAACCTGAAATCACGATCGCCGTCCGAATCGGCCCGAATCTCGAATTTCTCATTATACTGACGAAAATCACTATTCGCATACAAACAACCCCAAAGTAGTTATTTTCCATCATGTTAATGGAAAACCACCGTACCACCCCCAAAATGTTGCAAAATGACCAATCTGCCCCCTAAACAGCCAGAAATCTCCATCGGCCGTCCGGATCGGCGCGAATCTTGAATTTCTCGCTGTACTGACGAAAATCACTATTCACCCCTAAACAGCCTGAAAGTAGTTATTTTCCATTCTGTCAACGGAAAACCCCCGTACCACCCCTAAAACGTTGCAAATAACCAATCAGCCCCCCAAACAACCTGAAATCACGATCGCCGTCTGAATCGGCCCGAATCTCGAATTTCTCATTATACCGACGAAAATCACTATTCGCATACAAACAGCCCCAAAGTAGTTATTTTCCATCATGTTAATGGAAAACCACCGTACCACCCCCAAAATGTTGCAAAATGACCAATCTGCCCCCTAAACAGCCAGAAATCTCCATCGGCCGTCCGGATCGGCGCGAATCTTGAATTTCTCGCTGTACTGACGAAAATCACTATTCACCCCTAAACAGCCCGAAAGTAGTTATTTTCCATTCTGTCAACGGAAAACCCCCGTACCACCCCTAAAACGTTGCAAATAACCAATCAGCCCCCCAAACAACCTGAAATCACGATCGCCGTCCGAATCGGCCCGAATCTCGAATTTCTCATTATACCGACGAAAATCACTATTCGCATACAAACAGCCCCAAAGAAGTTATTTTCCATCATGTTAATGGAAAACCACCGTACCACCCCCAAAATGTTGCAAAATGACCAATCTACCCCCTAAACAGCCAGAAATCTCCATCGGCCGTCCGGATCGGCACGAATCTTGAATTTCTCACTGTACTGACGAAAATCACTATTCACCCCTAAACAGCTCGAAAGTAGTTATTTTCCATTTTGTCAACGGAAAACCCCCAAACCGCCCCTAAAACGTTGCAAAAAACCAGTCTGCCCCCCAAACTGCCAGAAATCACGATCGCCCGTCCGACTCGGCCTGAATCCCGAATTTCTCGTTGTACCATCGAAAATCACTATTCAGCCCTAAACAGCTCGAAAGTAGTTATTTTCCATTTTCTCAACGGAAAACACCCGTACCGCCCCTAATACATTGCAAATGACAAATCTGCCCCCCAAACAGCCAGAAATCACTATCGGCCGTCTGGATCGACGCAAATCTTGAATTTCTCGCTGTACCGACGAAAATCACTATTCAGCCCTAAACAGGCCGACAGTAGTTATTTTCCATTTTGTCAATGGAAAACCCTCGTTCCGCACCTAAAACGTTGCAAATAACCAATCCACCCCCCAAACAACCTGAAATCACGATCGGCCGTCCAGATCGGCCCGAGTCCTGAATTTCTCGCTGTACCGACGAACATCACTATTCACCCCTGAACAGCCCGAAAGTAGTTATTTTCCATTTTGTCAACGGAAAACCCCCGTACCACTCCTAAAACGTTGCAAATAACCAATCAGCCCCCCAAACAACCTGAAATCACGATCGCCCGTCCAGATCGGCACGAGTCCTGAATTTCTCGCTGTATCGACGAACATCACTATTCTCCCCTGAACAGCTCGAAAGTAGTTATTTTCCATTTTGTCAACGGAAAACCCCCGAACCGCCCCAAAAATGTTGCAAAAAACCAGTCTGCCCCCCAAACAACCTGAAATCACGATCGCCCGTCCGACTCGGCCCGAATCCCGAATTTCTCGTTGTACCATCGAAAATCACTATTCAGCCCTAAACAGCTCGAAAGTAGTTATTTTCCATTTTCTCAACGGAAAACACCCGTACCGCCCCTAATACATTGCAAATGACCAATCTGCCCCCAAAACAGCCAGAAATCACTATCGGCCGTCTGGATCGACGCAAATCTTGAATTTCTCGCTGTACCGACGAAAATCACTATTCAGCCCTAAACAGGCCGACAGTAGTTATTTTCCATTTTGTCAATGGAAAACCCTCGTACCGCACCTAAAACGTTGCAAATAACCAATTCACCCCCCAAACAACATGAAATCATGATCCGCCGTCCAGATCGGCCCGAGTCCTGAATTTCTCGCTGTACCGACGAACATCACTATTCACCCCTGAACAGCCCGGAAGTAGTTATTTTCCATTTTGTCAACGGAAAACCCCCGTACCACCCCTAACACGTTGCAAATAACCAATCAGCCCCCCAAACAACCTGAAATCACGATCGCCCGTCCAGATCGGCACGAGTCCTGAATTTCTCGCTGTATCGACGAACATCACTATTCTCCCCTGAACAGCTCGAAAGTAGTTATTTTCCATTTTGTCAACGGAAAACCCCCAAACCGCCCCAAAAACGTTGCAAAAAACCAGTCTGCCCCCCAAACTGCCAAAAATCACGATCGCCCGTCCGACTCGGCCCGAATCCCAAATTTCTCGTTGTACCATCGAAAATCACTATTCAGCCCTAAACAGCTCGAAAGTAGTTATTTTCCATTTTCTCAACGGAAAACACCCGTACCGCCCCTAATACATTGCAAATGACCAATCTGCCCCCCAAACAGCCAGAAATCACTATCGGCCGTCTGGATCGACGCAAATCTTGAATTTCTCGCTGTACCGACGAAAATCACTATTCAGCCCTAAACAGGCCGACAGTAGTTATTTTCCATTTTGTTAATGGAAAACCCTCGTACCGCACCTAAAACGTTGCAAATAACCAATCCACCCCCCAAACAACCTGAAATCACGATCGCCCGTCCAGATCGGCACGAGTCCTGAATTTCTCGCTGTATCGACGAACATCACTATTCTCCCCTGAACAGCTCGAAAGTAGTTATTTTCCATTTTGTCAACGGAAAACCCCCAAACCGCCCAAAAAACGTTGCAAAAAACCAGTCTGCCCCCCAAACTGCCAAAAATCACGATCGCCCGTCCGACTCGGCCCGAATCCCAAATTTCTCGTTGTACCATCGAAAATCACTATTCAGCCCTAAACAGCTCGAAAGTAGTTATTTTCCATTTTCTCAACGGAAAACACCCGTACCGCCCCTAATACATTGCAAATGACCAATCTGCCCCCCAAACAGCCAGAAATCACTATCGGCCGTCTGGATCGACGCAAATCTTGAATTTCTCGCTGTACCGACGAAAATCACTATTCAGCCCTAAACAGGCCGACAGTAGTTATTTTCCATTTTGTTAATGGAAAACCCTCGTACCGCACCTAAAACATTGCAAATAACCAATCCACCCCCCAAACAACCTGAAATCACGATCGCCCGTCCAGATCGGCACGAGTCCTGAATTTCTCGCTGTATCGACGAACATCACTATTCTCCCCTGAACAGCTCGAAAGTAGTTATTTTCCATTTTGTCAACGGAAAACCCCCAAACCGCCCCAAAAACGTTGCAAAAAACCAGTCTGCCCCCCAAACTGCCAAAAATCACGATCGCCCGTCCGACTCGGCCCGAATCCCAAATTTCTCGTTGTACCATCGAAAATCACTATTCAGCCCTAAACAGCTCGAAAGTAGTTATTTTCCATTTTCTCAACGGAAAACACCCGTACCGCCCCTAATACATTGCAAATGACCAATCTGCCCCCCAAACAGCCAAAAATCACTATCGGCCGTCTGGATCGACGCAAATCTTGAATTTCTCGTTGTACCGACGAAAATCACTATTCAGCCCTAAACAGGCCGACAGTAGTTATTTTCCATTTTGTTAATGGAAAACCCTCGTACCGCACCTAAAACGTTGCAAATAACCAATCCACCCCCCAAACAACCTGAAATCACGATCGGTCGTCCAGATCGGCCCGAGTCCTGAATTTCTCGCTATATCGACGAACATCACTATTCTCCCCTGAACAGCTCGAAAGTAGTTATTTTCCATTTTGTCAACGGAAAACCCCCAAACCGCCCCAAAAACGTTGCAAAAAACCAGTCTGCCCCCCAAACTGCCAGAAATCACGATCGCCCGTCCGACTCGGCCCGAATCCCAAATTTCTCGTTGTACCATCGAAAATCACTATTCAGCCCTAAACAGCTCGAATGTAGTTATTTTCCATTTTCTCAACGGAAAACACCCGTACCGCCCCTAATACATTGCAAATGACCAATCTGCCCCCCAAACAGCCAGAAATCACTATCGGCCATCTGGATCGACGCAAATCTTGAATTTCTCGCTGTACCGACGAAAATCACTATTCAGCCCTAAACAGGCCGACAGTAGTTATTTTCCATTTTGTTAATGGAAAACCCTCGTACCGCACCTAAAACGTTGCAAATAACCAATCCACCCCCCAAACAACCTGAAATCACGATCGGTCGTCCAGATCGGCCCGAGTCCTGAATTTCTCGCTATATCGACGAACATCACTATTCTCCCCTGAACAGCTCGAAAGTAGTTATTTTCCATTTTGTCAACGGAAAACCCCCAAACCGCCCCAAAAACGTTGCAAAAAACCAGTCTGCCCCCCAAACTGCCAGAAATCACGATCGCCCGTCCGACTCGGCCCGAATCCCAAATTTCTCGTTGTACCATCGAAAATCACTATTCAGCCCTAAACAGCTCGAATGTAGTTATTTTCCATTTTCTCAACGGAAAACACCTGTACCGCCCCTAATACATTGCAAATGACCAATCTGCCCCCCAAACAGCCAGAAATCACTATCGGCCGTCTGGATCGACGCAAATCTTGAATTTCTCGCTGTACCGACGAAAATCACTATTCAGCCCTAAACAGGCCGACAGTAGTTATTTTCCATTTTGTTAATGGAAAACCCTCGTACCGCACCTAAAACGTTGCAAATAACCAATCCACCCCCCAAACAACCTGAAATCACGATCGGTCGTCCAGATCGGCCCGAGTCCTGAATTTCTCGCTGTACCGACGAACATCACTATTCACCCCTGAACAGCCCGAAAGTAGTTATTTTCCATTTTGTCAACGGAAAACCCCCGAACCGCCCCTAAAACGTTGCAAATAACCAATCAGCCCCCCAAACAACCTGAAATCACGATCGCCCGACCGACGCGGCCCGAATCCCAAATTTCTCGTTGTACCATCGAAAATCACTATTCAGCCCTAAACAGCTCGAAAGTCGTTATTTTCCATTTTCTCAACGGAACACCCCCGTACCGCCTCTAATACATTGCAAATGACCAATTTGCCCCCCAAACAGCCAGAAATCACTATCGGCCGTCTGGATCGACGCAAATCTTGAATTTCTCGCTGTACCGACGAAAATCACTATTCAGCCCTAAATAGGCCGACAGTATTTATTTTCCATTTTGTCAATGGAAAACCCTCGTACCGCACCTAAAACGTTGAAAATAACAAATCCTCCCCCAAACAGCCAGAAATCCCTATCGCCCGTCCAGATCGGCACGAATCCAAAATTTCTCGCTGTACCAGCGAAAATGACTATTCACCCCTGAACAGCCCGAATGTAGTTATTTTCCATTTTGTCATCGGAAAGCCCCCGTGCCGCCCCTTTAACGCTTTAAATAACCAATCAACCCTCCAAACAGCCTGAAATCCCGATCGGCAGTCCGGATCGGCCCGAATCCCGAATATCTCGCTGTTCCGACGAAAATCACTATTCACCCCTGAACAGCCCGAAAGTAGTTATTTTTTATTTTGTCAACGAAAACCCCCGTACCGCACCAAAAACAATGCAAATAACCAAACAGCCTGAAATCACGATCGGCGGTCCGGATCAGCACGAATCTCGAATTTCTCTCTCTACCGACGAAAATCACTATTCACTTCTGAACTGCCTGAAAGTAGTTATTTTCCATTTTGACAACGGAAAACCCCCGAACTGCCCCTAAAACGTAGCAAAAAACCAGTCTGCCCCCCAAATTGCCAGAAATCCCGATTGCCCGTCCGAATCGGCCCGAATCCCGAATTTCTCGCTGTACCAGCGAAAATCACTATTCACCCCTGAACAGCCTGAAAGTAGTTATTTTCCATTTTGTCAACGGAAAAACCCCGAACCGCCCCAAAAACGTTGCAAAAAACCAGTCTGCCCCCCAAACTGCCGGAAATCACGATCGCCTGACTGACTCGGCCCGAATCCCGAATTTCTCGCTGTACCAACGAAAATCACTATTCAGCCCAAACCAGCTCGAAAGTAGTTATTTTCCATTTTCTCAACAGAAAACCCCCGTACCGCCCCAAAAACGTTGCAAATAACCACTCTGCCCCCCAAACAGCCAGAAATCTCAATCGGTCATCCGAATCGGCCCGAATCTCAAATTTCTCACTATACCGACAAAAATCACTATTCGCCCACAAACAGCACCAAAGTAGTTATTTTCCATTTTGTCAATGGAAAACCCCCGTACCGCCCCAAAAACGATGCAAATCACCAATCTGCCCCCTAAACAGCCAGAAATCACCATCGGCCGTCCGGATCGGCGCGAATCTTGAATTTCTCGCTTTATTGACAAAAAATACTATTCACTCCTGAACAGCTTGAATGTCGTTACTTTCCATTTTGTCAACGGAAAACCCACGTACCGCTCCTAAAACGTAGCAAATGACCAATCTGCCCGCCATACAGCCTGAAATCTCGATCGGCGGTCCGGATCAGCACGAATCCCGAATTTCTCGATATATCGACGAAAATCACTATTCACCCCTGAACAGCCCGAAAGTAGTTATATTCCCCTTTGTCAATGGAAAACCCCCGAACTGCCACTAAAACGTTGCAAAAAACCAATCTGCCCCCCAAACAGCCAGAAATCACAATCGGCCGTCCAGATCGGCCCGAATCCCGAATTTCTCGCAGTACCGACAAAAATTAATATTCTCCCCTAGACAGCCCGAAAGTAGTTATTTTCCATTTTGCCAACGGAAAACCCCTGTACCGCCCCTAAAACTTTGCAAAAAACCAATCTGCCCCCCAAACTGCCAGAAATCACGATCGCCCATCCGACTCGGCCCGAATCCCGAATTTCACGCTGTACCATCAAAAATCACTATTCAGCCCTAAACAGCTCGAAAGTAGTTATTTTCCATTTTCTCAATGGAAAACCCCCGTACCACCCCTAATACATTGCAAATGACCAATCTGCCCCCCAAACAGCCAGAAATCACTATCGGCCGTCTGGATCGACGCAAATCTTGAATTTCTCGCTGTACCGACGAAAATCACTATTCAGCCCTAAATAGGCCGACAGTAGTTATTTTCCATTTTGTCAATGGAAAACCCTCGTACCGCACCTAAAACGTTGCAAATAACCAATCCACCCCCCGAACAGCCTGAAATCACGATCCGCCGTTCGGACCGGCACCAATTTCGTTCCAGCCCCTGCACCGACGAAAATCACTATTCACCCCTGAACAGCCAGATCGACGCTATTTTCAATCTGGGCTGTCGAAATCCCAGTACTGCCGCAAAAATATTGCCCCAAAACCATTCTGGCCCCGAACAGCCTGAAATCACGATCGGCCGTTCGGACCGGCACGAATTTCGTTCCAGCCCCTGCACCGACGAAAATCACTATTCACCCCCCAACAGCCAGATCGACGCTATTTTCCATCTGGGTTGCCGAAATCACAGTACTGCCGCAAAAATATTGCACAAAACCATTCTGGCCCCGAACAGCCTGAAATCACGATCGACTGTTCGGACCGGCACGAAATTCGTTCCTCCCCCTACGCCGACGAAAATCACTATTCACCCCCCAACAGCCAGATCGACGCTATTTTCCATCGGGGCTGCCGAAATCACAGTACTGCCGCAAAAATATTGCACAAAACCATTCTGGCCCCGAACAGCCTGAAATCACGATCGGCCGTTCGGACCAGCACGAATTTCGTTCCAGCCCCAGCGCCGACGAAAATCACTATTCACCCCCCAACAGCCAGATCGACGCTATTTTCCATTTGGGCCGCCAAAATCACAGTACTGCCGCAAAAATGTTGCACACCACCATTCTGGCCCCGAACAGCCTGAAATCACGATCCGCCGTTCGGACCGGCACCAATTTCGTTCCAGCCCCTGCACCACCGAAAATCACTATTCACCCCAGAACAGCCAGAACGACGCTATTTTCAATCTGGGCTGTCGAAATCCCAGTACTGCCGCAAAAATATTGCCCCAAAACCATTCTGGCCCCGAACAGCCTGAAATCACGATCGGCCGTTCGGACCGGCACGAATTTCGTTCCAGCCCCTGCACCGACGTAAATCACTATTCACCCCAGAACAACCAGATCGATGCTATTTTCCATCTGGGCTGCCGAAATCACAGTACTGCCGCAAAAATGTTGCACACAACCATTCTGGCCCCAAACAACTTGAAATCACGATCGGCTAATCGGACCGGCACGAATTTCGTTCCAGCCCCTACACCGACGAAAATCACTATTCTCCCCACAACAGCCAGATCGACGCTATTTTCAATCTGGGTTGCCGAAATCACAGTACTGCCGCAAAAATATTGCTCAAAACCATTCTGGCCCCGAAAAGCCTACAATCACGATCGGCTATTCGGACCGGCACGAATTTCGTTCCTCCCCCTACGCCGACGAAAATCACTATTCACCCCTGAACAGCCAGATCGACGCTATTTTCCACCTGGGCTGCCGAAATCGCAGTACTGCCGCAAAAATATTGCACAAAACCATTCTGGCCCCGAACAGCCTGAAATCACGATCGGCTGTTCGGACCGGCACGAATTTCGTTCCTCCCCCTGCGCCGACGAAAATCACTATTCACCCCCCAACAGCCAGATCGACGCTATTTTCCATCTGGGCTGCCGAAATCACAGTACTGCCGCAAAAATATTGCCCCAAAACCATTCTGGCCCCGAACAGCCTGAAATCACGATCCGCCGTTCGGGCCGGCACCAATTTCGTTCCAGCCCCTGCACCGACGAAAATCACTATTCACCCCTGAACAGCCAGATCGACGCTATTTTCAATCTGGGCTGTCGAAATCCCAGTACTGCCGCAAAAATATTGCCCCAAAACCATTCTGGCCCCAAACAGCCTGAAATCACGATCGGCCGTTCGGACCGGCACGAATTTCGTTCCAGCCACTGCACCGGCGTAAATCACTATTCAGCCCAGAACAACCAGATCGATGCTATTTTCCATCTGGGCTGCCGAAATCACAGTACTGCCGCAAAAATGTTGCACACAACCATTCTGGCCCCGAACAGCCTGAAATCACGATCGGCTGTTCGGACCGGCACGAATTTCGTTCCAGCCCCTGCACCGACGAAAATCACTATTCACCCCCCAACAGCCAGATCGACGCTATTTTCAATCTGGGCAGCCGAAATCACAGTACTGCCGCAAAAATATTGCACAAAACCATTCTGGCCCCGAACAGCCTGAAATCACGATCGGCCGTTCGGACCGGCACGAATTTCGTTCCTCCCCCTGCGCCGACGAAAATCACTATTCACCCCCCAACAGCCAGATCGACGCTATTTTCCATCTGGGCTGCCGAAATCACAGTACTGCCGCAAAAATATTGGCCAAAACCATTCTGGCCCCGAACAGCCTGAAATCACGATCCGCCGTTCGGGCCGGCACCAATTTCGTTCCAGCCCCTGCACCGACGAAAATCACTATTCACCCCTGAACAGCCAGATCGACGCTATTTTCAATCTGGGCTGTCGAAATCCCAGTACTGCCGCAAAAATATTGCCACAAAACCATTCTGGCCCCGAACAGCCTGAAATCACGATCGGCTGTTCGGACCGGCACCAATTTCGTTCCAGCCCCTGCGCCGACGAAAATCACTATTCACCGCCCAGCAGCCAGATCGACGCTATTTTCAATCTGGGCTGTCGAAATCCCAGTACTGCCGCAAAAATATTGCCCCAAAACCATTCTGGCCCCGAACAGCCTGAAATCACGATCGGCCGTTCGGACCGGCACGAATTTCGTTCCAGCCCCTGCACCGACGAAAATCACTATTCACCCCCCAACAGCCAGATCGACGCTATTTTCAATCTGGGCTGTCGAAATCCCAGTACTGCCGCAAAAATATTGCCACAAAACCATTCTGGCCCCGAACAGCCTGAAATCACGATCGGCTGTTCGGACCGGCACCAATTTCGTTCCAGCCCCTGCGCCGACGAAAATCACTATTCACCGCCCAGCAGCCAGATCGACGCTATTTTCAATCTGGGCTGTCGAAATCCCAGTACTGCCGCAAAAATATTGCCCCAAAACCATTCTGGCCCCGAACAGCCTGAAATCACGATCGGCCGTTCGGACCGGCACGAATTTCGTTCCAGCCCCTGCACCGACGAAAATCACTATTCACCCCCCAACAGCCAGATCGACGCTATTTTCCATCTAGGGTGCCGAAATCACAGTACTGCCGCAAAAATATTGCACAAAACCATTCTGGCCCCGAACAGCCTGAAATCACGATCGACTGTTCGGACCGGCACGAAATTCGTTCCTCCCCCTGCACCGACGAAAATCACTATTCACCCCCCAACAGCCAGATCGACGCTATTTTCCATCTGGGGTGCCGAAATCACAGTACTGCCGCAAAAATATTGCACAAAACCATTCTGGCCCCGAACAGCCTGGAATCACGATCGACTGTTCGGACCGGCACGAAATTCGTTCCTCCCCCTGCACCGACGAAAATCACTATTCACCCCCCAACAGCCAGATCGACGCTATTTTCCATCTGGGCTGCCGAAATCACAGTACTGCCGCAAAAATATTGCACAAAACCATTCTGGCCCCGAACAGCCTGAAATCACGATCGACTGTTCGGACCGGCACGAAATTCGTTCCTCCCCCTGCACCGACGAAAATCACTATTCACCCCCCAACAGCCAGATCGACGCTATTTTCCATCTGGGGTGCCGAAATCACAGTACTGCCGCAAAAATATTGCACAAAACCATTCTGGCCCCGAACAGCCTGGAATCACGATCGACTGTTCGGACCGGCACGAAATTCGTTCCTCCCCCTGCACCGACGAAAATCACTATTCACCCCCCAACAGCCAGATCGACGCTATTTTCCATCTGGGCTGCCGAAATCACAGTACTGCCGCAAAAATATTGCACAAAACCATTCTGGCCCCGAACAGCCTGAAATCACGATCGGCTGTTCGGACCGGCACGAATTTCGTTCCAGCCCCTGCACCGACGAAAATCACTATTCACCCCCCAACAGCCAGATCAACGCTATTTTCCATTTGGGCTGTCGAAATCACAGTACTGCCGCAAAAATATTGCCCCAAAACCATTCTGGCCCCGAACAGCCTGAAATCACGATCGACCGTTCGGACCGGCACGAATTTCGCTCCAGCCCCTGCGCCGACGAAAATCACTATTCACCCCCCAACAGCCAGATTGACGCTATTTTCCATCTGGGCTGCCGAAATCACAGTACTGCCGCAAAAATATTGCACAAAACCATTCTGGCCCCGAACAGCCTGAAATCACGATCGGCTGTTCGGACCGGCACCAATTTCGTTCCAGCCCCTGCGCCGACGAAAATCACTATTCACCCCCCAACAGCCAGATCGACGCTATTTTCCATCTGGGGTGCCGAAATCACAGTACTGCCGCAAAAATATTGCACAAAACCATTCTGGCCCCGAACAGCCTGAAATCACGATCGACTGTTCGGACCGGCACGAATTTCGTTCCAGCCCCTGCGCCGACGAAAATCACTATTCTCCCCTGAACAGCCAGATCAACGCTATTTTCCATTTGGGCTGCCGAAATCACAGTACTGCCGCAAAAATGTTGCACACCACCATTCTGGCCCCAAACAGCCTGAAATCACGATCGGCCGTTCGGACCGGCACCAATTTCGTTCCAGCCCCTGCACCGACGAAAATCACTATTCACCCCCGAACAGCCAGATCAACGCTATTTTCCATCTGGGGTGCCGAAATCACAGTACTGCCGCAAAAATATTGCACAAAACCATTCTGGCCCCGAACAGCCTGAAATCACGATCGACCGTTCGGACCGGCACGAAATTCGTTCCAGCCCTTGCGCCGACGAAAATCACTATTCACCCCCCAACAGCCAGATCGACGCTATTTTCCATTTGGGCTGCCGAAATCACAGTACTGCCGCAAAAATGTTGCACACCACCATTCTGGCCCCGAACAGCCTGAAATCACGATCGGCCGTTCGGACCGGCACCAATTTCGTTCCAGCCCCTGCACCGACGAAAATCACTATTCACATCTGAACAGCCAGATCGACGCTATTTTCCATCTGGGCTGCCGAAATCACAGTACTGCCGCAAAAATATTGCACAAAACCATTCTGGCCCCGAACAGCCTGAAATCACGATCGGCTGTTCGGACCGGCACGAATTTCGTTCCTCCCCCTGCGCCGACGAAAATCACTATTCACCCCACAACAGCCAGATCGACGCTATTTTCCATCTAGGCTGCCGAAATCACAGTACTGCCGCAAGAATATTGCACAAAACCATTCTGGCCCCGAACAGCCTGAAATCACGATCGGCCGTTCAGACCGGCACGAATTTCGTTCCAGCCCCTGCACCGACGAAAATCACCATTCTCCCCTGAACAGCCAGATCAACGCTATTTTCCATTTGGGCTGCCGAAATCACAGTACTGCCGCAAAAATGTTGCACACCACCATTCTGGCCCCAAACAGCCTGAAATCACGATCGGCCGTTCGGACCGGCACCAATTTCGTTCCAGCCCCTGCACCGACGAAAATCACTATTCACCCCTGAACAACCAGATAGACGCTATTTTCAATCTGGGCTGTCGAAATCCCAGTACTGCCGCAAAAATATTGCCCCAAAACCATTCTGGTCCCGAACAGCCTGAGATCACGATCGGCTGTTCGGACCGGCACGAATTTCGTTCCAGCCCCTGCGCCGACGAAAATCACTATTCACCGCCCAACAGCCAGATCGACGCTATTTTCAATCTGGGCTGTCGAAATCCCAGTACTGCCGCAAAAATATTGCCCCAAAACCATTCTGGCCCCGAACAGCCTGAAATCACGATCGACCGTTCGGACCGGCACGAATTTCGTTCCAGCCCCTGCACCGACGAAAATCACTATTCACCCCCCAACAGCCAGATCGACGCTATTTTCCATCTGGGGTGCCGAAATCACAGTACTGCCGCAAAAATATTGCACAAAACCATTCTGGCCCCGAACAGCCTGAAATCACGATCGACTGTTCGGACCGGCACGAAATTCGTTCCTCCCCCTGCACCGACGAAAATCACTATTCACCCCCAACAGCCAGATCGACGCTATTTTCCATCTGGGGTGCCGAAATCACAGTACTGCCGCAAAAATATTGCACAAAACCATTCTGGCCCCGAACAGCCTGGAATCACGATCGACTGTTCGGACCGGCACGAAATTCGTTCCTCCCCATGCACCGACGAAAATCACTATTCACCCCCCAACAGCCAGATCGACGCTATTTTCCATCTGGGCTGCCGAAATCACAGTACTGCCGCAAAAATATTGCACAAAACCATTCTGGCCCCGAACAGCCTGAAATCACGATCGACCGTTCGGACCGGCACGAATTTCGCTCCAGCCCCTGCGCCGACGAAAATCACTATTCACCCCCCAACAGCCAGATCGACGCTATTTTCCATTTGGGCTGCCGAAATCACAGTACTGCCGCAAAAATGTTGCACACCACCATTCTGGCCCCGAACAGCCTGAAATCACGATCGGCCGTTCGGACCGGCACCAATTTCGTTCCAGCCCCTGCACCGACGAAAATCACTATTCACCCCTGAACAGCCAGATCGACGCTATTTTCCATCTGGGCTGCCGAAATCACAGTACTGCCGCAAAAATATTGCCCCAAAACCATTCTGGCCCCGAACAGCCTGAAATCACGATCGGCCGTTCGGTCCGGCACGAATTTCGTTCCAGCCCCTGCACCGACGAAAATCACTATTCACCCCCCAACAGCCAGATCGACGCTATTTTCCATCTGGGGTGCCGAAATCACAGTACTGCCGCAAAAATATTGCACAAAACCATTCTGGCCCCGAACAGCCTGAAATCACGATCGACTGTTCGGACCGGCACGAATTTCGTTCCTCCCCCTGCACCGACGAAAATCACTATTCACCCCCGAACAGCCAGATCAACGCTATTTTCCATCTGGGGTGCCGAAATCACAGTACTGCCGCAAAAATATTGCACAAAACCATTCTGGCCCCGAACAGCCTGAAATCACGATCGACCGTTGGGACCGGCACGAAATTCGTTCCAGCCCTTGCGCCGACGAAAATCACTATTCACCCCCCAACAGCCAGATCGACGCTATTTTCCATTTGGGCTGCCGAAATCACAGTACTGCCGCAAAAATGTTGCACACCACCATTCTGGCCCCGAACAGCCTGAAATCACGATTGGCCGTTCGGACCGGCACTAATTTCGTTCCAGCCCCTGCACCGACGAAAATCACTATTCACATCTGAACAGCCAGATCGACGCTATTTTCCATCTGGGCTGCCGAAATCACAGTACTGCCGCAAAAATATTGCACAAAACCATTCTGGCCCCGAACAGCCTGAAATCACGATCGGCTGTTCGGACCGGCACGAATTTCGTTCCTCCCCCTGCGCCGACGAAAATCACTATTCACCCCACAACAGCCAGATCGACGCTATTTTCCATCTAGGCTGCCGAAATCACAGTACTGCCGCAAGAATATTGCACAAAACCATTCTGGCCCCGAACAGCCTGAAATCACGATCGGCCGTTCAGACCGGCACGAATTTCGTTCCAGCCCCTGCACCGACGAAAATCACCATTCTCCCCTGAACAGCCAGATCAACGCTATTTTCCATTTGGGCTGCCGAAATCACAGTACTGCCGCAAAAATGTTGCACACCACCATTCTGGCCCCAAACAGCCTGAAATCACGATCGGCCGTTCGGACCGGCACCAATTTCGTTCCAGCCCCTGCACCGACGAAAATCACTATTCACCCCTGAACAGCCAGATAGACGCTATTTTCAATCTGGGCTGTCGAAATCCCAGTACTGCCGCAAAAATATTGCCCCAAAACCATTCTGGTCCCGAACAGCCTGAGATCACGATCGGCTGTTCGGACCGGCACGAATTTCGTTCCAGCCCCTGCGCCGACGAAAATCACTATTCACCGCCCAACAGCCAGATCGACGCTATTTTCAATCTGGGCTGTCGAAATCCCAGTACTGCCGCAAAAATATTGCCCCAAAACCATTCTGGCCCCGAACAGCCTGAAATCACGATCGACCGTTCGGACCGGCACGAATTTCGTTCCAGCCCCTGCACCGACGAAAATCACTATTCACCCCCCAACAGCCAGATCGACGCTATTTTCCATCTGGGGTGCCGAAATCACAGTACTGCCGCAAAAATATTGCACAAAACCATTCTGGCCCCGAACAGCCTGGAATCACGATCGACTGTTCGGACCGGCACGAAATTCGTTCCTCCCCATGCACCGACGAAAATCACTATTCACCCCCCAACAGCCAGATCGACGCTATTTTCCATCTGGGCTGCCGAAATCACAGTACTGCCGCAAAAATATTGCACAAAACCATTCTGGCCCCGAACAGCCTGAAATCACGATCGGCTGTTCGGACCGGCACGAATTTCGTTCCTCCCTCTGCACCGACGAAAATCACTATTCACCGCCCAACAGCCAGATCGACGCTATTTTCAATCTGGGCTGTCGAAATCCCAGTACTGCCGCAAAAATATTGCCCCAAAACCATTCTGGCCCCGAACAGCCTGAAATCACGATCGGCCGTTCAGACCGGCACGAATTTCGTTCCAGCCCCTGCACCGACGAAAATCACTATTCACCCCCCAACAGCCAGATCAACGCTATTTTCCATTTGGGCTGTCGAAATCACAGTACTGCCGCAAAAATATTGCCCCAAAACCATTCTGGCCCCGAACAGCCTGAAATCACAATCGACCGTTCGGACCGGCACGAATTTCGCTCCAGCCCCTGCGCCGACGAAAATCACTATTCACCCCCCAACAGCCAGATTGACGCTATTTTCCATCTGGGCTGCCGAAATCACAGTACTGCCGCAAAAATATTGCACAAAACCATTCTGGCCCCGAACAGCCTGAAATCACGATCGGCTGTTCGGACCGGCACCAATTTCGTTCCAGCCCCAGCGCCGACGAAAATCACTATTCACCCCCCAACAGCCAGATCGACGCTATTTTCCATCTGGGCTGCCAAAATCACAGTACTGCCGCAAAAATATTGCACAAAACCATTCTGGCCCCGAACAGCCTGAAATCACGATCGACCGTTCGGACCGGCACGAATTTCGTTCCAGCCCCTGCGCCGACGAAAATCACTATTCACCCCCCAACAGCCAGATCGACGCTATTTTCCATTTGGGCTGCCGAAATCACAGTACTGCCGCAAAAATGTTGCACACCACCATTCTGGCCCCGAACAGCCTGAAATCACGATCGGCTGTTCGGACCGGCACGAATTTCGTTCCTCCCCCTGCGCCGACGAAAATCACTATTCACCGACCAACAGCCAGATCGACGCTATTTTCAATCTGGGCTGTCGAAATCCCAGTACTGCCGCAAAAATATTGCCCGAAAACCATTCTGGCCCCGAACAGCCTGAAATCACGATCGGCCGTTCAGACCGGCACGAATTTCGTTCCAGCCCCTGCACCGACGAAAATCACTATTCACCCCCCAACAGCCAGATCAACGCTATTTTCCATTTGGGCTGCCGAAATCACAGTACTGCCGCAAAAATATTGCACAAAACCATTCTGGCCCCGAACAGCCTGAAATCACGATCGACCGTTCGGACCGGCACGAATTTCGCTCCAGCCCCTGCGCCGACGAAAATCACTATTCACCCCCCAACAGCCAGATCGACGCTATTTTCCATTTGGGCTGCCGAAATCACAGTACTGCCGCAAAAATGTTGCACACCACCATTCTGGCCCCGAACAGCCTGAAATCACGATCGACCGTTCGGACCGGCACGAATTTCGTTCCAGCCCCTGCACCGACGAAAATCACTATTCACCCCCCAACAGCCAGATCGACGCTATTTTCCATCTGGGGTGCCGAAATCACAGTACTGCCGCAAAAATATTGCACAAAACCATTCTGGCCCCGAACAGCCTGAAATCACGATCGACTGTTCGGACCGGCACGAAATTCGTTCCTCCCCCTGCACCGACGAAAATCACTATTCACCCCCAACAGCCAGATCGACGCTATTTTCCATCTGGGGTGCCGAAATCACAGTACTGCCGCAAAAATATTGCACAAAACCATTCTGGCCCCGAACAGCCTGGAATCACGATCGACTGTTCGGACCGGCACGAAATTCGTTCCTCCCCATGCACCGACGAAAATCACTATTCACCCCCCAACAGCCAGATCGACGCTATTTTCCATCTGGGCTGCCGAAATCACAGTACTGCCGCAAAAATATTGCACAAAACCATTCTGGCCCCGAACAGCCTGAAATCACGATCGACCGTTCGGACCGGCACGAATTTCGCTCCAGCCCCTGCGCCGACGAAAATCACTATTCACCCCCCAACAGCCAGATCGACGCTATTTTCCATTTGGGCTGCCGAAATCACAGTACTGCCGCAAAAATGTTGCACACCACCATTCTGGCCCCGAACAGCCTGAAATCACGATCGGCCGTTCGGACCGGCACCAATTTCGTTCCAGCCCCTGCACCGACGAAAATCACTATTCACCCCTGAACAGCCAGATCGACGCTATTTTCCATCTGGGCTGCCGAAATCACAGTACTGCCGCAAAAATATTGCACAAAACCATTCTGGCCCCGAACAGCCTGAAATCACGATCGGCCGTTCGGTCCGGCACGAATTTCGTTCCAGCCCCTGCACCGACGAAAATCACTATTCACCCCCCAACAGCCAGATCGACGCTATTTTCCATCTGGGGTGCCGAAATCACAGTACTGCCGCAAAAATATTGCACAAAACCATTCTGGCCCCGAACAGCCTGAAATCACGATCGACTGTTCGGACCGGCACGAATTTCGTTCCTCCCCCTGCACCGACGAAAATCACTATTCACCCCCGAACAGCCAGATCAACGCTATTTTCCATCTGGGGTGCCGAAATCACAGTACTGCCGCAAAAATATTGCACAAAACCATTCTGGCCCCGAACAGCCTGAAATCACGATCGACCGTTCGGACCGGCACGAAATTCGTTCCAGCCCTTGCGCCGACGAAAATCACTATTCACCCCCCAACAGCCAGATCGACGCTATTTTCCATTTGGGCTGCCGAAATCACAGTACTGCCGCAAAAATGTTGCACACCACCATTCTGGCCCCGAACAGCCTGAAATCACGATTGGCCGTTCGGACCGGCACTAATTTCGTTCCAGCCCCTGCACCGACGAAAATCACTATTCACATCTGAACAGCCAGATCGACGCTATTTTCCATCTGGGCTGCCGAAATCACAGTACTGCCGCAAAAATATTGCACAAAACCATTCTGGCCCCGAACAGCCTGAAATCACGATCGGCTGTTCGGACCGGCACGAATTTCGTTCCTCCCCCTGCGCCGACGAAAATCACTATTCACCCCACAACAGCCAGATCGACGCTATTTTCCATCTAGGCTGCCGAAATCACAGTACTGCCGCAAGAATATTGCACAAAACCATTCTGGCCCCGAACAGCCTGAAATCACGATCGGCCGTTCAGACCGGCACGAATTTCGTTCCAGCCCCTGCACCGACGAAAATCACCATTCTCCCCTGAACAGCCAGATCAACGCTATTTTCCATTTGGGCTGCCGAAATCACAGTACTGCCGCAAAAATGTTGCACACCACCATTCTGGCCCCAAACAGCCTGAAATCACGATCGGCCGTTCGGACCGGCACCAATTTCGTTCCAGCCCCTGCACCGACGAAAATCACTATTCACCCCTGAACAGCCAGATAGACGCTATTTTCAATCTGGGCTGTCGAAATCCCAGTACTGCCGCAAAAATATTGCCCCAAAACCATTCTGGTCCCGAACAGCCTGAGATCACGATCGGCTGTTCGGACCGGCACGAATTTCGTTCCAGCCCCTGCGCCGACGAAAATCACTATTCACCGCCCAACAGCCAGATCGACGCTATTTTCAATCTGGGCTGTCGAAATCCCAGTACTGCCGCAAAAATATTGCCCCAAAACCATTCTGGCCCCGAACAGCCTGAAATCACGATCGGCCGTTCGGACCGGCACGAATTTCGTTCCAGCCCCTGCACCGACGAAAATCACTATTCACCCCCCAACAGCCAGATCGACGCTATTTTCCATCTGGGGTGCCGAAATCACAGTACTGCCGCAAAAATATTGCACAAAACCATTCTGGCCCCGAACAGCCTGGAATCACGATCGACTGTTCGGACCGGCACGAAATTCGTTCCTCCCCATGCACCGACGAAAATCACTATTCACCCCCCAACAGCCAGATCGACGCTATTTTCCATCTGGGCTGCCGAAATCACAGTACTGCCGCAAAAATATTGCACAAAACCATTCTGGCCCCGAACAGCCTGAAATCACGATCGGCTGTTCGGACCGGCACGAATTTCGTTCCTCCCTCTGCACCGACGAAAATCACTATTCACCGCCCAACAGCCAGATCGACGCTATTTTCAATCTGGGCTGTCGAAATCCCAGTACTGCCGCAAAAATATTGCCCCAAAACCATTCTGGCCCCGAACAGCCTGAAATCACGATCGGCCGTTCAGACCGGCACGAATTTCGTTCCAGCCCCTGCACCGACGAAAATCACTATTCACCCCCCAACAGCCAGATCAACGCTATTTTCCATTTGGGCTGTCGAAATCACAGTACTGCCGCAAAAATATTGCCCCAAAACCATTCTGGCCCCGAACAGCCTGAAATCACAATCGACCGTTCGGACCGGCACGAATTTCGCTCCAGCCCCTGCGCCGACGAAAATCACTATTCACCCCCCAACAGCCAGATTGACGCTATTTTCCATCTGGGCTGCCGAAATCACAGTACTGCCGCAAAAATATTGCACAAAACCATTCTGGCCCCGAACAGCCTGAAATCACGATCGGCTGTTCGGACCGGCACCAATTTCGTTCCAGCCCCAGCGCCGACGAAAATCACTATTCACCCCCCAACAGCCAGATCGACGCTATTTTCCATCTGGGCTGCCAAAATCACAGTACTGCCGCAAAAATATTGCACAAAACCATTCTGGCCCCGAACAGCCTGAAATCACGATCGACCGTTCGGACCGGCACGAATTTCGTTCCAGCCCCTGCGCCGACGAAAATCACTATTCACCCCCCAACAGCCAGATCGACGCTATTTTCCATTTGGGCTGCCGAAATCACAGTACTGCCGCAAAAATGTTGCACACCACCATTCTGGCCCCGAACAGCCTGAAATCACGATCGGCTGTTCGGACCGGCACGAATTTCGTTCCTCCCCCTGCGCCGACGAAAATCACTATTCACCGACCAACAGCCAGATCGACGCTATTTTCAATCTGGGCTGTCGAAATCCCAGTACTGCCGCAAAAATATTGCCCGAAAACCATTCTGGCCCCGAACAGCCTGAAATCACGATCGGCCGTTCAGACCGGCACGAATTTCGTTCCAGCCCCTGCACCGACGAAAATCACTATTCACCCCCCAACAGCCAGATCAACGCTATTTTCCATTTGGGTTGCCGAAATCACAGTACTGCCGCAAAAATATTGCACAAAACCATTCTGGCCCCGAACAGCCTGAAATCACGATCGACCGTTCGGACCGGCACGAATTTCGCTCCAGCCCCTGCGCCGACGAAAATCACTATTCACCCCCCAACAGCCAGATCGACGCTATTTTCCATTTGGGCTGCCGAAATCACAGTACTGCCGCAAAAATGTTGCACACCACCATTCTGGCCCCGAACAGCCTGAAATCACGATCGGCCGTTCGGACCGGCACCAATTTCGTTCCAGCCCCTGCACCGACGAAAATCACTATTCACCCCTGAACAGCCAGATCGACGCTATTTTCCATCTGGGCTGCCGAAATCACAGTACTGCCGCAAAAATATTGCCCCAAAACCATTCTGGCCCCGAACAGCCTGAAATCACGATCGGCCGTTCAGACCGGCACGAATTTCGTTCCAGCCCCTGCGCCGACGAAAATCACTATTCACCCCCCAACAGCCAGATCGACGCTATTTTCCATTTGGGCTGCCGAAATCACAGTACTGCCGCAAAAATGTTGCACACCACCATTCTGGCCCCGAACAGCCTGAAATCACGATCGGCTGTTCGGACCGGCACGAATTTCGTTCCTCCCCCTGCGCCGACGAAAATCACTATTCACCGACCAACAGCCAGAACGACGCTATTTTCAATCTGGGCTGTCGAAATCCCAGTACTGCCGCAAAAATATTGCCCGAAAACCATTCTGGCCCCGAACAGCCTGAAATCACGATCGGCCGTTCAGACCGGCACGAATTTCGTTCCAGCCCCTGCACCGACGAAAATCACTATTCACCCCCCAACAGCCAGATCAACGCTATTTTCCATTTGGGCTGCCGAAATCACAGTACTGCCGCAAAAATATTGCACAAAACCATTCTGGCCCCGAACAGCCTGAAATCACGATCGACCGTTCGGACCGGCACGAATTTCGCTCCAGCCCCTGCGCCGACGAAAATCACTATTCACCCCCCAACAGCCAGATCGACGCTATTTTCCATTTGGGCTGCCGAAATCACAGTACTGCCGCAAAAATGTTGCACACCACCATTCTGGCCCCGAACAGCCTGAAATCACGATCGGCCGTTCGGACCGGCACCAATTTCGTTCCAGCCCCTGCACCGACGAAAATCACTATTCACCCCTGAACAGCCAGATCGACGCTATTTTCCATCTGGGCTGCCGAAATCACAGTACTGCCGCAAAAATATTGCCCCAAAACCATTCTGGCCCCGAACAGCCTGAAATCACGATCGGCCGTTCAGACCGGCACGAATTTCGTTCCAGCCCCTGCACCGACGAAAATCACTATTCACCCCCCAGCAGCCAGATCAACGCTATTTTCCATTTGGGCTGCCGAAATCACAGTACTGCCGCAAAAATATTGCACAAAACCATTCTGGCCCCGAACAGCCTGAAATCACGATCGACCGTTCGGACCGGCACGAATTTCGTTCCAGCCCCTGCGCCGACGAAAATCACTATTCACCCCCCAACAGCCAGATCGACGCTATTTTCCATTTGGGCTGCCGAAATCACAGTACTGCCGCAAAAATGCTGCACACCACCATTCTGGCCCCGAACAACCTGAAATCACGATCGGCTGTTCGGACCGGCACGAATTTCGTTCCTCCCCCTGCGCCGACGAAAATCACTATTCACCGCCCAACAGCCAGATCGACGCTATTTTCAATCTGGGCTGTCGAAATCCCAGTACTGCCGCAAAAATATTGCCCCAAAACCATTCTGGCCCCGAACAGCCTGAAATCACGATCGGCCGTTCAGACCGGCACGAATTTCGTTCCAGCCCCTGCACCGACGAAAATCACTATTCACCCCCCAACAGCCAGATCAACGCTATTTTCCATTTGGGCTGCCGAAATCACAGTACTGCCGCAAAAATATTGCACAAAACCATTCTGGCCCCGAACAGCCTGAAATCACGATCGACCGTTCGGACCGGCACGAATTTCGCTCCAGCCCCTGCGCCGACGAAAATCACTATTCACCCCCCAACAGCCAGATCGACGCTATTTTCCATTTGGGCTGCCGAAATCACAGTACTGCCGCAAAAATGTTGCACACCACCATTCTGGCCCCGAACAGCCTGAAATCACGATCGGCCGTTCGGACCGGCACCAATTTCGTTCCAGCCCCTGCACCGACGAAAATCACTATTCACCCCTGAACAGCCAGATCGACGCTATTTTCCATCTGGGCTGCCGAAATCACAGTACTGCCGCAAAAACATTGCACAAAACCATTCTGGCCCCGAACAGCCTGAAATCACGATCGGCTGTTCGGACCGGCACGAATTTCGTTCCTCCCCCTGCGCCGACGAAAATCACTATTCACCCCCCAACAGCCAGATCGACGCTATTTTCCATCTGGGCTGCCGAAATCACAGTACTGCCGCAAAAATATTGCACAAAACCATTCTGGCCCCGAACAGCCTGAAATCACGATCGACTGTTCGGACCGGCACGAAATTCGTTCCTCCCCCTGCACCGACGAAAATCACTATTCACCCCCCAACAGCCAGATCGACGCTATTTTCCATCTGGGCTGCCGAAATCACAGTACTGCCGCAAAAATATTGCACAAAACCATTCTGGCCCCGAACGGCCTGGAATCACGATCGACTGTTCGGACCGGCACGAAATTCGTTCCTCCCCCTGCGCCGACGAAAATCACTATTCACCGCCCAACAGCCAGATCGACGCTATTTTCAATCTGGGCTGCCGAAATCCCAGTACTGCCGCAAAAATATTGCCCCAAAACCATTCTGGCCCCGAACAGCCTGAAATCACGATCGGCCGTTCGGACCGGCACGAATTTCGTTCCAGCCCCTGCACCGACGAAAATCACTATTCACCCCCCAACAGCCAGATCAACGCTATTTTCCATTTGGGCTGCCGAAATCACAGTACTGCCGCAAAAATATTGCACAAAACCATTCTGGCCCCGAACAGCCTGAAATCACGATCGACCGTTCGGACCGGCACGAATTTCGCTCCAGCCCCTGCGCCGACGAAAATCACTATTCACCCCCCAACAGCCAGATCGACGCTATTTTCCATTTGGGCTGCCGAAATCACAGTACTGCCGCAAAAATGTTGCACACCACCATTCTGGCCCCGAACAGCCTGAAATCACGATCGGCCGTTCGGACCGGCACCAATTTCGTTCCAGCCCCTGCACCGACGAAAATCACTATTCACCCCTGAACAGCCAGATCGACGCTATTTTCCATCTGGGCTGCCGAAATCACAGTACTGCCGCTAAAATATTGCACAAAACCATTCTGGCCGCGAACAGCCTGAAATCACGATCGGCTGTTCGGACCGGCACGAATTTCGTTCCTCCCCCTGCGCCGACGAAAATCACTATTCACCCCCCAACAGCCAGATCGACGCTATTTTCCATCTGGGCTGCCGAAATCACAGTACTGCCGCAAAAATATTGCACAAAACCATTCTGGCCCCGAACAGCCTGAAATCACGATCGACTGTTCGAACCGGCACGAAATTCGTTCCTCCCCCTGCACCGACGAAAATCACTATTCACCCCCCAACAGCCAGATCGACGCTATTTTCCATCTGGGCTGCCGAAATCACAGTACTGCCGCAAAAATATTGCACAAAACCATTCTGGCCCCGAACAGCCTGGAATCACGATCGACTGTTCGGACCGGCACGAAATTCGTTCCTCCCCCTGCGCCGACGAAAATCACTATTCACCGCCCAACAGCCAGATCGACGCTATTTTCAATCTGGGCTGTCGAAATCCCAGTACTGCCGCAAAAATATTGCCCCAAAACCATTCTGGCCCCGAACAGCCTGAAATCACGATCGGCCGTTCGGACCGGCACGAATTTCGTTCCAGCCCCTGCACCGACGAAAATCACTATTCACCCCCCAACAGCCAGATCAACGCTATTTTCCATTTGGGCTGCCAAAATCACAGTACTGCCGCAAAAATATTGCACAAAACCATTCTGGCCCCGAACAGCCTGAAATCACGATCGACCGTTCGGACCGGCACGAATTTCGTTCCAGCCCCTGCGCCGAAGAAAATCACTATTCACCCCCCAACAGCCAGATCGACGCTATTTTCCATTTGGGCTGCCGAAATCACAGTACTGCCGCAAAAATGTTGCACACCACCATTCTGGCCCCGAACAGCCTGAAATCACGATCGGCCGTTCGGACCGGCACCAATTTCGTTCCAGCCCCTGCACCGACGAAAATTACTATTCACCCCTGAACAGCCAGATCGACGCTATTTTCCATCTGGGCTGCCGAAATCACAGTACTGCCGCTAAAATATTGCACAAAACCATTCTGGCCCCGAACAGCCTGAAATCACGATCGGCTGTTCGGACCGGCACGAATTTCGTTCCTCCCCCTGCGCCGACGAAAATCACTATTCACCCCCCAACAGCCAGATCGACGCTATTTTCCATCTGGGCTGCCGAAATCACAGTACTGCCGCAAAAATATTGCACAAAACCATTCTGGCCCCGAACAGCCTGAAATCACGATCGACTGTTCGAACCGGCACGAAATTCGTTCCTCCCCCTGCACCGACGAAAATCACTATTCACCCCCCAACAGCCAGATCGACGCTATTTTCCATCTGGGCTGCCGAAATCACAGTACTGCCGCAAAAATATTGCACAAAACCATTCTGGCCCCGAACAGCCTGGAATCACGATCGACTGTTCGGACCGGCACGAAATTCATTCCTCCCCCTGCGCCGACGAAAATCACTATTCACCGCCCAACAGCCAGATCGACGCTATTTTCAATCTGGGCTGTCGAAATCCCAGTACTGCCGCAAAAATATTGCCCCAAAACCATTCTGGCCCCGAACAGCCTGAAATCACGATCGGCCGTTCGGACCGGCACGAATTTCGTTCCAGCCCCTGCACCGACGAAAATCACTATTCACCCCCCAACAGCCAGATCAACGCTATTTTCCATTTGGGCTGCCGAAATCACAGTACTGCCGCAAAAATATTGCACAAAACCATTCTGGCCCCGAACAGCCTGAAATCACGATCGACCGTTCGGACCGGCACGAATTTCGTTCCAGCCCCTGCGCCGAAGAAAATCACTATTCACCCCCCAACAGCCAGATCGACGCTATTTTCCATTTGGGCTGCCGAAATCACAGTACTGCCGCAAAAATGTTGCGCACCACCATTCTGGCCCCGAACAGCCTGAAATCACGATCGGCCGTTCGGACCGGCACCAATTTCGTTCCAGCCCCTGCACCGACGAAAATCACTATTCACCCCTGAACAGCCAGATCGACGCTATTTTCCATCTGGCCTGCCGAAATCACAGTACTGCCGCAAAAATATTGCACACCACCATTCTGGCCCCGAACAGCCTGAAATCACAATCGGCCGTTCGGACCGGCACGAATTTCGTTCCAGCCCCTGCGCCGACGAAAATCACTATTCACCCCCCAACAGCCAGATCAACGCTATTTTCTATTTGGGCTGCCGAAATCACAGTACTGCCGCAAAAATGTTGCACACCACCATTCTGGCCCCGAACAGCCTGAAATCACGATCGGCCGTTCGGACCGGCACCAATTTCGTTCCAGCCCCTGCACCGACGAAAATCACTATTCACCCCTGAACAGCCAGATCGACGCTATTTTCCATCTGGGGTGCCGAAATCACAGTACTGCCGCAAAAATATTGCACAAAACCATTCGGGCCCCGAACAGCCTGAAATCACGATCGACTGTTCGGACCGGCCCGAAATTCGTTCCTCCCCCTGCACCGACGAAAATCACTATTCACCCCCCAACAGCCAGATCGACGCTATTTTCCATCTGGGCTGCCGAAATCACAGTACTGCCGCAAAAATATTGCACAAAACCATTCTGGCCCCGAACAGCCTGAAATCACGATCGACCGTTCGGACCGGCACGAATTTCGTTCCAGCCCCTGCGCCGACGAAAATCACTATTCACCCCCCAACAGCCAGATCGACGCTATTTTCCATTTGGGCTGCCGAAATCACAGTACTGCCGCAAAAATGTTGCACACCACCATTCTGGCCCCGAACAGCCTGAAATCACGATCGGCCGTTCGGACCGGCACCAATTTCGTTCCAGCCCCTGCACCGACGAAAATCACTATTCACCCCTAAACAGCCAGATAGACGCTATTTTCAATCTGGGCTGTCGAAATCCCAGTACTGCCGCAAAAATATTGCCCCAAAACCATTCTGGTCCTGAACAGCCTGAGATCACGATCGGCTGTTCGGACCGGCACGAATTTCGTTCCAGCCCCTGCACCGACGAAAATCACTATTCACCCCCCAACAGCCAGATCGACGCTATTTTCCATCTAGGGAGCCGAAATCACAATACTGCCGCAAAAATATTGCACAAAACCATTCTGGCCCCGAACAGCCTGAAATCACGATCGTCTGTTCGGACCGGCACGAAATTCGTTCCTCCCCCTGCACCGACGAAAATCACTATTCACCCCCCAACAGCCAGATCGACGCTATTTTCCATCTGGGCTGCCGAAATCACAGTACTGCCGCAAAAATATTGCACAAAACCATTCTGGCCCCGAACAGCCTGAAATCACGATCGACCGTTCGAACCGGCACGAATTTCGTTCCAGCCCCTGCGCCGACGAAAATCACTATTCACCCCCCAACAGCCAGATCGATGCTATTTTCCATTTGGGCTGCCGAAATCACAGTACTGCCGCAAAAATGTTGCACACCACCATTCTGGCCCCGAACAGCCTGAAATCACGATCGGCCGTTCGGACCGGCACGAATTTCGTTCCAGCCCCTGCGCCGACGAAAATCACTATTCACCCCCCAACAGCCAGATCGACGCTATTTTCTATTTGGGCTGCCGAAATCACAGTACTGCCGCAAAAATGTTGCACACCACCATTCTGGCCCCGAACAGCCTGAAATCACGATCGGCCGTTCGGACCGGCACCAATTTCGTTCCAGCCCCTGCACCGACGAAAATCACTATTCACCCCTGAACAGCCAGATCGACGCTATTTTCCATCTGGGCTGCCGAAATCACAGTACTGCTGCAAAAATATTGCACAAAACCATTCTGGCCCCGAACAGCCTGGAATCACGATCGACTGTTCGGACCGGCACGAAATTCGTTCCTCCCCCTGCGCCGACGAAAATCACTATTCACCGCCCAACAGCCAGATCGACGCTATTTTCAATCTGGGCTGTCGAAATCCCAGTACTGCCGCAAAAATATTGCCCCAAAACCATTCTGGCCCCGAACAGCCTGAAATCACGATCGGCCGTTCGGACCGGCTCGAATTTCGTTCCAGCCCCTGCACCGACGAAAATCACTATTCACCCCCCAACAGCCAGATCAACGCTATTTTCCATTTGGGCTGCCGAAATCACAGTACTGCCGCAAAAATATTGCACAAAACCATTCTGGCCCCGAACAGCCTGAAATCACGATCGACCGTTCGGACCGGCACGAATTTCGTTCCAGCCCCTGCGCCGAAGAAAATCACTATTCACCCCCCAACAGCCAGATCGACGCTATTTTCCATTTGGGCTGCCGAAATCACAGTACTGCCGCAAAAATGTTGCGCACCACCATTCTGGCCCCGAACAGCCTGAAATCACGATCGGCCGTTCGGACCGGCACCAATTTCGTTCCAGCCCCTGCACCGACGAAAATCACTATTCACCCCTGAACAGCCAGATCGACGCTATTTTCCATCTGGGCTGCCGAAATCACAGTACTGCCGCAAAAATATTGCACACCACCATTCTGGCCTCGAACAGCCTGAAATCACGATCGGCCGTTCGGACCGGCACGAATTTCGTTCCAGCCCCTGCACCGACGAAAATCACTATTCACCCCTGAACAGCCAGATCGACGCTATTTTCCATCTGGGCTGCCGAAATCACAGTACTGCTGCAAAAATATTGCACAAAACCATTCTGGCCCCGAACAGCCTGAAATCACGATCGGCTGTTCGGACCGGCACGAATTTCGTTCCTCCCCTTGCGCCGACGAAAATCACTATTCACCCCCCAACAGCCAGATCGACGCTATTTTCCATCTGGGCTGCCGAAATCACAGTACTGCCGCAAAAATATTGCACACCACCATTCTGGCCTCGAACAGCCTGAAATCACGATCGGCCGTTCGGACCGGCACGAATTTCGTTCCAGCCCCTGCGCCGACGAAAATCACTATTCACCCCCCAACAGCCAGATCGACGATATTTTCTATTTGGGCTGCCGAAATCACAGTACTGCCGCAAAAATGTTGCACACCACCATTCTGGCCCCGAACAGCCTGAAATCACGATCGGCCGTTCGGACCGGCACCAATTTCGTTCCAGCCCCTGCACCGACGAAAATCACTATTCACCCCCCAACAGCCAGATCGACGCTATTTTCCATCTGGGGTGCCGAAATCACAGTACTGCCGCAAAAATATTGCACAAAACCATTCTGGCCCCGAACAGCCTGAAATCACGATCGACTGTTCGGACCGGCACGAAATTCGTTCCTCCCCCTGCACCGACGAAAATCACTATTCACCCCCCAACAGCCAGATCGACGCTATTTTCCATCTGGGCTGCCGAAATCACAGTACTGCCGCAAAAATATTGCACAAAACCATTCTGGCCCCGAACAGCCTGAAATCACGATCGACCGTTCGGACCGGCACGAATTTCGTTCCAGCCCCTGCGCCGACGAAAATCACTATTCACCCCCCAACAGCCAGATCGACGCTATTTTCCATTTGGGCTGCCGAAATCACAGTACTGCCGCAAAAATGTTGCACACCACCATTCTGGCCCCGAACAGCCTGAAATCACGATCGGCCGTTCGGACCGGCACCAATTTCGTTCCAGCCCCTGCACCGACGAAAATCACTATTCACCCCTGAACAGCCAGATCGACGCTATTTTCCATCTGGGCTGCCGAAATCACAGTACTGCTGCAAAAATATTGCACAAAACCATTCTGGCCCCGAACAGCCTGAAATCACGATCGACTGTTCGGACCGGCACGAAATTCGTTCCTCCCCCTGCGCCGACGAAAATCACTATTCACCGCCCAACAGCCAGATCGACGCTATTTTCAATCTGGGCTGTCGAAATCCCAGTACTGCCGCAAAAATATTGCCCCAAAACCATTCTGGCCCCGAACAGCCTGAAATCACGATCGGCCGTTCGGACCGGCTCGAATTTCGTTCCAGCCCCTGCACCGACGAAAATCACTATTCACCCCCCAACAGCCAGATCAACGCTATTTTCCATTTGGGCTGCCGAAATCACAGTACTGCCGCAAAAATATTGCACAAAACCATTCTGGCCCCGAACAGCCTGAAATCACGATCGACCGTTCGGACCGGCACGAATTTCGTTCCAGCCCCTGCGCCGAAGAAAATCACTATTCACCCCCCAACAGCCAGATCGACGCTATTTTCCATTTGGGCTGCCGAAATCACAGTACTGCCGCAAAAATGTTGCGCACCACCATTCTGGCCCCGAACAGCCTGAAATCACGATCGGCCGTTCGGACCGGCACCAATTTCGTTCCAGCCCCTGCACCGACGAAAATCACTATTCACCCCTGAACAGCCAGATCGACGCTATTTTCCATCTGGGCTGCCGAAATCACAGTACTGCCGCAAAAATATTGCACACCACCATTCTGGCCTCGAACAGCCTGAAATCACGATCGGCCGTTCGGACCGGCACGAATTTCGTTCCAGCCCCTGCACCGACGAAAATCACTATTCACCCCTGAACAGCCAGATCGACGCTATTTTCCATCTGGGCTGCCGAAATCACAGTACTGCTGCAAAAATATTGCACAAAACCATTCTGGCCCCGAACAGCCTGAAATCACGATCGGCTGTTCGGACCGGCACGAATTTCGTTCCTCCCCTTGCGCCGACGAAAATCACTATTCACCCCCCAACAGCCAGATCGACGCTATTTTCCATCTGGGCTGCCGAAATCACAGTACTGCCGCAAAAATATTGCACACCACCATTCTGGCCTCGAACAGCCTGAAATCACGATCGGCCGTTCGGACCGGCACGAATTTCGTTCCAGCCCCTGCGCCGACGAAAATCACTATTCACCCCCCAACAGCCAGATCGACGATATTTTCTATTTGGGCTGCCGAAATCACAGTACTGCCGCAAAAATGTTGCACACCACCATTCTGGCCCCGAACAGCCTGAAATCACGATCGGCCGTTCGGACCGGCACCAATTTCGTTCCAGCCCCTGCACCGACGAAAATCACTATTCACCCCCCAACAGCCAGATCGACGCTATTTTCCATCTGGGGTGCCGAAATCACAGTACTGCCGCAAAAATATTGCACAAAACCATTCTGGCCCCGAACAGCCTGAAATCACGATCGACTGTTCGGACCGGCACGAAATTCGTTCCTCCCCCTGCACCGACGAAAATCACTATTCACCCCCCAACAGCCAGATCGACGCTATTTTCCATCTGGGCTGCCGAAATCACAGTACTGCCGCAAAAATATTGCACAAAACCATTCTGGCCCCGAACAGCCTGAAATCACGATCGACCGTTCGGACCGGCACGAATTTCGTTCCAGCCCCTGCGCCGACGAAAATCACTATTCACCCCCCAACAGCCAGATCGACGCTATTTTCCGTTTGGGCTGCCGAAATCACAGTACTGCCGCAAAAATGTTGCACACCACCATTCTGGCCCCGAACAGCCTGAAATCACGATCGGCCGTTCGGACCGGCACCAATTTCGTTCCAGCCCCTGCACCGACGAAAATCACTATTCACCCCTGAACAGCCAGATCGACGCTATTTTCCATCTGGGCTGCCGAAATCACAGTACTGCTGCAAAAATATTGCACAAAACCATTCTGGCCCCGAACAGCCTGAAATCACGATCGGCTGTTCGGACCGGCACGAATTTCGTTCCTCCCCTTGCGCCGACGAAAATCACTATTCACCCCCCAACAGCCAGATCGACGCTATTTTCCATCTGGGCTGCCGAAATCACAGTACTGCCGCAAAAATATTGCACAAAACCATTCTGGCCCCGAACAGCCTGAAATCACGATCGGCCGTTCGGACCGGCACGAATTTCGTTCCAGCCCCTGCACCGACGAAAATCACCATTCTCCCCTGAACAGCCAGATCAACGCTATTTTCCATTTGGGCTGCCGAAATTACAGTACTGCCGCAAAAATGTTGCACACCACCATTCTGGCCCCAAACAGCCTGAAATCACGATCGGCCGTTCGGACCGGCACCAATTTCGTTCCAGCCCCTGCACCGACGAAAATCACTATTCACCCCTGAACAGCCAGATAGACGCTATTTTCAATCTGGGCTGTCGAAATCCCAGTACTGCCGCAAAAATATTGCCCCAAAACCATTCTGGTCCCGAACAGCCTGAGATCACGATCGGCTGTTCGGACCGGCACGAATTTCGTTCCAGCCCCTGCACCGACGAAAATCACTATTCACCGCCCAACAGCCAGATCGACGCTATTTTCAATCTGGGCTGTCGAAATCCCAGTACTGCCGCAAAAATATTGCCCCAAAACCATTCTGGCCCCGAACAGCCTGAAATCACGATCGGCCGTTCGGACCGGCACGAAATTCGTTCCTCCCCCTGCACCGACGAAAATCACTATTCACCCCCCAACAGCCAGATCGACGCTATTTTCCATCTGGGGTGCCGAAATCACAGTACTGCCGCAAAAATATTGCACAAAACCATTCTGGCCCCGGACAGCCTGAAATCACGATCGACCGTTCGGACCGGCACGAAATTCGTTCCTCCCCCTGCACCGACGAAATTCACTATTCACCCCCCAACAGCCAGATCGACGCTATTTTCCATTTGGGCTGCCGAAATCACAGTACTGCCGCAAAAATGTTGCACACCACCATTCTGGCCCCGAACAGCCTAAAATCACGATCAGCCGTTCGGACCGGCACCAATTTCGTTCCAGCCCCTGCACCGACGAAAATCACTATTCACCCCTGAACAGCCAGATCGACGCTATTTTCCATCTGGGCTGCCGAAATCACAGTACTGCCGCAAAAATATTGCACAAAACCTTTCTGGCCCCGAACAGCCTGAAATCACGATCGGCTGTTCGGACCGGCACGAATTTCGTTCCTCCCCCTGCGCCGACGAAAATCACTATTCACCCCCCAACAGCCAGATCGACGCTATTTTCCATCTGGGCTGCCGAAATCACAGTACTGCCGCAAAAATATTGCACAAAACCATTCTGGCCCCGAACAGCCTGAAATCACGATCGGCCGTTCGGACCGGCACGAATTTCGTTCCAGCCCCTGCACCGACGAAAATCACCATTCTCCCCTGAACAGCCAGATCAACGCTATTTTCCATTTGGGCTGCCGAAATCACAGTACTGCCGCAAAAATGTTGCACACCACCATTCTGGCCCCAAACAGCCTGAAATCACGATCGGCCGTTCGGACCGGCACCAATTTCGTTCCAGCCCCTGCACCGACGAAAATCACTATTCACCCCTGAACAGCCAGATAGACGCTATTTTCAATCTGGGCTGTCGAAATCCCAGTACTGCCGCAAAAATATTGCCCCAAAACCATTCTGGTCCCGAACAGCCTGAGATCACGATCGGCTGTTCGGACCGGCCCGAATTTCGTTCCAGCCCCTGCACCGACGAAAATCACTATTCACCGCCCAACAGCCAGATCGACGCTATTTTCAATCTGGGCTGCCGAAATCCCAGTACTGCCGCAAAAATATTGCCCCAAAACCATTCTGGCCCCGAACAGCCTGAAATCACGATCGGCCGTTCGGACCGGCACGAATTTCGTTCCAGCCCCTGCGCCGACGAAAATCACTATTCACCCCCCAACAGCCAGATCGACGCTATTTTCCATCTGGGGTGCCGAAATCACAGTACTGCCGCAAAAATATTGCACAAAACCATTCTGGCCCCGAACAGCCTGAAATCACGATCGACTGTTCGGACCGACACGAAATTCGTTCCTCCCCCTGCACCGACGAAAATCACTATTCACCCCCAACAGCCAGATCGACGCTATTTTCCATCTGGGCTGCCGAAATCACAGTACTGCCGCAAAAATATTGCACAAAACCATTCTGGCCCCGAACAGCCTGAAATCACGATCGACCGTTCGGACCGGCACGAATTTCGTTCCAGCCCCTGCGCCGACGAAAATCACTATTCACCCCCCAACAGCCAGATCGACGCTATTTTCCATTTGGGCTGCCGAAATCACAGTACTGCCGCAAAAATGTTGCACACCACCATTCTGGCCCCGAACAGCCTGAAATCACGATCGGCCGTTCGGACCGGCACGAATTTCGTTCCAGCCCCTGCGCCGACGAAAATCACTATTCACCCCCCAACTGCCAGATCGACGCTATTTTCCATTTGGGCTGCCGAAATCACAGTACTGCCGCAAAAATGTTGCACACCACCATTCTGGCCCCGAACAGCCTGAAATCACGATCGGCCGTTCGGACCGGCACGAATTTCGTTCCAGCCCCTGCACCGACGAAAATCACCATTCTCCCCTGAACAGCCAGATCAACGCTATTTTCCATTTGGGCTGCCGAAATCACAGTATTGCCGCAAAAATATTGCACAAAACCATTCTGGCCCCGAACAGCCTGAAATCACGATCGACTGTTCGGACCGGCACGAAATTCGTTCCTCCCCCTGCACCGACGAAAATCACTATTCACCCCCCAACAGCCAGATCGACGCTATTTTCCATCTGGGCTGCCGAAATCACAGTACTGCCGCAAAAATATTGCACAAAACCATTCTGGCCCCGAACAGCCTGAAATCACGATCGACCGTTCGGACCGGCACGAATTTCGTTCCAGCCCCTGCGCCGACGAAAATCACTATTCACCCCCCAACAGCCAGATCGACGCTATTTTCCATCTGGGGTGCCGAAATCACAGTACTGCCGCAAAAATATTGCACAAAACCATTCTGGCCCCGAACAGCCTGAAATCACGATCGACTGTTCGGACCGACACGAAATTCGTTCCTCCCCCTGCACCGACGAAAATCACTATTCACCCCCCAACAGCCAGATCGACGCTATTTTCCATCTGGGCTGCCGAAATCACAGTACTGCCGCAAAAATATTGCACAAAACCATTCTGGCCCCGAACAGCCTGAAATCACGATCGACCGTTCGGACCGGCACGAATTTCGTTCCAGCCCCTGCGCCGACGAAAATCACTATTCACCCCCCAACAGCCAGATCGACGCTATTTTCCATTTGGGCTGCCGAAATCACAGTACTGCCGCAAAAATGTTGCACACCACCATTCTGGCCCCGAACAGCCTGAAATCACGATCGGCCGTTCGGACCGGCACGAATTTCGTTCCAGCCCCTGCACCGACGAAAATCACCATTCTCCCCTGAACAGCCAGATCAACGCTATTTTCCATTTGGGCTGCCGAAATCACAGTATTGCCGCAAAAATATTGCACAAAACCATTCTGGCCCCGAACAGCCTGAAATCACGATCGACTGTTCGGACCGGCACGAAATTCGTTCCTCCCCCTGCACCGACGAAAATCACTATTCACCCCCCAACAGCCAGATCGACGCTATTTTCCATCTGGGCTGCCGAAATCACAGTACTGCCGCAAAAATATTGCACAAAACCATTCTGGCCCCGAACAGCCTGAAATCACGATCGACCGTTCGGACCGGCACGAATTTCGTTCCAGCCCCTGCGCCGACGAAAATCACTATTCACCCCCCAACAGCCAGATCGACGCTATTTTCCATCTGGGGTGCCGAAATCACAGTACTGCCGCAAAAATATTGCACAAAACCATTCTGGCCCCGAACAGCCTGAAATCACGATCGACTGTTCGGACCGACACGAAATTCGTTCCTCTCCCTGCACCGACGAAAATCACTATTCACCCCCCAACAGCCAGATCGACGCTATTTTCCATCTGGGCTGCCGAAATCACAGTACTGCCGCAAAAATATTGCACAAAACCATTCTGGCCCCGAACAGCCTGAAATCACGATCGACCGTTCGGACCGGCACGAATTTCGTTCCAGCCCCTGCGCCGACGAAAATCACTATTCACCCCCCAACAGCCAGATCGACGCTATTTTCCATTTGGGCTGCCGAAATCACAGTACTGCCGCAAAAATGGTGCACACCACCATTCTGGCCCCGAACAGCCTGAAATCACGATCGGCCGTTCGGACCGGCACGAATTTCGTTCCAGCCCCTGCGCCGACGAAAATCACTATTCACCCCCCAACAGCCAGATCGACGCTATTTTCCATTTGGGCTGCCGAAATCACAGTACTGCCGCAAAAATGTTGCACACCACCATTCTGGCCCCGAACAGCCTGAAATCACGATCGACTGTTCGGACCGGCACGAAATTCGTTCCTCCCCCTGCACCGACGAAAATCACTATTCACCCCCCAACAGCCAGATCGACGCTATTTTCCATCTGGGGTGCCGAAATCACAGTACTGCCGCAAAAATATTGCACAAAACCATTCTGGCCCCGAACAGCCTGAAATCACGATCGACTGTTCGGACCGACACGAAATTCGTTCCTCCCCCTGCACCGACGAAAATCACTATTCACCCCCCAACAGCCAGATCGACGCTATTTTCCATTTGGGCTGCCGAAATCCCAGTACCGCCGCAAAAATGTTGCACACCACCATTCTGGCCCCGAACAGCCTGAAATCACGATCGGCCGTTCGGACCGGCACGAATTTCGTTCCAGCCCCTGCGCCGACGAAAATCACTATTCACCCCCCAACAGCCAGATCGACGCTATTTTCCATTTGGGCTGCCGAAATCACAGTACTGCCGCAAAAATGTTGCACACCACCATTCTGGCCCCGAACAGCCTGAAATCACGATCGGCCGTTCGGACCGGCACGAATTTCGTTCCAGCCCCTGCACCGACGAAAATCACCATTCTCCCCTGAACAGCCAGATCAACGCTATTTTCCATTTGGGCTGCCGAAATCACAGTACTGCCGCAAAAATGTTGCACACCACCATTCTGGCCCCAAACAGCCTGAAATCACGATCGGCCGTTCGGACCGGCACCAATTTCGTTCCAACCCCTGCACCGACGAAAATCACTATTCATCCCTGAACAGCCAGATAGACGCTATTTTCAATCTGGGCTGTCGAAATCCCAGTACTGCCGCAAAAATATTGCCCCAAAACCATTCTGGTCCCGAACAGCCTGAGATCACGATCGGCTGTTCGGACCGGCACGAATTTCGTTCCAGCCCCTGCGCCGACGAAAATCACTATTCATCGCCCAACAGCCAGATCGACGCTATTTTCAATCTGGGCTGTCGAAATCCCAGTACTGCCGCAAAAATATTGCCCCAAAACCATTCTGGCCCCGAACAGCCTGAAATCACGATCGGCCGTTCGGACCGGCACGAATTTCGTTCCAGCCCCTGCGCCGACGAAAATCACTATTCACCCCCCAACAGCCAGATCGACGCTATTTTCCATTTGGGCTGCCGAAATCACAGTACTGCCGCAAAAATGTTGCGCACCACCATTCTGGCCCCGAACAGCCTGAAATCACGATCGGCCGTTCGGACCGGCACGAATTTCGTTCCAGCCCCTGCGCCGACGAAAATCACTATTCACCCCCCAACAGCCAGATCGACGCTATTTTCCATCTGGGGTGCCGAAATCACAGTACTGCCGCAAAAATGTTGCACACCACCATTCTGGCCCCGAACAGCCTGAAATCACGATCGGCCGTTCGGACCGGCACGAATTTCGTTCCAGCCCCTGCACCGACGAAAATCACCATTCTCCCCTGAACAGCCAGATCAACGCTATTTTCCATTTGGGCTGCCGAAATCACAGTATTGCCGCAAAAATATTGCACAAAACCATTCTGGCCCCGAACAGCCTGAAATCACGATCGACCGTTCGGACCGGCACGAATTTCGTTCCAGCCCCTGCGCCGACGAAAATCACTATTCACCCCCCAACAGCCAGATCGACGCTATTTTCCATCTGGGGTGCCGAAATCACAGTACTGCCGCAAAAATATTGCACAAAACCATTCTGGCCCCGAACAGCCTGAAATCACGATCGACTGTTCGGACCGACACGAAATTCGTTCCTCTCCCTGCACCGACGAAAATCACTATTCACCCCCCAACAGCCAGATCGACGCTATTTTCCATCTGGGCTGCCGAAATCACAGTACTGCCGCAAAAATATTGCACAAAACCATTCTGGCCCCGAACAGCCTGAAATCACGATCGACCGTTCGGACCGGCACGAATTTCGTTCCAGCCCCTGCGCCGACGAAAATCACTATTCACCCCCCAACAGCCAGATCGACGCTATTTTCCATTTGGGCTGCCGAAATCACAGTACTGCCGCAAAAATGGTGCACACCACCATTCTGGCCCCGAACAGCCTGAAATCACGATCGGCCGTTCGGACCGGCACGAATTTCGTTCCAGCCCCTGCGCCGACGAAAATCACTATTCACCCCCCAACAGCCAGATCGACGCTATTTTCCATTTGGGCTGCCGAAATCACAGTACTGCCGCAAAAATGTTGCACACCACCATTCTGGCCCCGAACAGCCTGAAATCACGATCGACTGTTCGGACCGGCACGAAATTCGTTCCTCCCCCTGCACCGACGAAAATCACTATTCACCCCCCAACAGCCAGATCGACGCTATTTTCCATCTGGGGTGCCGAAATCACAGTACTGCCGCAAAAATATTGCACAAAACCATTCTGGCCCCGAACAGCCTGAAATCACGATCGACTGTTCGGACCGACACGAAATTCGTTCCTCCCCCTGCACCGACGAAAATCACTATTCACCCCCCAACAGCCAGATCGACGCTATTTTCCATTTGGGCTGCCGAAATCCCAGTACCGCCGCAAAAATGTTGCACACCACCATTCTGGCCCCGAACAGCCTGAAATCACGATCGGCCGTTCGGACCGGCACGAATTTCGTTCCAGCCCCTGCGCCGACGAAAATCACTATTCACCCCCCAACAGCCAGATCGACGCTATTTTCCATTTGGGCTGCCGAAATCACAGTACTGCCGCAAAAATGTTGCACACCACCATTCTGGCCCCGAACAGCCTGAAATCACGATCGGCCGTTCGGACCGGCACGAATTTCGTTCCAGCCCCTGCACCGACGAAAATCACCATTCTCCCCTGAACAGCCAGATCAACGCTATTTTCCATTTGGGCTGCCGAAATCACAGTACTGCCGCAAAAATGTTGCACACCACCATTCTGGCCCCAAACAGCCTGAAATCACGATCGGCCGTTCGGACCGGCACCAATTTCGTTCCAACCCCTGCACCGACGAAAATCACTATTCATCCCTGAACAGCCAGATAGACGCTATTTTCAATCTGGGCTGTCGAAATCCCAGTACTGCCGCAAAAATATTGCCCCAAAACCATTCTGGTCCCGAACAGCCTGAGATCACGATCGGCTGTTCGGACCGGCACGAATTTCGTTCCAGCCCCTGCGCCGACGAAAATCACTATTCATCGCCCAACAGCCAGATCGACGCTATTTTCAATCTGGGCTGTCGAAATCCCAGTACTGCCGCAAAAATATTGCCCCAAAACCATTCTGGCCCCGAACAGCCTGAAATCACGATCGGCCGTTCGGACCGGCACGAATTTCGTTCCAGCCCCTGCGCCGACGAAAATCACTATTCACCCCCCAACAGCCAGATCGACGCTATTTTCCATTTGGGCTGCCGAAATCACAGTACTGCCGCAAAAATGTTGCGCACCACCATTCTGGCCCCGAACAGCCTGAAATCACGATCGGCCGTTCGGACCGGCACGAATTTCGTTCCAGCCCCTGCGCCGACGAAAATCACTATTCACCCCCCAACAGCCAGATCGACGCTATTTTCCATCTGGGGTGCCGAAATCACAGTACTGCCGCAAAAATGTTGCACACCACCATTCTGGCCCCGAACAGCCTGAAATCACGATCGGCCGTTCGGACCGGCACGAATTTCGTTCCAGCCCCTGCACCGACGAAAATCACCATTCTCCCCTGAACAGCCAGATCAACGCTATTTTCCATTTGGGCTGCCGAAATCACAGTATTGCCGCAAAAATATTGCACAAAACCATTCTGGCCCCGAACAGCCTGAAATCACGATCGACCGTTCGGACCGGCACGAATTTCGTTCCAGCCCCTGCGCCGACGAAAATCACTATTCACCCCCCATCAGCCAGATCGACGCTATTTTCCATTTGGGCTGCCGAAATCACAGTACTGCCGCAAAAATATTGCACAAAACCATTCTGGCCCCGAACAGCCTGAAATCACGATCGGCCGTTCGGACCGGCACGAATTTCGTTCCAGCCCCTGCACCGACGAAAATCACCATTCTCCCCTGAACAGCCAGATCAACGCTATTTTCCATTTGGGCTGCCGAAATCACAGTACTGCCGCAAAAATGTTGCACACCACCATTCTGGCCCCAAACAGCCTGAAATCACGATCGGCCGTTCGGACCGGCACCAATTTCGTTCCAACCCCTGCACCGACGAAAATCACTATTCACCCCTGAACAGCCAGATAGACGCTATTTTCAATCTGGGCTGTCGAAATCCCAGTACTGCCGCAAAAATATTGCCCCAAAACCATTCTGGTCCCGAACAGCCTGAGATCACGATCGGCTGTTCGGACCGGCACGAATTTCGTTCCAGCCCCTGCGCCGACGAAAATCACTATTCATCGCCCAACAGCCAGATCGACGCTATTTTCAATCTGGGCTGTCGAAATCCCAGTACTGCCGCAAAAATATTGCCCCAAAACCATTCTGGCCCCGAACAGCCTGAAATCACGATCGGCCGTTCGGACCGGCACGAATTTCGTTCCAGCCCCTGCGCCGACGAAAATCACTATTCACCCCCCAACAGCCAGATCGACGCTATTTTCCATTTGGGCTGCCGAAATCACAGTACTGCCGCAAAAATGTTGCACACCACCATTCTGGCCCCGAACAGCCTGAAATCACGATCGGCCGTTCGGACCGGCACGAATTTCGTTCCAGCCCCTGCGCCGACGAAAATCACTATTCACCCCCCAACAGCCAGATCGACGCTATTTTCCATTTGGGCTGCCGAAATCACAGTACTGCCGCAAAAATGTTGCACACCACCATTCTGGCCCCGAACAGCCTGAAATCACGATCGGCCGTTCGGACCGGCACGAATTTCGTTCCAGCCCCTGCACCGACGAAAATCACCATTCTCCCCTGAACAGCCAGATCAACGCTATTTTCCATTTGGGCTGCCGAAATCACAGTATTGCCGCAAAAATATTGCACAAAACCATTCTGGCCCCGAACAGCCTGAAATCACGATCGACCGTTCGGACCGGCACGAATTTCGTTCCAGCCCCTGCGCCGACGAAAATCACTATTCACCCCCCATCAGCCAGATCGACGCTATTTTCCATTTGGGCTGCCGAAATCACAGTACTGCCGCAAAAATATTGCACAAAACCATTCTGGCCCCGAACAGCCTGAAATCACGATCGGCCGTTCGGACCGGCACGAATTTCGTTCCAGCCCCTGCACCGACAAAAATCACCATTCTCCCCTGAACAGCCAGATCAACGCTATTTTCCATTTGGGCTGCCGAAATCACAGTACTGCCGCAAAAATGTTGCACACCACCATTCTGGCCCCAAACAGCCTGAAATCACGATCGGCCGTTCGGACCGGCACCAATTTCGTTCCAACCCCTGCACCGACGAAAATCACTATTCACCCCTGAACAGCCAGATAGACGCTATTTTCAATCTGGGCTGTCGAAATCCCAGTACTGCCGCAAAAATATTGCCCCAAAACCATTCTGGTCCCGAACAGCCTGAGATCACGATCGGCTGTTCGGACCGGCACGAATTTCGTTCCAGCCCCTGCGCCGACGAAAATCACTATTCATCGCCCAACAGCCAGATCGACGCTATTTTCAATCTGGGCTGTCGAAATCCCAGTACTGCCGCAAAAATATTGCCCCAAAACCATTCTGGCCCCGAACAGCCTGAAATCACGATCGGCCGTTCGGACCGGCACGAATTTCGTTCCAGCCCCTGCGCCGACGAAAATCACTATTCACCCCCCAACAGCCAGATCGACGCTATTTTCCATCTGGGGTGCCGAAATCACAGTACTGCCGCAAAAATGTTGCACACCACCATTCTGGCCCCGAACAGCCTGAAATCACGATCGGCCGTTCGGACCGGCACGAATTTCGTTCCAGCCCCTGCACCGACGAAAATCACCATTCTCCCCTGAACAGCCAGATCGACGCTATTTTCCATCTGGGCTGCCGAAATCACAGTACTGCCGCAAAAATATTGCACAAAACCATTCTGGCCCCGAACAGCCTGAAATCACGATCGGCCGTTCGGACCGGCACGAATTTCGTTCCAGCCCCTGCACCGACGAAAATCACCATTCTCCCCTGAACAGCCAGATCAACGCTATTTTCCATTTGGGCTGCCGAAATCACAGTACTGCCGCAAAAATGTTGCACACCACCATTCTGGCCCCAAACAGCCTGAAATCACGATCGGCCGTTCGGACCGGCACCAATTTCGTTCCAACCCCTGCACCGACGAAAATCACTATTCACCCCTGAACAGCCAGATAGACGCTATTTTCAATCTGGGCTGTCGAAATCCCAGTACTGCCGCAAAAATATTGCCCCAAAACCATTCTGGTCCCGAACAGCCTGAGATCACGATCGGCTGTTCGGACCGGCACGAATTTCGTTCCAGCCCCTGCGCCGACGAAAATCACTATTCATCGCCCAACAGCCAGATCGACGCTATTTTCAATCTGGGCTGTCGAAATCCCAGTACTGCCGCAAAAATATTGCCCCAAAACCATTCTGGCCCCGAACAGCCTGAAATCACGATCGGCCGTTCGGACCGGCACGAATTTCGTTCCAGCCCCTGCGCCGACGAAAATCACTATTCACCCCCCAACAGCCAGATCGACGCTATTTTCCATCTGGGGTGCCGAAATCACAGTACTGCCGCAAAAATGTTGCACACCACCATTCTGGCCCCGAACAGCCTGAAATCACGATCGGCCGTTCGGACCGGCACGAATTTCGTTCCAGCCCCTGCACCGACGAAAATCACCATTCTCCCCTGAACAGCCAGATCGACGCTATTTTCCATCTGGGCTGCCGAAATCACAGTACTGCCGCAAAAATATTGCACAAAACCATTTTGGCCCCGAACAGCCTGAAATCACGATCGACCGTTCGGACCGGCACGAATTTCGTTCCAGCCCCTGCGCCGACGAAAATCACTATTCACCCCCCAACAGCCAGATCGACGCTATTTTCCATTTGGGCTGCCAAAATCACAGTACTGCCGCAAAAATGTTGCACACCACCATTCTGGCCCCGAACAGCCTGAAATCCCGATCGGCCGTTCGGACTGGCACGAATTTCGTTCCAGCCCCTGCACAGACGAAAATCACCATTCTCCCCTGAACAGCCAGATCAACGCTATTTTCCATTTGGGCTGCCGAAATCACAGTACTGCCGCAAAAATATTGCACAAAACCATTCTGGCCCCGAACAGCCTGAAATCACGATCGGCCGTTCGGACTGGCACGAATTTCGTTCCAGCCCCTGCACCGACGAAAATCACCATTCTCCCCTGAACAGCCAGATCAACGCTATTTTCCATTTGGGCTGCCGAAATCACAGTACTGCCGCAAAAATATTGCACAAAACCATTCTGGCCCCGAATAGCCTGAAATCACGATCGACCGTTCGGACCGGCACGAATTTCGTTCCAGCCCTTGCGCCGACGAAAATCACTATTCACCCCCCAACAGCCAGATCGACGCTATTTTCCATTTGGGCTGCCGAAATCACAGTACTGCCGCAAAAATGTTGCACACCACCATTCTGGCCCCAAACAGCCTGAAATCACGATCGGCCGTTCGGACCGGCACCAATTTCGTTCCAGCCCCTGCACCGACGAAAATCACTATTCACCCCTGAACAGCCAGATAGACGCTATTTTCAATCTGGGCTGTCGAAATCCCAGTACTGCCGCAAAAATATTGCCCCAAAACCATTCTGGTCCCGAACAGCCTGAGATCACGATCGGCTGTTCGGACCGGCACGAATTTCGTTCCAGCCCCTGCACCGACGAAAATCACTATTCACCGCCCAACAGCCAGATCGACACTATTTTCAATCTGGGCTGCCGAAATCCCAGTACTGCCGCAAAAATATTGCCCCAAAACCATTCTGGCCCCGAACAGCCTGAAATCACGATCGGCCGTTCGGACCGGCACGAATTTCGTTCCAGCCCCTGCTCCGACGAAAATCACTATTCACCCCCCAACAGCCAGATCGACGCTATTTTCCATCTGGGGTGCCGAAATCACAGTACTGCCGCAAAAATATTGCACAAAACCATTCTGGCCCCGAACAGCCTGAAATCCCGATCGACTGTTCGGACCGGCACGAAATTCGTTCCTCCCCCTGCACCGACGAAAATCACTATTCACCCCCCAACAGCCAGATCGACGCTATTTTCCATCTGGGCTGCCGAAATCACAGTACTGCCGCAAAAATATTGCACAAAACCATTCTGGCCCCGAACAGCCTGAAATCACGATCGGCCGTTCGGACCGGCACCAATTTCGTTCCAGCCCCTGCACCGACGAAAATCACTATTCACCCCTGAACAGCCAGATCGACGCTATTTTCCATCTGGAATGCCGAAATCACAGTACTGCCGCAAAAATATTGCACAAAACCATTCTGGCCCCGAACAGCCTGAAATCACGATCGGCTGTTCGGACCGGCACGAATTTCGTTCCTCCCCCTGCGCCGACGAAAATCAGTATTCACCCCCCAACAGCCAGATCGACGCTATTTTCCATCTGGGTTGCCGAAATCACAGTACTGCCGCAAAAATATTGCACAAAACCATTCTGGCCACGAACAGCCTGAAATCACGATCGGCCGTTCGGACCGGCCCGAATTTCGTTCCAGCCCCTGCACTGACGAAAATCACCATTCTCCCCTGAACAGCCAGATCAACGCTATTTTCCATTTGGGCTGCCGAAATCACAGTACTGCCGCAAAAATATTGCACAAAACCATTCTGGCCCCGAACAGCCTGAAATCACGATCGACCGTTCGGACCGGCACGAATTTCGTTCCAGCCCCTGCGCCGACGAAAATCACTATTCACCCCCCAACAGCCAGATCGACGCTATTTTCCATTTGGGCTGCCGAAATCACAGTACTGCCGCAAAAATGTTGCACACCACCATTCTGGCCCCGAACAGCCTGAAATCACGATCGGCCGTTCGGACCGGCACCAATTTCGTTCCAGCCCCTGCACCGACGAAAATCACTATTCACCCCTGAACAGCCAGATCGACGCTATTTTCCATCTGGGCAGCCGAAATCACAGTACTGCCGCAAAAATATTGCACAAAACCATTCTGGCCCCGAACAGCCTGAAATCACGATCGACCGTTCGGACCGGCACGAATTTCGTTCCAGCCCCTGCGCCGACGAAAATCACTATTCACCCCCCAACAGCCAGATCGACGCTATTTTCCATCTGGGCTGCCGAAATCACAGTACTGCCGCAAAAATATTGCACAAAACCATTCTGGCCCCGAACAGCCTGAAATCACGATCGGCCGTTCGGACCGGCACCAATTTCGTTCCAGCCCCTGCACCGACGAAAATCACCATTCTCCCCTGAACAGCCAGATCAACGCTATTTTCCATTTGGGCTGCCGAAATCACAGTACTGCCGCAAAAATGTTGCACACCACCATTCTGGCCCCGAACAGCCTGAAATCACGATCGGCCGTTCGGACCGGCACCAATTTCGTTCCAGCCCCTGCACCGACGAAAATCACTATTCACCGCCCAACAGCCAGATCGACGCTATTTTCAATCTGGGCTGTCGAAATCCCAGTACTGCCGCAAAAATATTGCCCCATAACCATTCTGGCCCCGAACAGCCTGAAATCACGATCGGCCGTTCGGACCGGCACGAATTTCGTTCCAGCCCCTGCACCGACGAAAATCACTATTCACCCCCCAACAGCCAGATCGACACTATTTTCCATCTGGGGTGCCGAAATCACAGTACTGCCGCAAAAATATTGCACAAAACCATTCTGGCCCCGAACAGCCTGAAATCACGATCGACCGTTCGGACCGGCACGAATTTCGTTCCAGCCCCTGCGCCGACGAAAATCACTATTCACCCCCCAACAGCCAGATCGACGCTATTTTCCATTTGGGCTGCCGAAATCACAGTACTGCCGCAAAAAAGTTGCACACCACCATTCTGGCCCCGAAGAGCCTGAAATCACGATCGGCCGTTCGGACTGGCACGAATTTCGTTCCAGCCCCTGCACCGACGAAAATCACCATTCTCCCCTGAACAGCCAGATCAACGCTATTTTCCATTTGGGCTGCCGAAATCACAGTACTGCGGCAAAAATATTGCACAAAACCATTCTGGCCCCGAATAGCCTGAAATCACGATCGACCGTTCGGACCGGCACGAATTTCGTTCCAGCCCCTGCACCGACGAAAATCACTATTCACCCCCCAACAGCCAGATCGACGCTATTTTCCATTTGGGCTGCCGAAATCACAGTACTGCCGCAAAAATGTTGCACACCACCATTCTGGCCCCGAACAGCCTGAAATCACGATCGGCCGTTCGGACCGGCACGAATTTCGTTCCAGCCCCTGCACCGACGAAAATCACTATTCACCCCCCAACAGCCAGATCGACGCTATTTTCCATCTGGGGTGCCGAAATCACAGTACTGCCGCAAAAATATTGCACAAAACCATTCTGGCCCCGAACAGCCTGAAATCACGATCGACTGTTCGGACCGGCACGAAATTCGTTCCTCCCCCTGCACCGACGAAAATCACTATTCACCCCCCAACAGCCAGATCGACGCTATTTTCCATCTGGGCTGCCGAAATCACAGTACTGCCGCAAAAATATTGCACAAAACCATTCTGGCCCCGAACAGCCTGAAATCACGATCGACCGTTCGGACCGGCACGAATTTCGTTCCAGCTCCTGCGCCGACGAAAATCACTATTCACCCCCCAACAGCCAGATCGACGCTATTTTCCATTTGGGCTGCCGAAATCACAGTACTGCCGCAAAAATGTTGCACACCACCATTCTGGCCCCGAACAGCCTGAAATCACGATCGGCCGTTCGGACCGGCACGAATTTCGTTCCAGCCCCTGCACCGACGAAAATCACCATTCTCCCCTGAACAGCCAGATCGACGCTATTTTCAATCTGGGCTGTCGAAATCCCAGTACTGCCGCAAAAATATTGCCCCATAACCATTCTGGCCCCGAACAGCCTGAAATCACGATCGGCCGTTCGGACCGGCACGAATTTCGTTCCAGCCCCTGCACCGACGAAAATCACTATTCACCCCCCAACAGCCAGATCGACACTATTTTCCATCTGGGGTGCCGAAATCACAGTACTGCCGCAAAAATATTGCACAAAACCATTCTGGCCCCGAACAGCCTGAAATCACGATCGACCGTTCGGACCGGCACGAATTTCGTTCCAGCCCCTGCGCCGACGAAAATCACTATTCACCCCCCAACAGCCAGATCGACGCTATTTTCCATTTGGGCTGCCGAAATCACAGTACTGTCGCAAAAATGTTGCACACCACCATTCTGGCCCCGAACAGCCTGAAATCACGATCGGCCGTTCGGACTGGCACGAATTTCGTTCCAGCCCCTGCACCGACGAAAATCACCATTCTCCCCTGAACAGCCAGATCAACGCTATTTTCCATTTGGGCTGCCGAAATCACAGTACTGCCGCAAAAATATTGCACAAAACCATTCTGGCCCCGAATAGCCTGAAATCACGATCGACCGTTCGGACCGGCACGAATTTCGTTCCAGCCCCTGCGCCGACGAAAATCACTATTCACCCCCCAACAGCCAGATCGACGCTATTTTCCATTTGGGCTGCCGAAATCACAGTACTGCCGCAAAAATGTTGCACACCACCATTCTGGCCCCGAACAGCCTGAAATCACGATCGGCCGTTCGGACCGGCACGAATTTCGTTCCAGCCCCTGCACCGACGAAAATCACCATTCTCCCCTGAACAGCCAGATCGACGCTATTTTCAATCTGGGCTGTCGAAATCCCAGTACTGCCGCAAAAATATTGCCCCATAACCATTCTGGCCCCGAACAGCCTGAAATCACGATCGGCCGTTCGGACCGGCACGAATTTCGTTCCAGCCCCTGCACCGACGAAAATCACTATTCACCCCCCAACAGCCAGATCGACACTATTTTCCATCTGGGGTGCCGAAATCACAGTACTGCCGCAAAAATATTGCACAAAACCATTCTGGCCCCGAACAGCCTGAAATCACGATCGACCGTTCGGACCGGCACGAATTTCGTTCCAGCCCCTGCGCCGACGAAAATCACTATTCACCCCCCAACAGCCAGATCGACGCTATTTTCCATTTGGGCTGCCGAAATCACAGTACTGTCGCAAAAATGTTGCACACAACCATTCTGGCCCCGAACAGCCTGAAATCCCGATCGGCCGTTCGGACCGGCACCAATTTCGTTCCAGCACTTGCACCGACGAAAATCACCATTCTCCCCTGAACAGCCAGATCAACGCTATTTTCCATTTGGGCTGCCGAAATCACAGTACTGCCGCAAAAATATTGCACAAAACCATTCTGGCCCCGAACAGCCTGAAATCACGATCGACTGTTCGGACCGGCACGAAATTCGTTCCTCCCCCTGCACCGACGAAAATCACTATTCACCCCCCGACAGCCAGATCGACGCTATTTTCCATCTGGGCTGCCGAAATCACAGTACTGCCGCAAAAATATTGCACAAAACCATTCTGGCCCCGAACAGCCTGAAATCACGATCGACCGTTTGGACCGGCACGAATTTCGTTCCAGCCCCTGCGCCGACGAAAATCACTATTCACCCCCCAACAGCCAGATCGACGCTATTTTCCATTTGGGCTGCCGAAATCACAGTACTGCCGCAAAAATGTTGCACACCACCATTCTGGCCCCGAACAGCCTGAAATCACGATCGGCCGTTCGGACCGGCACGAATTTCGTTCCAGCCCCTGCACCGACGAAAATCACTATTCACCCCCCAACAGCCAGATCGACGCTATTTTCCATCTGGGGTGCCGAAATCACAGTACTGCCGCAAAAATATTGCACAAAACCATTCTGGCCCCGAACAGCCTGAAATCACGATCGACTGTTCGGACCGGCACGAAATTCGTTCCTCCCCCTGCACCGACGAAAATCACTATTCACCCCCCAACAGCCAGATCGACGCTATTTTCCATCTGGGCTGCCGAAATCACAGTACTGCCGCAAAAATATTGCACAAAACCATTCTGGCCCCGAACAGCCTGAAATCACGATCGACCGTTCGGACCGGCACGAATTTCGTTCCAGCCCCTGCGCCGACGAAAATCACTATTCACCCCCCAACAGCCAGATCGACGCTATTTTCCATTTGGGCTGCCGAAATCACAGTACTGCCGCAAAAATGTTGCACACCACCATTCTGGCCCCGAACAGCCTGAAATCACGATCGGCCGTTCGGACCGGCACGAATTTCGTTCCAGCCCCTGCACCGACGAAAATCACCATTCTCCCCTGAACAGCCAGATCCACGCTATTTTCCATTTGGGCTGCCGAAATCACAGTACTGCCGCAAAAATATTGCACAAAACCATTCTGGCCCCGAACAGCCTAAAATCACGATCGACCGTTCGGACCGGCACGAATTTCGTTCCAGCCCCTGCGCCGACGAAAATCACTATTCACCCCCCATCAGCCAGATCGACGCTATTTTCCATTTGGGCTGCCGAAATCACAGTACTGCCGCAAAAATGTTGCACACCTCCATTCTGGCCCCGAACAGCCTGAAATCACGATCGGCCGTTCGGACCGGCACAAATTTCTTTCCTCCCCCTGCGCCGACGAAAATCACTATTCACCCCTGAACAGCCAGATCGACGCTATTTTCCATCTGGGCTGCCGAAATCACAGTACTGCCGCAAAAATATTGCACAAAACCATTCTGGCCCCGAACAGCCTGAAATCACGATCGGCCGTTCGGACCGGCACGAATTTCGTTCCAGCCCCTGCACCGACGAAAATCACCATTCTCCCCTGAACAGCCAGATCAACGCTATTTTCCATTTGGGCTGCCGAAATCACAGTACTGCCGCAAAAATGTTGCACACCACCATTCTGGCCCCAAACAGCCTGAAATCACGATCGGCCGTTCGGACCGGCACCAATTTCGTTCCAGCCCCTACACCGACGAAAATCACTATTCACCCCTGAACAGCCAGATAGACGCTATTTTCAATCTGGGCTGTCGAAATCCCAGTACTGCTGCAAAAATATTGCCCCAAAACCATTCTGGTCCCGAACAGCCTGAGATCACGATCGGCTGTTCGGACCGGCACGAATTTCGTTCCAGCCCCTGGGCCGACGAAAATCACTATTCACCGCCCAACAGCCAGATCGACGCTATTTTCAATCTGGGCTGTCGAAATCCCAGTACTGCCGCAAAAATATTGCCCCAAAACCATTCTGGCCCCGAACAGCCTGAAATCACGATCGGCCGTTCGGACCGGCACGAATTTCGTTCCAGCCCCTGCACCGACGAAAATCACTATTCACCCCCCAACAGCCAGATCGACGCTATTTTCCATCTGGGGTGCCGAAATCACAGTACTGCCGCAAAAATATTGCACAAAACCATTCTGGCCCCGAACAGCCTGAAATCACGATCGACTGTTCGGACCGGCACGAAATTCGTTCCTCCCCCTGCACCGACGAAAATCACTATTCACCCCTGAACAGCCAGATCGACGCTATTTTCCATCTGGGCTGCCGAAATCACAGTACTGCCGCAAAAATATTGCACAAAACCATTCTGGCCCCGAACAGCCTGAAATCACGATCGGCTGTTCGGACCGGCACGAATTTCGTTCCTCCCCATGCGCCGACGAAAATCACTATTCACCCCCCAACAGCCAGATCGACGCTATTTTCCATCTGGGCTGCCGAAATCACAGTACTGCCGCAAAAATGTTGCACACCACCATTCTGGCCCCGAACAGCCTGAAATCACGATCGGCCGTTCGGACTGGCACGAATTTCGTTCCAGCCCCTGCACCGACGAAAATCACCATTCTCCCCTGAACAGCCAGATCAACGCTATTTTCCATTTGGGCTGCCGAAATCACAGTACTGCCGCAAAAATATTGCACAAAACCATTCTGGCCCCGAATAGCCTGAAATCACGATCGACCGTTCGGACCGGCACGAATTTCGTTCCAGCCCCTGCACCGACGAAAATCACTATTCACCCCTGAACAGCCAGATAGACGCTATTTTCAATCTGGGCTGTCGAAATCCCAGTACTGCCGCAAAAATATTGCCCCAAAACCATTCTGGCCCCGAACAGCCTGAAATCACGATCGGCCGTTCGGACCGGCACGAATTTCGTTCCAGCCCCTGCACCGACGAAAATCACTATTCACCCCCCAACAGCCAGATCGACGCTATTTTCCATCTGGGGTGCCGAAATCACAGTACTGCCGCAAAAATATTGCACAAAACCATTCTGGCCCCGAACAGCCTGAAATCACGATCGACTGTTCGGACCGGCACGAAATTCGTTCCTCCCCCTGCACCGACGAAAATCACTATTCACCCCTGAACAGCCAGATCGACGCTATTTTCCATCTGGGCTGCCGAAATCACAGTACTGCCGCAAAAATATTGCACAAAACCATTCTGGCCCCGAACAGCCTGAAATCACGATCGGCTGTTCGGACCGGCACGAATTTCGTTCCTCCCCTTGCGCCGACGAAAATCACTATTCACCCCCCAACAGCCAGATCGACGCTATTTTCCATCTGGGCTGCCGAAATCACAGTACTGCCGCAAAAATGTTGCACACCACCATTCTGGCCCCGAACAGCCTGAAATCACGATCGGCCGTTCGGACTGGCACGAATTTCGTTCCAGCCCCTGCACCGACGAAAATCACCATTCTCCCCTGAACAGCCAGATCAACGCTATTTTCCATTTGGGCTGCCGAAATCACAGTACTGCCGCAAAAATATTGCACAAAACCATTCTGGCCCCGAATAGCCTGAAATCACGATCGACCGTTCGGACCGGCACGAATTTCGTTCCAGCCCCTGCACCGACGAAAATCACTATTCACCCCTGAACAGCCAGATAGACGCTATTTTCAATCTGGGCTGTCGAAATCCCAGTACTGCCGCAAAAATGTTGCACACCACCATTCTGGCCCCGAACAGCCTGAAATCACGATCGGCCGTTCGGACCGGCACCAATTTCGTTCCAGCCCGTGCACCGACGAAAATCACTATTCACCGCCCAACAGCCAGATCGACGGTATTTTCCATCTGGGCTGCCGAAATCACAGTACTGCCGCAAAAATATTGCACAGAACCATTCTGGCCCCGAACAGCCTGAAATCACGATCGACCGTTCGGACCGGCACGAAATTCGTTCCTCCCCCTGCACCGACGAAAATCACTATTCACACCCCAACAGCCAGATCGACGCTATTTTCCATCTGGGCTGCCGAAATCACAGTACTGCCGCAAAAATATTGCACACCATCATTCTGGCCCCGAACAGCCTGAAATCACGATCGGCCGTTCGGGCCGGCACGAATTCCGTTCCAGCCCCTGCACCGACGAAAATCACCATTCTCCCCTGAACAGCCAGATCAACGCTATTTTCCATTTGGGCTGCCGAAATCACAGTACTGCCGCAAAAATATTGCCCCAAAACCATTCTGGTCCCGAACAGCCTGAGATCACGATCGGCTGTTCGGACCGGCACGAATTTCGTTCCAGCCCCTGCACCGACGAAAATCACTATTCACCCCCCAACAGCCAGATCGACGCTATTTTCAATCTGGGCTGCCGAAATCACAGTACTGCCGCAAAAATATTGCACAAAACCATTCTTGCCCCGAACAGCCTGAAATCACGATCGGCTGTTCGGACCGGCACGAATTTCGTTCCAGCCCCTGCGCCGACGAAAATCCCTATTCACCCCCCAACAGCCAGATCGACGCTATTTTCCATCTGGGCTGCCGAAATCACAGTACTGCCGCAAAAATATTGCACAAAACCATTCTGGCCCCGAACAGCCTGAAATCACGATCGGCCGTTCGGACCGGCACGAATTTCGTTCCAGCCCCTGCGCCGACGAAAATCACTATTCACCCCCCAACAGCCAGATCGACGCTATTTTCCATCTGGGCTGCCGAAATCACAGTACTGCCGCAAAAATATTGCACAAAACCATTCTGGCCCCGAACAGCCAGAAATCACGATCGGCCGTTCGGACCGGCACCAATTTCGTTTCAGCCCCTGCACCGACAAAAATCACTATTCACCCCTGAACAGCCAGATAGACGCTATTTTCAATCTGGGCTGCCGAAATCACAGTACTGCCGCAAAAATATTGCCCCAAAACCATTCTGGTCCCGAACAGCCTGAGATCACGATCGGCTGTTCGGACCGGCACGAATTTCGTTCCAGCCCCTGCACCGACGAAAATCACTATTCACCCCCCAACAGCCAGATCGACGCTATTTTCAATCTGGGCTGCCGAAATCACAGTACTGCCGCAAAAATATTGCACAAAACCATTCTTGCCCCGAACAGCCTGAAATCACGATCGGCTGTTCGGACCGGCACGAATTTCGTTCCAGCCCCTGCGCCGACGAAAATCACTATTCACCCCCCAACAGCCAGATCGACGCTATTTTCCATCTGGGGTGCCGAAATCACAGTACTGCCGTAAAAATGTTGCACAAAACCATTCTGGCACCGAACAGCCTGAAATCACGATCGGCCGTTCGGACCGGCACGAATTTCGTTCCAGCCCCTGCACCGACGAAAATCACCATTCTCCCCTGAACAGCCAGATCAACGCTATTTTCCATTTGGGCTGCCGAAATCACAGTACTGCCGCAAAAATATTGCACAAAACCATTCTGGCCCCGAATAGCCTGAAATCACGATCGACCGTTCGGACCGGCACGAATTTCGTTCCAGCCCCTGCGCCGACGAAAATCACTATTCACCCCCCAACAGCCAGATCGACGCTATTTTCCATTTGGGCTGCCGAAATCACAGTACCGCCGCAAAAATGTTGCACACCACCATTCTGGCCCCGAACAGCCTGAAATCACGATCGGCCGTTCGGACTGGCACGAATTTCGTTCCAGCCCCTGCACCGACGAAAATCACCATTCTCCCCTGAACAGCCAGATCAACGCTAATTTCCATTTGGGCTGCCGAAATCACAGTACTGCCGCAAAAATATTGCACAAAACCATTCTGGCCCCGAACAGCCTGAAATCACGATCGACCGTTCGGACCGGCACGAATTTCGTTGCAGCCCCTGCACCGACGAAAATCACTATTCACCGCCCAACAGCCAGATCGACGCTATTTTCAATCTGGGCTGTCGAAATCCCAGTACTGCCGCAAAAATATTGCCCCAAAACCATTCTGGCCCCGAACAGCCTGAAATCACGATCGGCCGTTCGGACCGGCACGAATATCGTTCCAGCCCCTGCACCGACGAAAATCACTATTCACCCCCAACAGCCAGATCGACGCTATTTTCCATCTGGGGTGCCGAAATCACAGTACTGCCGCAAAAATATTGCACAAAACCATTCTGGCCCCGAACAGCCTGAAATCACGATCGACTGTTCGGACCGGCACGAAATTCGTTCCTCCCCCTGCACCGACGAAAATCACTATTCACCCCCCAACAGCCAGATCGACGCTATTTTCCATCTGGGCTGCCGAAATCACAGTACTGCCGCAAAAATATTGCACAGAACCATTCTGGCCCCGAACAGCCTGAAATCACGATCGACCGTTCGGACCGGCACGAAATTCGTTCCTCCCCCTGCACCGACGAAAATCACTATTCACACCCCAACAGCCAGATCGACGCTATTTTCCATCTGGGCTGCCGAAATCACAGTACTGCCGCAAAAATATTGCACACCATCATTCTGGCCCCGAACAGCCTGAAATCACGATCGGCCGTTCGGACCGGCACGAATTTCGTTCCAGCCCCTGCACCGACGAAAATCACCATTCTCCCCTGAACAGCCAGATCAACGCTATTTTCCATTTGGGCTGCCGAAATCACAGTACTGCCGCAAAAATATTGCCCCAAAACCATTCTGGTCCCGAACAGCCTGAGATCACGATCGGCTGTTCGGACCGGCACGAATTTCGTTCCAGCCCCTGCACCGACGAAAATCACTATTCACCCCCCAACAGCCAGATCGACGCTATTTTCAATCTGGGCTGCCGAAATCACAGTACTGCCGCAAAAATATTGCACAAAACCATTCTTGCCCCGAACAGCCTGAAATCACGATCGGCTGTTCGGACCGGCACGAATTTCGTTCCAGCCCCTGCGCCGACGAAAATCCCTATTCACCCCCCAACAGCCAGATCGACGCTATTTTCCATCTGGGCTGCCGAAATCACAGTACTGCCGCAAAAATATTGCACAAAACCATTCTGGCCCCGAACAGCCTGAAATCACGATCGGCCGTTCGGACCGGCACGAATTTCGTTCCAGCCCCTGCGCCGACGAAAATCACTATTCACCCCCCAACAGCCAGATCGACGCTATTTTCCATCTGGGCTGCCGAAATCACAGTACTGCCGCAAAAATATTGCACAAAACCATTCTGGCCCCGAACAGCCAGAAATCACGATCGGCCGTTCGGACCGGCACCAATTTCGTTTCAGCCCCTGCACCGACGAAAATCACTATTCACCCCTGAACAGCCAGATAGACGCTATTTTCCATCTGGGCTGCCGAAATCACAGTACTGCCGCAAAAATATTGCACAAAACCATTCTGGCCCCGAACAGCCTGAAATCACGATCGGCCGTTCGGACCGGCACCAATTTCGTTTCAGCCCCTGCACCGACGAAAATCACTATTCACCCCTGAACAGCCAGATAGACGCTATTTTCAATCTGGGCTGCCGAAATCACAGTACTGCCGCAAAAATATTGCCCCAAAACCATTCTGGTCCCGAACAGCCTGAGATCACGATCGGCTGTTCGGACCGGCACGAATTTCGTTCCAGCCCCTGCACCGACGAAAATCACTATTCACCCCCCAACAGCCAGATCGACGCTATTTTCAATCTGGGCTGCCGAAATCACAGTACTGCCGCAAAAATATTGCATAAAACCATTCTTGCCCCGAACAGCCTGAAATCATGATCGGCTGTTCGGACCGGCACGAATTTCGTTCCAGCCCCTGCACCGACGAAAATCACTATTCACCCCCCAACAGCCAGATCGACGCTATTTTCAATCTGGGCTGCCGAAATCACAGTACTGCCGCAAAAATATTGCACAAAACCATTCTTGCCCCGAACAGCCTGAAATCACGATCGGCTGTTCGGACCGGCACGAATTTCGTTCCAGCCCCTGCGCCGACGAAAATCACTATTCACCCCCCAACAGCCAGATCGACGCTATTTTCAATCTGGGCTGCCGAAATCACAGTACTGCCGCAAAAATATTGCCCCAAAACCATTCTGGTCCCGAACAGCCTGAGATCACGATCGGCTGTTCGGACCGGCACGAATTTCGTTCCAGCCCCTGCACCGACGAAAATCACTATTCACCCCCCAACAGCCAGATCGACGCTATTTTCAATCTGGGCTGCCGAAATCACAGTACTGCCGCAAAAATATTGCACAAAACCATTCTGGCCCCAAACAGCCAGAAATCACGATCGGCCGTTCGGACCGGCACCAATTTCGTTTCAGCCCCTCCACCGACGAAAATCACTATTCACCCCTGAACAGCCAGATAGACGCTATTTTCAATCTGGGCTGCCGAAATCACAGTACTGCCGCAAAAATATTGCCCCAAAACCATTCTGGTCCCGAACAGCCTGAGATCACGATCGGCTGTTCGGACCGGCACGAATTTCGTTCCAGCCCCTGCACCGACGAAAATCACTATTCACCCCCCAACAGCCAGATCGACGCTATTTTCAATCTGGGCTGCCGAAATCACAGTACTGCCGCAAAAATATTGCACAAAACCATTCTTGCCCCGAACAGCCTGAAATCACGATCGGCTGTTCGGACCGGCACGAATTTCGTTCCAGCCCCTGCGCCGACGAAAATCACTATTCACCCCCCAACAGCCAGATCGACGCTATTTTCAATCTGGGCTGCCGAAATCACAGTACTGCCGCAAAAATATTGCCCCAAAACCATTCTGGTCCCGAACAGCCTGAGATCACGATCGGCTGTTCGGACCGGCACGAATTTCGTTCCAGCCCCTGCACCGACGAAAATCACTATTCACCCCCCAACAGCCAGATCGACGCTATTTTCAATCTGGGCTGCCGAAATCACAGTACTGCCGCAAAAATATTGCACAAAACCATTCTGGCCCCAAACAGCCAGAAATCACGATCGGCCGTTCGGACCGGCACCAATTTCGTTTCAGCCCCTCCACCGACGAAAATCACTATTCACCCCTGAACAGCCAGATAGACGCTATTTTCAATCTGGGCTGCCGAAATCACAGTACTGCCGCAAAAATATTGCCCCAAAACCATTCTGGTCCCGAACAGCCTGAGATCACGATCGGCTGTTCGGACCGGCACGAATTTCGTTCCAGCCCCTGCACCGACGAAAATCACTATTCACCCCCCAACAGCCAGATCGACGCTATTTTCAATCTGGGCTGCCGAAATCACAGTACTGCCGCAAAAATATTGCACAAAACCATTCTTGCCCCGAACAGCCTGAAATCACGATCGGCTGTTCGGACCGGCACGAATTTCGTTCCAGCCCCTGCGCCGACGAAAATCACTATTCACCCCCCAACAGCCAGATCGACGCTATTTTCAATCTGGGCTGCCGAAATCACAGTACTGCCGCAAAAATATTGCCCCAAAACCATTCTGGTCCCGAACAGCCTGAGATCACGATCGGCTGTTCGGACCGGCACGAATTTCGTTCCAGCCCCTGCACCGACGAAAATCACTATTCACCCCCCAACAGCCAGATCGACGCTATTTTCAATCTGGGCTGCCGAAATCACAGTACTGCCGCAAAAATATTGCACAAAACCATTCTGGCCCCAAACAGCCAGAAATCACGATCGGCCGTTCGGACCGGCACCAATTTCGTTTCAGCCCCTCCACCGACGAAAATCACTATTCACCCCTGAACAGCCAGATAGACGCTATTTTCAATCTGGGCTGCCGAAATCACAGTACTGCCGCAAAAATATTGCCCCAAAACCATTCTGGTCCCGAACAGCCTGAGATCACGATCGGCTGTTCGGACCGGCACGAAATTCGTTCCAGCCCCTGCACCGACGAAAATCACTATTCACCCCCCAACAGCCAGATCGACGCTATTTTCAATCTGGGCTGCCGAAATCACAGTACTGCCGCAAAAATATTGCACAAAACCATTCTTGCCCCGAACAGCCTGAAATCACGATCGGCTGTTCGGACCGGCACGAATTTCGTTCCAGCCCCTGCGCCGACGAAAATCCCTATTCACCCCCCAACAGCCAGATCGACGCTATTTTCCATCTGGGCTGCCGAAATCACAGTACTGCCGCAAAAATATTGCACAAAACCATTCTGGCCCCGAACAGCCTGAAATCACGATCGGCCGTTCGGACCGGCACGAAATTCGTTCCAGCCCCTGCACCGACGAAAATCACCATTCACCCCTGAACAGCCTGATCAACGCTATTTTCCATTTGGGCTGCCGAAATCACAGTACTGCCGCAAAAAAGTTGCACACCACCATTCTGGCCCCGAACAGCCTGAAATCACGATCGGCCGTTCGGACCGGCACCAATTTCGTTCCAGCCCCTGCGCCGACGAAAATCACTATTCACCCCCCAACAGCCAGATCGACGCTATTTTCCATTTGGGCTGCCGAAATCACAGTACTGCCGCAAAAATGTTGCACACCACCATTCTGGCCCCGAACAGCCTGAAATCACGATCGGCCGTTCGGACCGGCACGAATTTCGTTCCAGCCCCTGCACCGACGAAAATCACCATTCTCCCCTGAACAGCCAGATCAACGCTATTTTCCATTTGGGCTGCCGAAATCACAGTACTGCCGCAAAAATATTGCCCCAAAACCATTCTGGTCCCGAACAGCCTGTGATCACGATCGGCTGTTCGGACCGGCACGAATTTCGTTCCAGCCCCTGCACCGACGAAAATCACTATTCACCCCCCAACAGCCAGATCGACGCTATTTTCAATCTGGGCTGCCGAAATCACAGTACTGCCGCAAAAATATTGCACAAAACCATTCTTGCCCCGAACAGCCTGAAATCACGATCGGCCGTTCGGACCGGCACGAATTTCGTTCCAGCCCCTGCGCCGACGAAAATCACTATTCACCCCCCAACAGCCAGATCGACGCTATTTTCCATCTGGGCTGCCGAAATCACAGTACTGCCGCAAAAATATTGCACAAAACCATTCTGGCCCCGAACAGCCTGAAATCACGATCGGCCGTTCGGACCGGCACGAAATTCGTTCCAGCCCCTGCACCGACGAAAATCACCATTCACCCCTGAACAGCCTGATCAACGCTATTTTCCATTTGGGCTGCCGAAATCACAGTACTGCCGCAAAAAAGTTGCACACCACCATTCTGGCCCCGAACAGCCTGAAATCACGATCGGCCGTTCGGACCGGCACCAATTTCGTTCCAGCCCCTGCGCCGACGAAAATCACTATTCACCCCCCAACAGCCAGATCGACGCTATTTTCCATTTGGGCTGCCGAAATCACAGTACTGCCGCAAAAATGTTGCACACCACCATTCTGGCCCCGAACAGCCTGAAATCACGATCGGCCGTTCGGACCGGCACGAATTTCGTTCCAGCCCCTGCACCGACGAAAATCACCATTCTCCCCTGAACAGCCAGATCAACGCTATTTTCCATTTGGGCTGCCGAAATCACAGTACTGCCGCAAAAATATTGCCCCATAACCATTCTGGTCCCGAACAGCCTGTGATCACGATCGGCTGTTCGGACCGGCACGAATTTCGTTCCAGCCCCTGCACCGACGAAAATCACTATTCACCCCCCAACAGCCAGATCGACGCTATTTTCAATCTGGGCTGCCGAAATCACAGTACTGCCGCAAAAATATTGCACAAAACCATTCTTGCCCCGAACAGCCTGAAATCACGATCGGCCGTTCGGACCGGCACGAATTTCGTTCCAGCCCCTGCGCCGACGAAAATCACTATTCACCCCCCAACAGCCAGATCGACGCTATTTTCCATCTGGGCTGCCGAAATCACAGTACTGCCGCAAAAATATTGCACAAAACCATTCTGGCCCCGAACAGCCTGAAATCACGATCGGCCGTTCGGACCGGCACGAATTTCGTTCCAGCCCCTGCACCGACGAAAATCACCATTCACCCCTGAACAGCCTGATCAACGCTATTTTCCATTTGGGCTGCCGAAATCACAGTACTGCCGCAAAAAAGTTGCACACCACCATTCTGGCCCTGAACAGCCTGAAATCACGATCGGCCGTTCGGACCGGCACCAATTTCGTTCCAGCCCCTGCGCCGACGAAAATCATTGTTCACCCCCCAACAGCCAGATCGACGCTATTTTCCATTTGGGCTGCCGAAATCACAGTACTGCCGCAAAAATGTTGCACACCACCATTCTGGCCCCGAACAGCCTGAAATCACGATCGGCCGTTCGGACCGGCACGAATTTCGTTCCAGCCCCTGCACCGACGAAAATCACCATTCTCCCCTGAACAGCCAGATCAACGCTATTTTCCATTTGGGCTGCCGAAATCACAGTACTGCCGCAAAAATATTGCACAAAACCATTCTGGCCCCGAACAGCCTGAAATCACGATCGACCGTTCGGACCGGCACGAATTTCGTTCCAGCCCCTGCGCCGACGAAAATCACTATTCACCCCCCAACAGCCAGATCGACGCTATTTTCCATTTGGGCTGCCGAAATCACAGTACTGCCGCAAAAATGTTGCACACCACCATTCTGGCCCCGAACAGCCTGAAATCACGATCGGCCGTTCGGACCGGCACGATTTTTGTTCCTCCCCCTGCGCCGACGAAAATCTCTATTCACCCCTGAACAGCCAGATCGACGCTATTTTCCATCTGGGCTGCCGAAATCCCAGTACTGCCGCAAAAATATTGCCCCAAAACCATTCTGGTCCCGAACAGCCTAAGATCACGATCGGCTGTTCGGACCGGCACGAATTTCGTTCCAGCCCCTGCACCGACGAAAATCACTATTCACCGCCCAACAGCCAGATCGATGCTATTTTCAATCTGGGCTGTCGAAATCCCAGTACTGCCGCAAAAATATTGCCCCAAAACCATTCTGGCCCCGAACAGCCTGAAATCACGATCGGCCGTTCGGACCGGCACGAATTTCGTTCCAGCCCCTGCACCGACGAAAATCACTATTCGCCCCACAACAGCCAGATCGACGCTATTTTCGATCTGGGGTGCCGAAATCACAGTACTGCCGCAAAAATATTGCACAAAACCATTCTGGCACCGAACAGCCAGAAATCACGATCGACAGTTCGGACCGGCACGAAATTCGTTCCTGCCCCTGCACCGACGAAAATCACTATTCACCCCCCAACAGCCAGATCGACGCTATTTTCCATCTGGGCTGCCGAAATCACAGTACTGCTGCAAAAATATTGCACAAAACCATTCTGGCCCCGAACAGCCTGAAATCACGATCGGCCGTTCGGACCGGCACCAATTTCGTTCCAGCCCCTGCACCGACGAAAATCACTATTCACCCCCCAACTACCAGATCGACGCTATTTTCAATCTGGGCTGCCAAAATCACAGTACTGCCGCAAAAATATTGCACAAAACCATTCTGGCCCCGAACAGCCTGAAATCACGATCGGCCGTTCGGACCGGCACCAATTTCGTTCCAGCCCCTGCACCGACGAAAATCACTATTCACCCCTGAACAGCCAGATCGACGCTATCTTCAATCTGGGCTGCCAAAATCACAGTACTGCCGCAAAAATATTGCACAAAACCATTCTGGCCCCGAACAGCCAGAAATCACGATCGGCTGTTCGGACCGGCACGAATTTCGTTCCAGCCCCTGCGCTGACGAAAATCACTATTCACCGCCCAACAGCCAGATCGACGCTATTTTCAATCTGGGCTGCCGAAATCACAGTACTGCCGCAAAAATATTGCACAAAACCATTCTGGCCCCGAACAGCCTGAAATCACGATCGGCCGATCGGACCGGCACGAATTTCGTTCCAGCCCCTGCGCCGACGAAAATCACTATTCACCCCCCAACAGCCAGATCGACGCTATTTTCCATCTGGGCTGCCGAAATCACAGTACTGCCACAAAAATATTGCACAAAACCATTCTGGCCCCAAACAGCCAGAAATCACGATCGGCCGTTTGGACCGGCACCAATTTCGTTTCAGCCCCTGCACTGACGAAAATCACTATTCACCCCTGAACAGCCAGATAGACGCTATTTTCAATCTGGGCTGCCGAAATCACAGTACAGCCGCAAAAATATTGCCCCAAAACCATTCTGGTCCCGAACAGCCTGAGATCACGATCGGCTGTTCGGACCGGCACCAATTTCGTTCCAGCCCTTGCACCGACGAAAATCACTATTCACCCCTAAACAGCCAGATCGACGCTATTTTCCATCTGGGCTGCCGAAATCACAGTACTGCCGCAAAAATATTGCACAAAACCATTCTGGCCCCGAACAGCCTGAAATCACGATCGGCCGATCGGACCGGCACGAATTTCGTTCCAGCCCCTGCGCCGACGAAAATCACTATTCACCCCCCAACAGCCAGATCGACGCTATTTTCCATCTGGGCTGCCGAAATCACAGTACTGCCACAAAAATATTGCACAAAACCATTCTGGCCCCAAACAGCCAGAAATCACGATCGGCCGTTTGGACCGGCACCAATTTCGTTTCAGCCCCTGCACTGACGAAAATCACTATTCACCCCTGAACAGCCAGATAGACGCTATTTTCAATCTGGGCTGCCGAAATCACAGTACAGCCGCAAAAATATTGCCCCAAAACCATTCTGGTCCCGAACAGCCTGAGATCACGATCGGCTGTTCGGACCGGCACCAATTTCGTTCCAGCACTTGCACCGACGAAAATCACTATTCACCCCTAAACAGCCAGATCGACGCTATTTTCCATCTGGGCTGCCGAAATCACAGTACTGCCGCAAAAATATTGCACAAAACCATTCTGGCCCCGAACAGCCTGAAATCACGATCGGCTGTTCGGACCGGCACGAATTTCGTTCCTCCCCCTGCGCCGACGAAAATCACTATTCACCCCCAACAGCCAGATCGACGCTATTTTCCATCTGGGCTGCCGAAATCACAGTACTGCCGCAAAAATATTGCACAAAACCATTCTGGCCCCGAACTGCCTGAAATCACGATCGGCCGTTCGGACCGGCACGAATTTCGTTCTAGCCCCTGCACCGACGAAAATCACCATTCTCCCCTGAACAGCCAGATCAACGCTATTATCCATTTGGGCTGCCGAAATCACAGTACTGCCGCAAAAATGTTGCACACCACCATTCTGGCCCCAAACAGCCTGAAATCACGATCGGCCGTTCGGACCGGCACCAATTTCGTTCCAGCCCCTGCACCGACGAAAATCACTATTCACCCCTGAACAGCCAGATAGACGCTATTTTCAATCTGGGCTGTCGAAATCCCAGTACTGCCGCAAAAATATTGCCCCAAAACCATTCTGGCCCCGAACAGCCTGAGATCACGATCGGCTGTTCGGACCGGCACGAATTTCGTTCCAGCCCCTGCACCGACGAAAATCACTATTCACCGCCCAACAGCCAGATCGACGCTATTTTCAATCTGGGCTGCCGAAATCACAGTACAGCCGCAAAAATATTGCCCCAAAACCATTCTGGTCCCGAACAGCCTGAGATCACGATCGGCTGTTCGGACCGGCACCAATTTCGTTCCAGCCCTTGCACCGACGAAAATCACTATTCACCCCTAAACAGCCAGATCGACGCTATTTTCCATCTGGGCTGCCGAAATCTCAGTACTGCCGCAAAAATATTGCACAAAACCATTCTGGCCCCGAACAGCCTGAAATCACGATCGGCTGTTCGGACCGGCACCAATTTCGTTCCTCCCCCTGCGCCGACGAAAATCACTATTCACCCCCAACAGCCAGATCGACGCTATTTTCCATCTGGGCTGCCGAAATCACAGTACTGCCGCAAAAATATTGCACAAAACCATTCTGGCCCCGAACTGCCTGAAATCACGATCGGCCGTTCGGACCGGCACGAATTTCGTTCCAGCACCTGCACCGACGAAAATCACCATTCTCCCCTGAACAGCCAGATCAACGCTATTATCCATTTGGGCTGCCGAAATCACAGTACTGCCGCAAAAATGTTGCACACCACCATTCTGGCCCCAAACAGCCTGAAATCACGATCGGCCGTTCGGACCGGCACCAATTTCGTTCCAGCCCCTGCACCGACGAAAATCACTATTCACCCCTGAACAGCCAGATAGACGCTATTTTCAATCTGGGCTGTCGAAATCCCAGTACTGCCGCAAAAATATTGCCCCAAAACCATTCTGGTCCCGAACAGCCTGAGATCACGATCGGCTGTTCGGACCGGCACGAATTTCGTTCCAGCCCCTGCACCGACGAAAATCACCATTCACCCCTGAACAGCCTGATCAACGCTATTTTCCATTTGGGCTGCCGAAATCACAGTACTGCCGCAAAAAAGTTGCACACCACCATTCTGGCCCCGAACAGCCTGAAATCACGATCGGCCGTTCGGACCGGCACCAATTTCGTTCCAGCCCCTGCACCGACGAAAATCACTATTCACCCCCCAACTACCAGATCGACGCTATTTTCAATCTGGGCTGCCAAAATCACAGTACTGCCGCAAAAATATTGCACAAAACCATTCTGGCCCCGAACAGCCTGAAATCACGATCGGCTGTTCGGACCGGCACGAATTTCGTTCCAGCCCCTGCGCCGACGAAAATCACTATTCACCGCCCAACAGCCAGATCGACGCTATTTTCAATCTGGGCTGCTGAAATCACAGTACTGCCGCAAAAATATTGCACAAAACCATTCTGGCCCCGAACAGCCTGAAATCACGATCGGCCGATCGGACCGGCACGAATTTCGTTCCAGCCCCTGCGCCGACGAAAATCACTATTCACCCCCCAACAGCCAGATCGACGCTATTTTCCATCTGGGCTGCCGAAATCACAGTACTGCCGCAAAAATATTGCACAAAACCATTCTGGCCCCGAACAGCCTGAAATCACGATCGGCCGTTCGGACCGGCACGAATTTCGTTCCAGCCCCTGCACCGACGAAAATCACCATTCACCCCTGAACAGCCTGATCAACGCTATTTTCCATTTGGGCTGCCGAAATCACAGTACTGCCGCAAAAAAGTTGCACACCACCATTCGGGCCCCGAACAGCCTGAAATCACGATCGGCCGTTCGGACCGGCACCAATTTCGTTCCAGCCCCTGCACCGACGAAAATCACTATTCACCCCCCAACTACCAGATCGACGCTATTTTCCATCTGGGGTGCCGAAATCACAGTACTGCCGCAAAAATATTGCACAAAACCATTCTGGCCCCGAACAGCCTGAAATCACGATCGACTGTTCGGACCGGCACGAAATTCGTTCCTCCCCCTGCACCGACGAAAATCACTATTCACCCCCCAACAGCCAGATCGACGCTATTTTCCATCTGGGCTGCCGAAATCACAGTACTGCCGCAAAAATATTGCACAAAACCATTCTGGCCCCGTACAGCCTGAAATCACGATCGACCGTTCGGACCGGCACGAATTTCGTTGCAGCCCCTGCGCCGACGAAAATCACTATTCACCCCCCAACAGCCAGATCGACGCTATTTTCCATTTGGGCTGCCGAAATCACAGTATTGCCGCAAAAATTTTGCACACCACCATTCTGGCCCCGAACACCCTGAAATCACGATCGGCCGTTCGGACCGGCACCAATTTCGTTCCAGCCCCTGCACCGACGAAAATCACCATTCACCCCTGAACAGCCAGATCGACGCTATTTTCCATCTGGGCTGCCGAAATCACAGTACTGCCGCAAAAATATTGCACAAAACCATTCTGGCCCCAAACAGCCAGAAATCACGATCGGCCGTTCGGACCGGCACCAATTTCGTTTCAGCCCCTGCACCGACGAAAATCACTATTCACCCCTGAACAGCCAGATAGACGCTATTTTCAATCTGGGCTGCCGAAATCACAGTACTGCCGCAAAAATATTGCCCCAAAACCATTCTGGTCCCGAACAGCCTGAGATCACGATCGGCTGTTCGGACCGGCACGAATTTCGTTCCAGCCCCTGCACCGACGAAAATCACTATTCACCCCCCAATAGCCAGATCGACGCTATTTTCAATCTTGGCTGCCGAAATCACAGTACTGCCGCAAAAATATTGCACAAAACCATTCTGGCCCCGAACAGCCTGAAATCACGATCGACCGTTCGGACCGGCACGAATTTCGTTGCAGCCCCTGCGCCGACGAAAATCACTATTCACCCCCCAACAGCCAGATCGACGCTATTTTCCATTTGGGCTGCCGAAATCACAGTATTGCCGCAAAAATGTTGCACACCACCATTCTGGCCCCGAACACCCTGAAATCACGATCGGCCGTTCGGACCGGCACCAATTTCGTTCCAGCCCCTGCACCGACGAAAATCACCATTCACCCCTGAACAGCCAGATCGACGCTATTTTCCATCTGGGCTGCCGAAATCACAGTACTGCCGCAAAAATATTGCACAAAACCATTCTGGCCCCAAACAGCCAGAAATCACGATCGGCCGTTCGGACCGGCACCAATTTCGTTTCAGCCCCTGCACCGACGAAAATCACTATTCACCCCTGAACAGCCAGATAGACGCTATTTTCAATCTGGGCTGCCGAAATCACAGTACTGCCGCAAAAATATTGCCCCAAAACCATTCTGGTCCCGAACAGCCTGAGATCACGATCGGCTGTTCGGACCGGCACGAATTTCGTTCCAGCCCCTGCACCGACGAAAATCACTATTCACCCCCCAATAGCCAGATCGACGCTATTTTCAATCTTGGCTGCCGAAATCACAGTACTGCCGCAAAAATATTGCACAAAACCATTCTGGCCCCGAACAGCCTGAAATCCCGATCGGCCGTTCGGACCGGCACGAATTTCGATCCAGCCCCTGCGCCGACGAAAATCACTATTCACCCCCCAACTGCCAGATCGACGCTATTTTCCATCTGGGCTGCCGAAATCACAGTACTGCCGCAAAAATATTGCACAAAACCATTCTGGCCCCAAACAGCCAGAAATCACGATCGGCCGTTCGGACCGGCACCAATTTCGTTTCAGCCCCTGCACCGACGAAAATCACTATTCACCCCTGAACAGCCAGATAGACGCTATTTTCAATCTGGGCTGCCGAAATCACAGTACTGCCGCAAAAATATTGCCCCAAAACCATTCTGGTCCCGAACAGCCTGAGATCACGATCGGCTGTTCGGACCGGCACGAATTTCGTTCCAGCCCCTGCACCGACGAAAATCACTATTCACCCCCCAATAGCCAGATCGACGCTATTTTCAATCTTGGCTGCCGAAATCACAGTACTGCCGCAAAAATATTGCACAAAACCATTCTGGCCCCGAACAGCCTGAAATCCCGATCGGCCGTTCGGACCGGCACGAATTTCGTTCCAGCCCCTGCGCCGACGAAAATCACTATTCACCCCCCAACTGCCAGATCGACGCTATTTTCCATCTGGGCTGCCGAAATCACAGTACTACCGCAAAAAAGTTGCACACCACCATTCTGGCCCCGAACAGCCTGAAATCACGATCGGCCGTTCGGACCGGCACCAATTTCGTTCCAGCCCCTGCACCGACGAAAATCACTATTCACCCCCCAACTACCAGATCGACGCTATTTTCAATCTGGGCTGCCAAAATCACAGTACTGCCGCAAAAATATTGCACAAAACCATTCTGGCCCCGAACAGCCTGAAATCAGGATCGGCAGTTCGGACCGGCACGAATTTCGTTCCTCCCCCTGCGCCGACGAAAATCACTATTCACCGCCCAACAGCCAGATCGACGCTATTTTCCATCTGGGCTGCCGAAATCACAGTACTGCCGCAAAAATATTGCACAAAACCATTCTGGCCCCGAACAGCCTGAAATCACGATCGGCCGTTCGGACCGGCACGAATTTCGTTCCTCCCCCTGCGCCGACGAAAATCACTATTCACCGCCCAACAGCCAGATCGACGCTATTTTCAATCTGGGCTGCCGAAATCACAGTACTGCCGCAAAAATATTGCACAAAACCATTCTGGCCCCGAACAGCCTGAAATCACGATCGGCCGATCGGACCGGCACGAATTTCGTTCCAGCCCCTGCGCCGACGAAAATCACTATTCACCCCCCAACAGCCAGATCGACGCTATTTTCCATCTGGGCTGCCGAAATCACAGTACTGCCGCAAAAATATTGCACAAAACCATTCTGGCCCCGAACAGCCTGAAATCACGATCGGCCGTTCGGACCGGCACGAATTTCGTTCCAGCCCCTGCACCGACGAAAATCACCATTCACCCCTGAACAGCCTGATCAACGCTATTTTCCATTTGGGCTGCCGAAATCACAGTACTGCCGCAAAAAAGTTGCACACCACCATTCGGGCCCCGAACAGCCTGAAATCACGATCGGCCGTTCGGACCGGCACCAATTTCGTTCCAGCCCCTGCACCGACGAAAATCACTATTCACCCCCCAACTACCAGATCGACGCTATTTTCCATCTGGGCTGCCGAAATCACAGTACTGCCGCAAAAATATTGCACAAAACCATTCTGGCCCCGAACAGCCTGAAATCACGATCGACTGTTCGGACCGGCACGAAATTCGTTCCTCCCCCTGCACCGACGAAAATCACTATTCACCCCCCAACAGCCAGATCGACGCTATTTTCCATCTGGGCTGCCGAAATCACAGTACTGCCGCAAAAATATTGCACAAAACCATTCTGGCCCCGAACAGCCTGAAATCACGATCGACCGTTCGGACCGGCACGAATTTCGTTGCAGCCCCTGCGCCGACGAAAATCACTATTCACCCCCCAACAGCCAGATCGACGCTATTTTCCATTTGGGCTGCCGAAATCACAGTATTGCCGCAAAAATGTTGCACACCACCATTCTGGCCCCGAACACCCTGAAATCACGATCGGCCGTTCGGACCGGCACCAATTTCGTTCCAGCCCCTGCACCGACGAAAATCACCATTCACCCCTGAACAGCCAGATCGACGCTATTTTCCATCTGGGCTGCCGAAATCACAGTACTGCCGCAAAAATATTGCACAAAACCATTCTGGCCCCAAACAGCCAGAAATCACGATCGGCCGTTCGGACCGGCACCAATTTCGTTTCAGCCCCTGCACCGACGAAAATCACTATTCACCCCTGAACAGCCAGATAGACGCTATTTTCAATCTGGGCTGCCGAAATCACAGTACTGCCGCAAAAATATTGCCCCAAAACCATTCTGGTCCCGAACAGCCTGAGATCACGATCGGCTGTTCGGACCGGCACGAATTTCGTTCCAGCCCCTGCACCGACGAAAATCACTATTCACCCCCCAATAGCCAGATCGACGCTATTTTCAATCTTGGCTGCCGAAATCACAGTACTGCCGCAAAAATATTGCACAAAACCATTCTGGCCCCGAACAGCCTGAAATCCCGATCGGCCGTTCGGACCGGCATGAATTTCGTTCCAGCCCCTGCACCGACGAAAATCGCCATTCACCCCTGAACAGCCTGATCAACGCTATTTTCCATTTGGGCTGCCGAAATCACAGTACTGCCGCAAAAAAGTTGCACACCACCATTCTGGCCCCGAACAGCCTGAAATCACGATCGGCCGTTCGGACCGGCACCAATTTCGTTCCAGCCCCTGCACCGATGAAAATCACTATTCACCCCCCAACAGCCAGATCGACGCTATTTTCAATCTGGGCTGCCAAAATCACAGTACTGCCGCAAAAATATTGCACAAAACCATTCTGGCCCCGAACAGCCTGAAATCACGATCGGCTGTTCGGACCGGCACGAATTTCGTTCCTCCCCCTGCGCCGACGAAAATCACTATTCACCGCCCAACAGCCAGATCGACGCTATTTTCCATCTGGGCTGCCGAAATCACAGTACTGCCGCAAAAATATTGCACAAAACCATTCTGGCCCCGAACAGCCAGAAATCACGATCGGCTGTTCGGACCGGCACGAATTTCGTTCCTCCCCCTGCGCCGACGAAAATCACTATTCACCCCCAACAGCCAGATCGACGCTATTTTCCATCTGGGCTGCCGAAATCACAGTACTGCCGCAAAAATATTGCACAAAACCATTCTGGCCCCGAACAGCCTGAAATCCCGATCGGCCGTTCGGACCGGCATGAATTTCGTTCCAGCCCCTGCACCGACGAAAATCACCATTCACCCCTGAACAGCCTGATCAACGCTATTTTCCATTTGGGCTGCCGAAATCACAGTACTGCCGCAAAAAAGTTGCACACCACCATTCTGGCCCCGAACAGCCTGAAATCACGATCGGCCGTTCGGACCGGCACCAATTTCGTTCCAGCCCCTGCACCGATGAAAATCACTATTCACCCACCAACAGCCAGATCGACGCTATTTTCAATCTGGGCTGCCAAAATCACAGTACTGCCGCAAAAATATTGCACAAAACCATTCTGGCCCCGAACAGCCTGAAATCACGATCGGCTGTTCGGACCGGCACGAATTTCGTTCCTCCCCCTGCGCCGACGAAAATCACTATTCACCGCCCAACAGCCAGATCGACGCTATTTTCCATCTGGGCTGCCGAAATCACAGTACTGCCGCAAAAATATTGCACAAAACCATTCTGGCCCCGAACAGCCTGAAATCACGATCGGCTGTTCGGACCGGCACGAATTTCGTTCCTCCCCCTGCGCCGACGAAAATCACTATTCACCCCCAACAGCCAGATCGACGCTATTTTCCATCTGGGCTGCCGAAATCACAGTACTGCCGCAAAAATATTGCACAAAACCATTCTGGCCCCGAACAGCCTGAAATCCCGATCAGCCGTTCGGACCGGCACGAATTTCGTTCCAGCCTTTCCACCGACGAAAATCACCATTCACCCCTGAACAGCCTGATCAACGCTATTTTCCATTTGGGCAGCCGAAATCACAGTACTGCCGCAAAAAAGTTGCACACCACCATTCTGGCCCCGAACAGCCTGAAATCACGATCGGCCGTTCGGACCGGCACCAATTTCGTTCCAGCCCCTGCACCGACGAAAATCACTATTCACCCCCCACCAGCCAGATCGACGCTATTTTCAATCTGGGCTGCCGAAATCACAGTACTGCCGCAAAAATATTGCACAAAACCATTCTGGCCCCGAACAGCCTGAGATCACGATCGGCTGTTCGGACCGGTACGAATTTCGTTCCAACCCCTGAACCGACGAAAATCACTATTCACCCCCCAACAGCCTGATCGACGCTATTTTCAATCTGGGCTGCTGAAATCACAGTACTGCCGCAAAAATATTGCACAAAACCATTCTGGCCCCGAACAGCCTGAAATCACGATCGGCTGTTCGGACCGGCACGAATTTCGTTCCAGCCCCTGCGCCGACGAAAATCACTATTCACCCCCCAACAGCCAGATCGACGCTATTTTCCATCTGGGCTGCCGAAATCACAGTACTGCCGCAAAAATGTTGCACACAACCATTCTGGCCCCGAACAGCCTGAAATCCCGATCGGCCGTTCGGACCGGCACGAATTTCGTTCCAGCCCCTCCACCGACGAAAATCACCATTCACCCCTGAACAGCCAGATCAACGCTATTTTCCATTTGGGCTGCCGAAATCACAGTACTGCCGCAAAAATGCTGCACACCACCATTCTGGCCCCGAACAGCCTGAAATCACGATCGGCCGTTCGGACCGGCACGAATTTCGTTCCAGCCCCTGCACCGACGTAAATCACTATTCACCCCTGAACAGCCAGATAGACGCTATTTTCAATCTGGGCTGTCGAAATCCCAGTACTGCCGCAAAAATATTGCCCCAAAACCATTCTGGCCCCGAACAGCTTGAAATCACGATCGGCCGTTCGGACCGGCACGAATTTCGTTCCAGCCCCTGCGCCGACGAAAATCACTATTCACCCCCGAACAACCAGATCGATGCTATTTTCCATCTGGGCTGCCGAAATCACAGTACTGCCGCAAAAATGATGCACACAACCATTCTGGCCCCGAACAGCCTGAAATCACGATCGGCCGTTCGGACCGGCACCAATTTCGTTCCAGCCCCTGCACCGACGAAAATCACTATTCACCCCTGAACAGCCAGATAGACGCTATTTTCAATCTGGGCTGTCGAAATCCCAGTACTGCCGCAAAAATATTGCCCCAAAACCATTCTGGCCCCGAAGAGCCTGAAATTACGTTCGGCCGTTCAGACCGGTACGAATTTCGTTCCAGCCCCTGCACCGACGTAAATCACTATTCACCCCAGAACAACCAGATCGATGCTATTTTCCATCTGGGCTGTCGAAATCACAGTACTGCCGCAAAAATGTTGCACACAACCATTCTGGCCCCGAACAGCCTGAAATCACGATCGGCTGTTCGGACCGGCACGAATTTCGTTCCAGCCCCTGCGCCGACGAAAATCACTATTCACCCCCCACCAGCCAGATCGACGCTATTTTCAATCTGGGCTGCCGAAATCACAGTACTGCCGCAAAAATATTGCACAAAACCATTCTGGCCCCGAACAGCCTGAGATCACGATCGGCTGTTCGGACCGGTACGAATTTCGTTCCAACCCCTGAACCGACGAAAATCACTATTCACCCCCCAACAGCCTGATCGACGCTATTTTCAATCTGGGCTGCCGAAATCACAGTACTGCCGCAAAAATATTGCACAAAACCATTCTGGCCCCGAACAGCCTGAAATCACGATCGGCTGTTCGGACCGGCACGAATTTCGTTCCAGCCCCTGCGCCGACGAAAATCACTATTCACCCCCCAACAGCCAGATCGACGCTATTTTCCATCTGGGCTGCCGAAATCACAGTACTGCCGCAAAAATGTTGCACACAACCATTCTGGCCCCGAACAGCCTGAAATCCCGATCGGCCGTTCGGACCGGCACGAATTTCGTTCCAGCCCCTCCACCGACGAAAATCACCATTCACCCCTGAACAGCCAGATCAACGCTATTTTCCATTTGGGCTGCCGAAATCACAGTACTGCCGCAAAAATGCTGCACACCACCATTCTGGCCCCGAACAGCCTGAAATCACGATCGGCCGTTCGGACCGGCACGAATTTCGTTCCAGCCCCTGCACCGACGTAAATCACTATTCACCCCTGAACAGCCAGATAGACGCTATTTTCAATCTGGGCTGTCGAAATCCCAGTACTGCCGCAAAAATATTGCCCCAAAACCATTCTGGCCCCGAACAGCTTGAAATCACGATCGGCCGTTCGGACCGGCACGAATTTCGTTCCAGCCCCTGCGCCGACGAAAATCACTATTCACCCCCGAACAACCAGATCGATGCTATTTTCCATCTGGGCTGCCGAAATCACAGTACTGCCGCAAAAATGATGCACACAACCATTCTGGCCCCGAACAGCCTGAAATCACGATCGGCCGTTCGGACCGGCACCAATTTCGTTCCAGCCCCTGCACCGACGAAAATCACTATTCACCCCCCAACAGCCAGATCGACGCTATTTTCAATCTCGGCTGCCAAAATCACAGTACTGCCGCAAAAATATTGCACAAAACCATTCTGGCCCCGAACAGCCTGAAATCACGATCGGCTGTTCGGACCGGCACGAATTTCGTTCCAGCCCCTGCGCCGACGAAAATCACTATTCACCGCCCAACAGCCAGATCGATGCTATTTTCCATCTGGGCTGCCGAAATCACAGTACTGCCGCAAAAATGATGCACACAACCATTCTGGCCCCGAACAGCCTGAAATCACGATCGGCTGTTCGGACCGGCACGAAATTCGTTCCAGCCCCTGCGCCGACGAAAATCACTATTCACCCCCCAACAGCCAGATCGACGCTATTTTCCATCTGGGCTGCCGAAATCACAGTACTGCCGCAAAAATGTTGCACACAACCATTCTGGCCCCGAACAGCCTGAAATCACGATCGGCTGTTCGGACCGGCACGAATTTCGTTCCAGCCCCTGCACCGACGAAAATCACTATTCACCCCTGAACAGCCAGATCAACGCTATTTTCCATTTGGGCAGCCGAAATCACAGTACTGCCGCAAAAATGCTGCACACCACCATTCTGGCCCCGAACAGCCTGAAATCACGATCGGCCGTTCGGACCGGCACCAATTTCGTTCCAGCCCCTGCACCGACGAAAATCACTATTCACCCCTGAACAGCCAGATAGACGCTATTTTCAATCTGGGCTGTCGAAATCCCAGTACTGCCGCAAAAATATTGCCCCAAAACCATTCTGGCCCCGAAGAGCCTGAAATTACGTTCGGCCGTTCAGACCGGTACGAATTTCGTTCCAGCCCCTGCACCGACGTAAATCACTATTCACCCCAGAACAACCAGATCGATGCTATTTTCCATCTGGGCTGTCGAAATCACAGTACTGCCGCAAAAATGCTGCACACCACCATTCTGGCCCCGAACAGCCTGAAATCACGATCGGCCGTTCGGACCGGCACGAATTTCGTTCCAGCCCCTGCGCCGACGAAAATCACTATTCACCCCCAACAGCCAGACCGACGCTATTTTCCATTTGGGCTGCCAAAATCACAGTACTGCCGCAAAAATATTGCACAAAACCATTCTGGCCCCGAACAGCCTGAAATCACGATCGGCTGTTCGGACCGGCACGAATTTCGTTCCAGCCCCTGCGCCGACGAAAATCACTATTCACCGCCCAACAGCCAGATCGATGCTATTTTCCATCTGGGCTGCCGAAATCACAGTACTGCCGCAAAAATGATGCACACAACCATTCTGGCCCCGAACAGCCTGAAATCACGATCGGCAGTTCGGACCGGCACGAATTTCGTTCCAGCCCCTGCGCCGACGAAAATCACTATTCACCCCCCAACAGCCAGATCGACGCTATTTTCCATCTGGGCTGCCGAAATCACAGTACTGCCGCAAAAATGTTGCACACAACCATTCTGGCCCCGAATAGCCTGAAATCACGATCGGCTGTTCGGACCGGCACGAATTTCGTTCCAGCCCCTGCACCGACGAAAATCACTATTCACCCCTGAACAGCCAGATCAACGCTATTTTCCATTTGGGCAGCCGAAATCACAGTACTGCCGCAAAAATGCTGCACACCACCATTCTGGCCCCGAACAGCCTGAAATCACGATCGGCCGTTCGGACCGGCACCAATTTCGTTCCAGCCCCTGCACCGACGAAAATCACTATTCACCCCTGAACAGCCAGATAGACGCTATTTTCAATCTGGGCTGTCGAAATCCCAGTACTGCCGCAAAAATATTGCCCCAAAACCATTCTGGCCCCGAAGAGCCTGAAATTACGTTCGGCCGTTCAGACCGGTACGAATTTCGTTCCAGCCCCTGCACCGACGTAAATCACTATTCACCCCAGAACAACCAGATCGATGCTATTTTCCATCTGGGCTGTCGAAATCACAGTACTGCCGCAAAAATGCTGCACACCACCATTCTGGCCCCGAACAGCCTGAAATCACGATCGGCCGTTCGGACCGGCACGAATTTCGTTCCAGCCCCTGCACCGACGTAAATCACTATTCACCCCAGAACAACCAGATCGATGCTATTTTCCATCTGGGCTGTCGAAATCACAGTACTGCCGCAAAAATGTTGCACACAACCATTCTGGCCCCGAACAGCCTGAAATCACGATCGGCTGTTCGGACCGGCACGAATTTCGTTCCAGCCCCTGCACCGACGAAAATCACTATTCACCCCCCACCAGCCAGATCGACGCTATTTTCAATCTGGGCTGCCGAAATCACAGTACTGCCGCAAAAATATTGCACAAAACCATTCTGGCCCCGAACAGCCTGAGATCACGATCGGCTGTTCGGACCGGTACGAATTTCGTTCCAGCCCCTGCACCGACGAAAATCACTATTCACCCCCCAACAGCCTGATCGACGCTATTTTCAATCTGGGCTGCCGAAATCACAGTACTGCCGCAAAAATATTGCACAAAACCATTCTGGCCCCGAACAGCCTGAAATCACGATCGGCTGTTCGGACCGGCACGAATTTCGTTCCAGCCCCTGCGCCGACGAAAATCACTATTCACCCCCCAACAGCCAGATCGACGCTATTTTCCATCTGGGCTGCCGAAATCACAGTACTGCCGCAAAAATGTTGCACACAACCATTCTGGCCCCGAACAGCCTGAAATCCCGATCGGCCGTTCGGACCGGCACGAATTTCGTTCCAGCCCCTCCACCGACGAAAATCACCATTCACCCCTGAACAGCTAGATCAACGCTATTTTCCATTTGGGCTGCCGAAATCACAGTACTGCCGCAAAAATGCTGCACACCACCATTCTGGCCCCGAACAGCCTGAAATCACGATCGGCCGTTCGGACCGGCACGAATTTCGTTCCAGCCCCTGCACCGACGTAAATCACTATTCACCCCTGAACAGCCAGATAGACGCTATTTTCAATCTGGGCTGTCGAAATCCCAGTACTGCCGCAAAAATATTGCCCCAAAACCATTCTGGCCCCGAACAGCTTGAAATCACGATCGGCCGTTCGGACCGGCACGAATTTCGTTCCAGCCCCTGCGCCGACGAAAATCACTATTCACCCCCGAACAACCAGATCGATGCTATTTTCCATCTGGGCTGCCGAAATCACAGTACTGCCGCAAAAATGATGCACACAACCATTCTGGCCCCGAACAGCCTGAAATCACGATCGGCTGTTCGGACCGGCACGAAATTCGTTCCAGCCCCTGCGCCGACGAAAATCACTATTCACCCCCCAACAGCCAGATCGACGCTATTTTCCATCTGGGCTGTCGAAATCACAGTACTGCCGCAAAAATGTTGCACACAACCATTCTGGCCCCGAACAGCCTGAAATCACGATCGGCTGTTCGGACCGGCACGAATTTCGTTCCAGCCCCTGCGCCGACGAAAATCACTATTCACCCCCCACCAGCCAGATCGACGCTATTTTCAATCTGGGCTGCCGAAATCACAGTACTGCCGCAAAAATATTGCACAAAACCATTCTGGCCCCGAACAGCCTGAGATCACGATCGGCTGTTCGGACCGGCACGAATTTCGTTCCAGCCCCTGCACCGACGAAAATCACTATTCACCACCCAACAGCCAGATCGACGCTATTTTCAATCTGGGCTGCCGAAATCACAGTACTGCCGCAAAAATAGAGCACAAAACCATTCCGGCCCCGAGTAGCCTGAAATCACGATCGGCTGTTCGGACCGGCACGAATTTCGTTCCAGCCCCTGCGCCGACGAAAATCACTATTCACCCCCCAACAGCCAGATCGACGCTATTTTCCATCTGGGCTGCCGAAATCACAGTACTGCCGCAAAAATGTTGCACACAACCATTCTGGCCCCGAACAGCCTGAAATCCCGATCGGCCGTTCGGACCGGCACGAATTTCGTTCCAGCCCCTCCACCGACGAAAATCACCATTCACCCCTGAACAGCCAGATCAACGCTATTTTCCATTTGGGCTGCCGAAATCACAGTACTGCCGCAAAAATGCTGCACACCACCATTCTGGCCCCGAACAGCCTGAAATCACGATCGGCCGTTCGGACCGGCACGAATTTCGTTCCAGCCCCTGCACCGACGTAAATCACTATTCACCCCTGAACAGCCAGATAGACGCTATTTTCAATCTGGGCTGTCGAAATCCCAGTACTGCCGCAAAAATATTGCCCCAAAACCATTCTGGCCCCGAACAGCTTGAAATCACGATCGGCCGTTCGGACCGGCACGAATTTCGTTCCAGCCCCTGCGCCGACGAAAATCACTATTCACCCCCGAACAACCAGATCGATGCTATTTTCCATCTGGGCTGCCGAAATCACAGTACTGCCGCAAAAATGATGCACACAACCATTCTGGCCCCGAACAGCCTGAAATCACGATCGGCTGTTCGGACCGGCACGAATTTCGTTCCAGCCCCTGCACCGACGAAAATCACTATTCACCCCTGAACAGCCAGATCAACGCTATTTTCCATTTGGGCAGCCGAAATCACAGTACTGCCGCAAAAATGCTGCACACCACCATTCTGGCCCCGAACAGCCTGAAATCACGATCGGCCGTTCGGACCGGCACCAATTTCGTTCCAGCCCCTGCACCGACGAAAATCACTATTCACCCCTGAACAGCCAGATAGACGCTATTTTCAATCTGGGCTGTCGAAATCCCAGTACTGCCGCAAAAATATTGCCCCAAAACCATTCTGGCCCCGAAGAGCCTGAAATTACGTTCGGCCGTTCAGACCGGTACGAATTTCGTTCCAGCCCCTGCACCGACGTAAATCACTATTCACCCCAGAACAACCAGATCGATGCTATTTTCCATCTGGGCTGTCGAAATCACAGTACTGCCGCAAAAATGTTGCACACAACCATTCTGGCCCCGAACAGCCTGAAATCACGATCGGCTGTTCGGACCGGCACGAATTTCGTTCCAGCCCCTGCACCGACGAAAATCACTATTCACCACCCAACAGCCAGATCGACGCTATTTTCAATCTGGGCTGCCGAAATCACAGTACTGCCGCAAAAATAGAGCACAAAACCATTCCGGCCCCGAGTAGCCTGAAATCACGATCGGCTGTTCGGACCGGCACGAATTTCGTTCCAGCCCCTGCGCCGACGAAAATCACTATTCACCCCCCAACAGCCAGACCGACGCTATTTTCAATCTGGGCTGCCGAAATCACAGTACTGCCGCAAAAATATTGCACAAAACCATTCTGGCCCCGAACAGCCTGAAATCACGATCGGCCGTTCGGACCGGCATGAATTTCGTTCCAGCCCCTGCGCCGACGAAAATCACTATTCACCCCCCAACAGCCAGATCGACGCTAATTTCCATTTGGGCTGCCGAAATGACAGTACTGCCGCAAAAATGTTGCACACCACCATTCTGGCCCCGAACAGCCTGAAATCACGATCGGCCGTTCGGACCGGCACGAATTTCGTTCCAGCCCCTGCGCCGACGAAAATCACTATTCACCCCCAACAGCCAGATCGACGCTATTTTCCATTTGGGCTGCCAAAATCACAGTACTGCCGCAAAAATGTTGCACACCACCATTTTGGCCCCGAACAGCCTGAAATCACGATCGGCCGTTCGGACCGGCACCAATTTCGTTCCAGCCCCTGCACCGACGAAAATCACTATTCACCCCTGAACAGCCAGATCGACGCTATTTTCCATCTGGGTTGTCGAAATCACAGTACTGCCGCAAAAATAGTGCACAAAACCATTCCGGCCCCGAATAGCCTGAAATCACGATCGGCTGTTCGGACCGGCACGAATTTCGTTCCAGCCCCTGCGCCGATGAAAATCACTATTCACCCCCCAACAGCCAGATCGACGCTATTTTCCATCTGGGCTGCCGAAATCACAGTACTGCCGCAAAAATGTTGCACACAACCATTCTGGCCCCGAACAGCCTGAAATCATGATCGGCTGTTCGGACCGGCACGAATTTCGTTCCAGCCCCTGCGCCGACGAAAATCACTATTCACCCCTGAACAGCCAGATCAACGCTATTTTCCATTTGGGCAGCCGAAATCACAGTACTGCCGCAAAAATGCTGCACACCACCATTCTGGCCCCGAACAGCCTGAAATCACGATCGGCCCTTTGGACCGGCACCAATTTCGTTCCAGCCCCTGCACCGACGAAAATCACTATTCACCCCTGAACAGCCAGATAGACGCTATTTTCAATCTGGGCTGTCGAAATCCCAGTACTGCCGCAAAAATATTGCCCCAAAACCATTCTGGCCCCGAAGAGCCTGAAATTACGTTCGGCCGTTCAGACCGGTACGAATTTCGTTCCAGCCCCTGCACCGACGTAAATCACTATTCACCCCAGAACAGCCAGATCGATGCTATTTTCCATCTGGGCTGTCGAAATCACAGTACTGCCGCAAAAATGTTGCACACCACCATTCTGGCCCCGAACAGCCTGAAATCACGATCGGCCGTTCGGACCGGCACGAATTTCGTTCCAGCCCCTGCGCCGACGAAAATCACTATTCACCCCCCAACAGCCAGACCGACGCTATTTTCAATCTGGGCTGCCGAAATCACAGTACTGCCGCAAAAATATTGCACAAAACCATTCTGGCCCCGAACAGCCTGAAATCACGATCGGCCGTTCGGACCGGCACGAATTTCGTTCCAGCCCCTGCGCCGACGAAAATCACTATTCACCCCCCAACAGCCAGATCGACGCTAATTTCCATTTGGGCTGCCGAAATGACAGTACTGCCGCAAAAATGTTGCACACCACCATTCTGGCCCCGAACAGCCTGAAATCACGATCGGCCGTTCGGACCGGCACGAATTTCGTTCCAGCCCCTGCGCCGACGAAAATCACTATTCACCCCCAACAGCCAGATCGACGCTATTTTCCATTTGGGCTGCCAAAATCACAGTACTGCCGCAAAAATGTTGCACACCACCATTTTGGCCCCGAACAGCCTGAAATCACGATCGGCCGTTCGGACCGGCACCAATTTCGTTCCAGCCCCTGCACCGACGAAAATCACTATTCACCCCTGAACAGCCAGATCGACGCTATTTTCCATCTGGGTTGTCGAAATCACAGTACTGCCGCAAAAATAGTGCACAAAACCATTCCGGCCCCGAATAGCCTGAAATCACGATCGGCTGTTCGGACCGGCACGAATTTCGTTCCAGCCCCTGCGCCGACGAAAATCACTATTCACCCCCCAACAGCCAGATCGACGCTATTTTCAATCTGGGCTGCCGAAATCACAGTACTGTCGCAAAAATATTGCACAAAACCATTCTGGCCCCGAACAGCCTGAAATCACGATCGGCTGTTCGGACCGGCACGAATTTCGTTCCAGCCCCTGCGCCGACGAAAATCACTATTCACCCCCCAACTGCCAGATCGACGCTATTTTCCATTTGGGCTGCCGAAATCACAGTACTGCTGCAAAAATGTTGCACACAACCATTCAGGCCCCGAACAGCCTGAAATCACGATCGGCCGTTCGGACCGGCACCAATTTCGTTCCAGCCCCTGCACCGACGAAAATCACTATTCACCCCTGAACAGCCAGATCGACGCTATTTTCCATCTGGGTTGTCGAAATCACAGTACTGCCGCAAAAATAGTGCACAAAACCATTCCGGCCCCGAATAGCCTGAAATCACGATCGGCTGTTCGGACCGGCACGAATTTCGTTCCAGCCCCTGCGCCGACGAAAATCACTATTCACCCCCCAACAGCCAGATCGACGCTATTTTCAATCTGGGCTGCCGAAATCACAGTACTGCCGCAAAAATATTGCACAAAACCATTCCGGCCCCGAACAGCCTGAAATCACGATCGGCTGTTCGGACCGGCACGAATTTCGTTCCAGCCCCTGCGCCGACGAAAATCACTATTCACCCCCCAACAGCCAGATCGACGCTATTTTCCATCTGGGCTGCCGAAATCACAGTACTGCCGCAAAAATGTTGCACACAACCATTCTGGCCCCGAACAGCCTGAAATCACGATCGGCTGTTCGGACCGGCACGAATTTCGTTCCAGCCCCTGCGCCGACGAAAATCACTATTCACCCCTGAACAGCCAGATCAACGCTATTTTCCCTTTGGGCTGCCGAAATCACAGTACTGCTGCAAAAATGTTGCACACAACCATTCAGGCCCCGAACAGCCTGAAATCACGATCGGCCGTTCGGACCGGCACGAATTTCGTTCCAGCCCCTGCGCCGACGAAAATCACTATTCACCCCCCAACAGCCAGACCGACGCTATTTTCAATCTGGGCTGCCGAAATCACAGTACTGCCGCAAAAATATTGCACAAAACCATTCTGGCCCCGAACAGCCTGAAATCACGATCGGCCGTTCGGACCGGCACGAATTTCGTTCCAGCCCCTGCGCCGACGAAAATCACTATTCACTCCCCAACAGCCAGATCGACGCTAATTTCCATTTGGGCTGCCGAAATGACAGTACTGCCGCAAAAATGTTGCACACCACCATTCTGGCCCCGAACAGCCTGAAATCACGATCGGCCGTTCGGACCGGCACGAATTTCGTTCCAGCCCCTGCGCCGACGAAAATCACTATTCACCCCCAACAGCCAGATCGACGCTATTTTCCATTTGGGCTGCCAAAATCACAGTACTGCCGCAAAAATGTTGCACACCACCATTTTGGCCCCGAACAGCCTGAAATCACGATCGGCCGTTCGGACCGGCACCAATTTCGTTCCAGCCCCTGCACCGACGAAAATCACTATTCACCCCTGAACAGCCAGATCGACGCTATTTTCCATCTGGGTTGTCGAAATCACAGTACTGCCGCAAAAATAGTGCACAAAACCATTCCGGCCCCGAATAGCCTGAAATCACGATCGGCTGTTCGGACCGGCACGAATTTCGTTCCAGCCCCTGCGCCGACGAAAATCACTATTCACCCCCCAACAGCCAGATCGACGCTATTTTCAATCTGGGCTGCCGAAATCATAGTACTGTCGCAAAAATATTGCACAAAACCATTCTGGCCCCGAACAGCCTGAAATCACGATCGGCTGTTCGGACCGGCACGAATTTCGTTCCAGCCCCTGCGCCGACGAAAATCACTATTCACCCCCCAACTGCCAGATCGACGCTATTTTCCATTTGGGCTGCCGAAATCACAGTACTGCTGCAAAAATGTTGCACACAACCATTCAGGCCCCGAACAGCCTGAAATCACGATCGGCCGTTCGGACCGGCACCAATTTCGTTCCAGCCCCTGCACCGACGAAAATCACTATTCACCCCTGAACAGCCAGATCGACGCTATTTTCCATCTGGGTTGTCGAAATCACAGTACTGCCGCAAAAATAGTGCACAAAACCATTCCGGCCCCGAATAGCCTGAAATCACGATCGGCCGTTCGGACCGGCACGAATTTCGTTCCAGCCCCTGCGCCGACGAAAATCACTATTCACCCCCCAACAGCCAGATCGACGCTATTTTCAATCTGGGCTGCCGAAATCACAGTACTGCCGCAAAAATATTGCACAAAACCATTCTGGCCCCGAACAGCCTGAAATCACGATCGGCTGTTCGGACCGGCACGAATTTCGTTCCAGCCCCTGCGCCGACGAAAATCACTATTCACCCCCCAACAGCCAGATCGACGCTATTTTCCATCTGGGCTGCCGAAATCACAGTACTGCCGCAAAAATGTTGCACACAACCATTCTGGCCCCGAACAGCCTGAAATCACGATCGGCTGTTCGGACCGGCACGAATTTCGTTCCAGCCCCTGCGCCGACGAAAATCACTATTCACCCCTGAACAGCCTGATCAACGCTATTTTCCCTTTGGGCTGCCGAAATCACAGTACTGCCGCAAAAATGTTGCACACAACCATTCTGGCCCCGAACAGCCTGAAATCACGATCGGCTGTTCGGACCGGCACGAATTTCGTTCCAGCCCCTGTGCCGACGAAAATCACTATTCACCCCTGAACAGCCAGATCAACGCTATTTTCCCTTTGGGCTGCCGAAATCACAGTACTGCTGCAAAAATGTTGCACACAACCATTCAGGCCCCGAACAGCCTGAAATCACGATCGGCCGTTCGGACCGGCACGAATTTCGTTCCAGCCCCTGCGCCGACGAAAATCACTATTCACCCCCCAACAGCCAGACCGACGCTATTTTCAATCTGGGCTGCCGAAATCACAGTACTGCCGCAAAAATATTGCACAAAACCATTCTGGCCCCGAACAGCCTGAAATCACGATCGGCCGTTCGGACCGGCACGAATTTCGTTCCAGCCCCTGCGCCGACGAAAATCACTATTCACCCCCCAACAGCCAGATCGACGCTAATTTCCATTTGGGCTGCCGAAATGACAGTACTGCCGCAAAAATGTTGCACACCACCATTCTGGCCCCGAACAGCCTGAAATCACGATCGGCCGTTCGGACCGGCACGAATTTCGTTCCAGCCCCTGCGCCGACGAAAATCACTATTCACCCCCAACAGCCAGATCGACGCTATTTTCCATTTGGGCTGCCAAAATCACAGTACTGCCGCAAAAATGTTGCACACCACCATTTTGGCCCCGAACAGCCTGAAATCACGATCGGCCGTTCGGACCGGCACCAATTTCGTTCCAGCCCCTGCACCGACGAAAATCACTATTCACCCCTGAACAGCCAGATCGACGCTATTTTCCATCTGGGTTGTCGAAATCACAGTACTGCCGCAAAAATAGTGCACAAAACCATTCCGGCCCCGAATAGCCTGAAATCACGATCGGCTGTTCGGACCGGCACGAATTTCGTTCCAGCCCCTGCGCCGACGAAAATCACTATTCACCCCCCAACAGCCAGATCGACGCTATTTTCAATCTGGGCTGCCGAAATCATAGTACTGTCGCAAAAATATTGCACAAAACCATTCTGGCCCCGAACAGCCTGAAATCACGATCGGCTGTTCGGACCGGCACGAATTTCGTTCCAGCCCCTGCGCCGACGAAAATCACTATTCACCCCCCAACTGCCAGATCGACGCTATTTTCCATTTGGGCTGCCGAAATCACAGTACTGCTGCAAAAATGTTGCACACAACCATTCAGGCCCCGAACAGCCTGAAATCACGATCGGCCGTTCGGACCGGCACCAATTTCGTTCCAGCCCCTGCACCGACGAAAATCACTATTCACCCCTGAACAGCCAGATCGACGCTATTTTCCATCTGGGTTGTCGAAATCACAGTACTGCCGCAAAAATAGTGCACAAAACCATTCCGGCCCCGAATAGCCTGAAATCACGATCGGCTGTTCGGACCGGCACGAATTTCGTTCCAGCCCCTGCGCCGACGAAAATCACTATTCACCCCCCAACAGCCAGATCGACGCTATTTTCAATCTGGGCTGCCGAAATCACAGTACTGCCGCAAAAATATTGCACAAAACCATTCTGGCCCCGAACAGCCTGAAATCACGATCGGCTGTTCGGACCGGCACGAATTTCGTTCCAGCCCCTGCGCCGACGAAAATCACTATTCACCCCCCAACAGCCAGATCGACGCTATTTTCCATCTGGGCTGCCGAAATCACAGTACTGCCGCAAAAATGTTGCACACAACCATTCTGGCCCCGAACAGCCTGAAATCACGATCGGCTGTTCGGACCGGCACGAATTTCGTTCCAGCCCCTGCGCCGACGAAAATCACTATTCACCCCTGAACAGCCTGATCAACGCTATTTTCCCTTTGGGCTGCCGAAATCACAGTACTGCCGCAAAAATGTTGCACACAACCATTCTGGCCCCGAACAGCCTGAAATCACGATCGGCTGTTCGGACCGGCACGAATTTCGTTCCAGCCCCTGCGCCGACGAAAATCACTATTCACCCCTGAACAGCCAGATCAACGCTATTTTCCCTTTGGGCTGCCGAAATCACAGTACTGCTGCAAAAATGTTGCACACAACCATTCAGGCCCCGAACAGCCTGAAATCACGATCGGCCGTTCGGACCGGCACGAATTTCGTTCCAGCCCCTGCGCCGACGAAAATCACTATTCACCCCCCAACAGCCAGACCGACGCTATTTTCAATCTGGGCTGCCGAAATCACAGTACTGCCGCAAAAATATTGCACAAAACCATTCTGGCCCCGAACAGCCTGAAATCACGATCGGCCGTTCGGACCGGCACGAATTTCGTTCCAGCCCCTGCGCCGACGAAAATCACTATTCACCCCCCAACAGCCAGATCGACGCTAATTTCCATTTGGGCTGCCGAAATGACAGTACTGCCGCAAAAATGTTGCACACCACCATTCTGGCCCCGAACAGCCTGAAATCACGATCGGCCGTTCGGACCGGCACGAATTTCGTTCCAGCCCCTGCGCCGACGAAAATCACTATTCACCCCCAACAGCCAGATCGACGCTATTTTCCATTTGGGCTGCCAAAATCACAGTACTGCCGCAAAAATGTTGCACACCACCATTTTGGCCCCGAACAGCCTGAAATCACGATCGGCCGTTCGGACCGGCACCAATTTCGTTCCAGCCCCTGCACCGACGAAAATCACTATTCACCCCTGAACAGCCAGATCGACGCTATTTTCCATCTGGGTTGTCGAAATCACAGTACTGCCGCAAAAATAGTGCACAAAACCATTCCGGCCCCGAATAGCCTGAAATCACGATCGGCTGTTCGGACCGGCACGAATTTCGTTCCAGCCCCTGCGCCGACGAAAATCACTATTCACCCCCCAACAGCCAGATCGACGCTATTTTCAATCTGGGCTGCCGAAATCACAGTACTGCCGCAAAAATATTGCACAAAACCATTCTGGCCCCGAACAGCCTGAAATCACGATCGGCTGTTCGGACCGGCACGAATTTCGTTCCAGCCCCTGCGCCGACGAAAATCACTATTCACCCCCCAACAGCCAGATCGACGCTATTTTCCATCTGGGCTGCCGAAATCACAGTACTGCCGCAAAAATGTTGCACACAACCATTCTGGCCCCGAACAGCCTGAAATCACGATCGGCTGTTCGGACCGGCACGAATTTCGTTCCAGCCCCTGCGCCGACGAAAATCACTATTCACCCCTGAACAGCCTGATCAACGCTATTTTCCCTTTGGGCTGCCGAAATCACAGTACTGCTGCAAAAATGTTGCACACAACCATTCAGGCCCCGAACAGCCTGAAATCACGATCGGCCGTTCGGACCGGCACCAATTTCGTTCCAGCCCCTGCACCGACGAAAATCACTATTCACCCCTGAACAGCCAGATCGACGCTATTTTCCATCTGGGTTGTCGAAATCACAGTACTGCCGCAAAAATAGTGCACAAAACCATTCCGGCCCCGAATAGCCTGAAATCACGATCGGCTGTTCGGACCGGCACGAATTTCGTTCCAGCCCCTGCGCCGACGAAAATCACTATTCACCCCCCAACAGCCAGATCGACGCTATTTTCAATCTGGGCTGCCGAAATCACAGTACTGCCGCAAAAATATTGCACAAAACCATTCTGGCCCCGAACAGCCTGAAATCACGATCGGCTGTTCGGACCGGCACGAATTTCGTTCCAGCCCCTGCGCCGACGAAAATCACTATTCACCCCCCAACAGCCAGATCGACGCTATTTTCCATCTGGGCTGCCGAAATCACAGTACTGCCGCAAAAATGTTGCACACAACCATTCTGGCCCCGAACAGCCTGAAATCACGATCGGCTGTTCGGACCGGCACGAATTTCGTTCCAGCCCCTGCGCCGACGAAAATCACTATTCACCCCTGAACAGCCAGATCAACGCTATTTTCCATTTGGGCAGCCGAAATCACAGTACTGCCGCAAAAATGCTGCACACCACCATTCTGGCCCCGAACAGCCTGAAATCACGATCGGCCGTTCGGACCGGCACCAATTTCGTTCCAGCCCCTGCACCGACGAAAATCACTATTCACCCCTGAACAGCCAGATAGACGCTATTTTCAATCTGGGCTGTCGAAATCCCAGTACTGCCGCAAAAATATTGCCCCAAAGCCATTCTGGCCCCGAAGAGCCTGAAATTACGTTCGGCCGTTCAGACCGGTACGAATTTCGTTCCAGCCCCTGCACCGACGAAAATCACTATTCACCACCCAACAGCCAGATCGACGCTATTTTCAATCTGGGCTGCCGAAATCACAGTACTGCCGCAAAAATAGTGCACAAAACAATTCCGGCCCCGAATAGCCTGAAATCACGATCGGCTGTTCGGACCGGCACGAATTTCGTTCCAGCCCCTGCGCCGACGAAAATCACTATTCACCCCCTAACAGCCAGACCGACGCTATTTTCAATCTGGGCTGCCGAAATCACAGTACTGCCGCAAAAATATTGCACAAAACCATTCTGGCCCCGAACAGCCTGAAATCACGATCGGCCGTTCGGACCGGCACGAATTTCGTTCCAGCCCCTGCGCCGACGAAAATCACTATTCACCCCCCAACAGCCAGATCGACGCTAATTTCCATTTGGGCTGCCGAAATGACAGTACTGCCGCAAAAATGTTGCACACCACCATTCTGGCCCCGAACAGCCTGAAATCACGATCGGCCGTTCGGACCGGCACCAATTTCGTTCCAGCCCCTGCACCGACGAAAATCACTATTCACCCCTGAACAGCCAGATCGACGCTATTTTCCATCTGGGTTGTCGAAATCACAGTACTGCCGCAAAAATAGTGCACAAAACCATTCCGGCCCCGAATAGCCTGAAATCACGATCGGCCGTACGGACCGGCACGAATTTCGTTCCTCCCCCTGCGCCGGCGAAAATCACTATTCACCCCCCAACAGCCAGATCGACGCTATTTTCCATCTGGGCTGCCGAAATCACGGTACTGCCGCAAAAATGTTGCACAAAACCATTCTGGCCCCGAACAGCCTGAAATCACGATCGGCCGTTCGGACCGGCACGAATTTCGTTCCAGCCCCTGCGCCGACGAAAATCACTATTCACCCCCCAACAGCCAGATCGACGCTAATTTCCATTTGGGCTGCCGAAATGACAGTACTGCCGCAAAAATGTTGCACACCACCATTCTGGCCCCGAACAGCCTGAAATCACGATCGGCCGTTCGGACCGGCACGAATTTCGTTCCAGCCCCTGCGCCGACGAAAATCACTATTCACCCCCAACAGCCAGATCGACGCTATTTTCCATTTGGGCTGCCAAAATCACAGTACTGCCGCAAAAATGTTGCACACCACCATTTTGGCCCCGAACAGCCTGAAATCACGATCGGCCGTTCGGACCGGCACCAATTTCGTTCCAGCCCCTGCACCGACGAAAATCACTATTCACCCCTGAACAGCCAGATCGACGCTATTTTCCATCTGGGTTGTCGAAATCACAGTACTGCCGCAAAAATAGTGCACAAAACCATTCCGGCCCCGAATAGCCTGAAATCACGATCGGCTGTTCGGACCGGCACGAATTTCGTTCCAGCCCCTGCGCCGACGAAAATCACTATTCACCCCCCAACAGCCAGATCGACGCTATTTTCAATCTGGGCTGCCGAAATCACAGTACTGTCGCAAAAATATTGCACAAAACCATTCTGGCCCCGAACAGCCTGAAATCACGATCGGCTGTTCGGACCGGCACGAATTTCGTTCCAGCCCCTGCGCCGACGAAAATCACTATTCACCCCCCAACTGCCAGATCGACGCTATTTTCCATTTGGGCTGCCGAAATGACAGTACTGCCGCAAAAATGTTGCACACCACCATTCTGGCCCCGAACAGCCTGAAATCACGATCGGCCGTTCGGACCGGCACCAATTTCGTTCCAGCCCCTGCACCGACGAAAATCACTATTCACCCCTGAACAGCCAGATCGACGCTATTTTCCATCTGGGTTGTCGAAATCACAGTACTGCCGCAAAAATAGTGCACAAAACCATTCCGGCCCCGAATAGCCTGAAATCACGATCGGCCGTACGGACCGGCACGAATTTCGTTCCTCCCCCTGCGCCGGCGAAAATCACTATTCACCCCCCAACAGCCAGATCGACGCTATTTTCCATCTGGGCTGCCGAAATCACGGTACTGCCGCAAAAATGTTGCACAAAACCATTCTGGCCCCGAACAGCCTGAAATCACGATCGGCCGTTCGGACCGGCACGAATTTCGTTCCAGCCCCTGCGCCGACGAAAATCACTATTCACCCCCCAACAGCCAGATCGACGCTAATTTCCATTTGGGCTGCCGAAATGACAGTACTGCCGCAAAAATGTTGCACACCACCATTCTGGCCCCGAACAGCCTGAAATCACGATCGGCCGTTCGGACCGGCACGAATTTCGTTCCAGCCCCTGCGCCGACGAAAATCACTATTCACCCCCAACAGCCAGATCGACGCTATTTTCCATTTGGGCTGCCAAAATCACAGTACTGCCGCAAAAATGTTGCACACCACCATTTTGGCCCCGAACAGCCTGAAATCACGATCGGCCGTTCGGACCGGCACCAATTTCGTTCCAGCCCCTGCACCGACGAAAATCACTATTCACCCCTGAACAGCCAGATCGACGCTATTTTCCATCTGGGTTGTCGAAATCACAGTACTGCCGCAAAAATAGTGCACAAAACCATTCCGGCCCCGAATAGCCTGAAATCACGATCGGCTGTTCGGACCGGCACGAATTTCGTTCCAGCCCCTGCGCCGACGAAAATCACTATTCACCCCCCAACAGCCAGATCGACGCTATTTTCAATCTGGGCTGCCGAAATCACAGTACTGTCGCAAAAATATTGCACAAAACCATTCTGGCCCCGAACAGCCTGAAATCACGATCGGCTGTTCGGACCGGCACGAATTTCGTTCCAGCCCCTGCGCCGACGAAAATCACTATTCACCCCCCAACTGCCAGATCGACGCTATTTTCCATTTGGGCTGCCGAAATCACAGTACTGCTGCAAAAATGTTGCACACAACCATTCAGGCCCCGAACAGCCTGAAATCACGATCGGCCGTTCGGACCGGCACCAATTTCGTTCCAGCCCCTGCACCGACGAAAATCACTATTCACCCCTGAACAGCCAGATCGACGCTATTTTCCATCTGGGTTGTCGAAATCACAGTACTGCCGCAAAAATAGTGCACAAAACCATTCCGGCCCCGAATAGCCTGAAATCACGATCGGCTGTTCGGACCGGCACGAATTTCGTTCCAGCCCCTGCGCCGACGAAAATCACTATTCACCCCCCAACAGCCAGATCGACGCTATTTTCAATCTGGGCTGCCGAAATCACAGTACTGTCGCAAAAATATTGCACAAAACCATTCTGGCCCCGAACAGCCTGAAATCACGATCGGCTGTTCGGACCGGCACGAATTTCGTTCCAGCCCCTGCGCCGACGAAAATCACTATTCACCCCCCAACTGCCAGATCGACGCTATTTTCCATTTGGGCTGCCGAAATGACAGTACTGCCGCAAAAATGTTGCACACCACCATTCTGGCCCCGAACAGCCTGAAATCACGATCGGCCGTTCGGACCGGCACCAATTTCGTTCCAGCCCCTGCACCGACGAAAATCACTATTCACCCCTGAACAGCCAGATCGACGCTATTTTCCATCTGGGTTGTCGAAATCACAGTACTGCCGCAAAAATAGTGCACAAAACCATTCCGGCCCCGAATAGCCTGAAATCACGATCGGCCGTACGGACCGGCACGAATTTCGTTCCTCCCCCTGCGCCGGCGAAAATCACTATTCACCCCCCAACAGCCAGATCGACGCTATTTTCCATCTGGGCTGCCGAAATCACGGTACTGCCGCAAAAATGTTGCACAAAACCATTCTGGCCCCGAACAGCCTGAAATCACGATCGGCCGTTCGGACCGGCACGAATTTCGTTCCAGCCCCTGCGCCGACGAAAATCACTATTCACCCCCCAACAGCCAGATCGACGCTAATTTCCATTTGGGCTGCCGAAATGACAGTACTGCCGCAAAAATGTTGCACACCACCATTCTGGCCCCGAACAGCCTGAAATCACGATCGGCCGTTCGGACCGGCACGAATTTCGTTCCAGCCCCTGCGCCGACGAAAATCACTATTCACCCCCAACAGCCAGATCGACGCTATTTTCCATTTGGGCTGCCAAAATCACAGTACTGCCGCAAAAATGTTGCACACCACCATTTTGGCCCCGAACAGCCTGAAATCACGATCGGCCGTTCGGACCGGCACCAATTTCGTTCCAGCCCCTGCACCGACGAAAATCACTATTCACCCCTGAACAGCCAGATCGACGCTATTTTCCATCTGGGTTGTCGAAATCACAGTACTGCCGCAAAAATAGTGCACAAAACCATTCCGGCCCCGAATAGCCTGAAATCACGATCGGCTGTTCGGACCGGCACGAATTTCGTTCCAGCCCCTGCGCCGACGAAAATCACTATTCACCCCCCAACTGCCAGATCGACGCTATTTTCCATTTGGGCTGCCGAAATCACAGTACTGCTGCAAAAATGTTGCACACAACCATTCAGGCCCCGAACAGCCTGAAATCACGATCGGCCGTTCGGACCGGCACCAATTTCGTTCCAGCCCCTGCACCGACGAAAATCACTATTCACCCCTGAACAGCCAGATCGACGCTATTTTCCATCTGGGTTGTCGAAATCACAGTACTGCCGCAAAAATAGTGCACAAAACCATTCCGGCCCCGAATAGCCTGAAATCACGATCGGCTGTTCGGACCGGCACGAATTTCGTTCCAGCCCCTGCGCCGACGAAAATCACTATTCACCCCCCAACAGCCAGATCGACGCTATTTTCAATCTGGGCTGCCGAAATCACAGTACTGCCGCAAAAATATTGCACAAAACCATTCTGGCCCCGAACAGCCTGAAATCACGATCGGCTGTTCGGACCGGCACGAATTTCGTTCCAGCCCCTGCGCCGACGAAAATCACTATTCACCCCCCAACAGCCAGATCGACGCTATTTTCCATCTGGGCTGCCGAAATCACAGTACTGCCGCAAAAATGTTGCACACAACCATTCTGGCCCCGAACAGCCTGAAATCACGATCGGCTGTTCGGACCGGCACGAATTTCGTTCCAGCCCCTGCGCCGACGAAAATCACTATTCACCCCTGAACAGCCAGATCAACGCTATTTTCCATTTGGGCAGCCGAAATCACAGTACTGCCGCAAAAATGCTGCACACCACCATTCTGGCCCCGAACAGCCTGAAATCACGATCGGCCGTTCGGACCGGCACCAATTTCGTTCCAGCCCCTGCACCGACGAAAATCACTATTCACCCCTGAACAGCCAGATAGACGCTATTTTCAATCTGGGCTGTCGAAATCCCAGTACTGCCGCAAAAATATTGCCCCAAAGCCATTCTGGCCCCGAAGAGCCTGAAATTACGTTCGGCCGTTCAGACCGGTACGAATTTCGTTCCAGCCCCTGCACCGACGAAAATCACTATTCACCACCCAACAGCCAGATCGACGCTATTTTCAATCTGGGCTGCCGAAATCACAGTACTGCCGCAAAAATAGTGCACAAAACAATTCCGGCCCCGAATAGCCTGAAATCACGATCGGCTGTTCGGACCGGCACGAATTTCGTTCCAGCCCCTGCGCCGACGAAAATCACTATTCACCCCCTAACAGCCAGACCGACGCTATTTTCAATCTGGGCTGCCGAAATCACAGTACTGCCGCAAAAATATTGCACAAAACCATTCTGGCCCCGAACAGCCTGAAATCACGATCGGCCGTTCGGACCGGCACGAATTTCGTTCCAGCCCCTGCGCCGACGAAAATCACTATTCACCCCCCAACAGCCAGATCGACGCTAATTTCCATTTGGGCTGCCGAAATGACAGTACTGCCGCAAAAATGTTGCACACCACCATTCTGGCCCCGAACAGCCTGAAATCACGATCGGCCGTTCGGACCGGCACCAATTTCGTTCCAGCCCCTGCACCGACGAAAATCACTATTCACCCCTGAACAGCCAGATCGACGCTATTTTCCATCTGGGTTGTCGAAATCACAGTACTGCCGCAAAAATAGTGCACAAAACCATTCCGGCCCCGAATAGCCTGAAATCACGATCGGCCGTACGGACCGGCACGAATTTCGTTCCTCCCCCTGCGCCGGCGAAAATCACTATTCACCCCCCAACAGCCAGATCGACGCTATTTTCCATCTGGGCTGCCGAAATCACGGTACTGCCGCAAAAATGTTGCACAAAACCATTCTGGCCCCGAACAGCCTGAAATCACGATCGGCCGTTCCGACCGGCACGAATTTCGTTCCTCCCCCTGCGCCGACGAAAATCACTATTCACCCCCCAACAGCCAGATCGACGCTATTTTCCATCTGGGCTGCCGAAATCACAGTACTGCTGCAAAAATGTTGCACACAACCATTCTGGCCCCGAATAGCCTGAAATCACGATCGGCCGTTCGGACCGGCACGAATTTTGTTCCTCCCCCTGCGCCGACGAAAATCACTATTCACCCCCCAACAGCCAGATCAACGCTATTTTCCATCTGGGCTGCCGAAATCACAGTACTGCCGCAAAAATATTGCACAAAACCATTCTGGCCCCGAACAGCCTGAAATCACGATCGGCCGTTCGGACCTGCACGAATTTCGTTCCAGCCCCTGCGCCGACGAAAATCACTATTCACCCCCCAACAGCCAGATCGACGCTAATTTCCATTTGGGCTGCCGAAATGACAGTACTGCCGCAAAAATGTTGCACACCACCATTCTGGCCCCGAACAGCCTGAAATCTCGATCGGCCGTTCGGACCGGCACGAATTTCGTTCCAGCCCCTGCGCCGACGAAAATCACTATTCACCCCCAACAGCCAGATCGACGCTATTTTCCATTTGGGCTGCCAAAATCACAGTACTGCCGCAAAAATGTTGCACACAACCATTCTGGCCCCGAACAGCCTGAAATCACGATCGGCTGTTCGGACCGGCACGAATTTCGTTCCAGCCCCTGCGCCGACGAAAATCACTATTCACCCCTGAACAGCCAGATCAACGCTATTTTCCCTTTGGGCTGCCGAAATCACAGTACTGCTGCAAAAATGTTGCACACAACCATTCAGGCCCCGAACAGCCTGAAATCACGATCGGCCGTTCGGACCGGCACCAATTTCGTTCCAGCCCCTGCACCGACGAAAATCACTATTCACCCCTGAACAGCCAGATCGACGCTATTTTCCATCTGGGTTGTCGAAATCACAGTACTGCCGCAAAAATAGTGCACAAAACCATTCCGGCCCCGAATAGCCTGAAATCACGATCGGCTGTTCGGACCGGCACGAATTTCGTTCCAGCCCCTGCGCCGACGAAAATCACTATTCACCCCCCAACAGCCAGATCGACGCTATTTTCAATCTGGGCTGCCGAAATCACAGTACTGCCGCAAAAATATTGCACAAAACCATTCTGGCCCCGAACAGCCTGAAATCACGATCGGCTGTTCGGACCGGCACGAATTTCGTTCCAGCCCCTGCGCCGACGAAAATCACTATTCACCCCCCAACAGCCAGATCGACGCTATTTTCCATCTGGGCTGCCGAAATCACAGTACTGCCGCAAAAATGTTGCACACAACCATTCTGGCCCCGAACAGCCTGAAATCACGATCGGCTGTTCGGACCGGCACGAATTTCGTTCCAGCCCCTGCGCCGACGAAAATCACTATTCACCCCTGAACAGCCAGATCAACGCTATTTTCCATTTGGGCAGCCGAAATCACAGTACTGCCGCAAAAATGCTGCACACCACCATTCTGGCCCCGAACAGCCTGAAATCACGATCGGCCGTTCGGACCGGCACCAATTTCGTTCCAGCCCCTGCACCGACGAAAATCACTATTCACCCCTGAACAGCCAGATAGACGCTATTTTCAATCTGGGCTGTCGAAATCCCAGTACTGCCGCAAAAATATTGCCCCAAAGCCATTCTGGCCCCGAAGAGCCTGAAATTACGTTCGGCCGTTCAGACCGGTACGAATTTCGTTCCAGCCCCTGCACCGACGAAAATCACTATTCACCACCCAACAGCCAGATCGACGCTATTTTCAATCTGGGCTGCCGAAATCACAGTACTGCCGCAAAAATAGTGCACAAAACAATTCCGGCCCCGAATAGCCTGAAATCACGATCGGCTGTTCGGACCGGCACGAATTTCGTTCCAGCCCCTGCGCCGACGAAAATCACTATTCACCCCCTAACAGCCAGACCGACGCTATTTTCAATCTGGGCTGCCGAAATCACAGTACTGCCGCAAAAATATTGCACAAAACCATTCTGGCCCCGAACAGCCTGAAATCACGATCGGCCGTTCGGACCGGCACGAATTTCGTTCCAGCCCCTGCGCCGACGAAAATCACTATTCACCCCCCAACAGCCAGATCGACGCTAATTTCCATTTGGGCTGCCGAAATGACAGTACTGCCGCAAAAATGTTGCACACCACCATTCTGGCCCCGAACAGCCTGAAATCACGATCGGCCGTTCGGACCGGCACCAATTTCGTTCCAGCCCCTGCACCGACGAAAATCACTATTCACCCCTGAACAGCCAGATCGACGCTATTTTCCATCTGGGTTGTCGAAATCACAGTACTGCCGCAAAAATAGTGCACAAAACCATTCCGGCCCCGAATAGCCTGAAATCACGATCGGCCGTACGGACCGGCACGAATTTCGTTCCTCCCCCTGCGCCGACGAAAATCACTATTCACCCCCCAACAGCCAGATCGACGCTATTTTCCATCTGGGCTGCCGAAATCACGGTACTGCCGCAAAAATGTTGCACAAAACCATTCTGGCCCCGAACAGCCTGAAATCACGATCGGCCGTTCCGACCGGCACGAATTTCGTTCCTCCCCCTGCGCCGACGAAAATCACTATTCACCCCCCAACAGCCAGATCGACGCTATTTTCCATCTGGGCTGCCGAAATCACAGTACTGCTGCAAAAATGTTGCACACAACCATTCTGGCCCCGAATAGCCTGAAATCACGATCGGCCGTTCGGACCGGCACGAATTTTGTTCCTCCCCCTGCGCCGACGAAAATCACTATTCACCCCCCAACAGCCAGATCAACGCTATTTTCCATCTGGGCTGCCGAAATCACAGTACTGCCGCAAAAATATTGCACAAAACCATTCTGGCCCCGAACAGCCTGAAATCACGATCGGCCGTTCGGACCGGCACGAATTTCGTTCCAGCCCCTGCGCCGACGAAAATCACTATTCACCCCCCAACAGCCAGATCGACGCTAATTTCCATTTGGGCTGCCGAAATGACAGTACTGCCGCAAAAATGTTGCACACCACCATTCTGGCCCCGAACAGCCTGAAATCTCGATCGGCCGTTCGGACCGGCACGAATTTCGTTCCAGCCCCTGCGCCGACGAAAATCACTATTCACCCCCAACAGCCTGATCGACGCTATTTTCCATTTGGGCTGCCAAAATCACAGTACTGCCGCAAAAATGTTGCACACCACCATTCTGGCCCCGAACAGCCTGAAATCACGATCGGCCGTTCGGACCGGCACCAATTTCGTTCCAGCCCCTGCACCGACGAAAATCACTATTCACCCCTGAACAGCCAGATCGACGCTATTTTCCATCTGGGTTGTCGAAATCACAGTACTGCCGCAAAAATGTTGCACACAACCGTTCTGGCCCCGGATAGCCTGAAATCACGATCGGCCGTACGGACCGGCACGAATTTCGTTCCTCCCCCTGCGCCGACGAAAATCACTATTCACCCCCCAACAGCCAGATCGACGCTATTTTCCATCTGGGCTGCCGAAATCACGGTACTGCCGCAAAAATATTGCACAAAACCATTCTGGCCCCGAACAGCCTGAAATCACGATCGGCCGTTCAGACCGGCACGAATTTCGTTCCTCCCCCTGCGCCGACGAAAATCACTATTCACCCCCCAACAGCCAGATCGACACTATTTTCCATCTGGGCTGCCGAAATCACAGTACTGCTGCAAAAATGTTGCACACAACCATTCTGGCCCCGAATAGCCTGAAATCACGATCGGCCGTTCGGACCGGCACGAATTTCGTTCCAGCCCCTGCGCCGACGAAAATCACTATTCACCCCCAACAGCCAGATCGACGCTATTTTCCATTTGGGCTGCCAAAATCACAGTACTGCCGCAAAAATGTTGCACACCACCATTCTGGCCCCGAACAGCCTGAAATCACGATCGGCCGTTCGGACCGGCACCAATTTCGTTCTAGCCCCTGCACCGACGAAAATCACTATTCACCCCTGAACAGCCAGATCGACGCTATTTTCCATCTGGGTTGTCGAAATCACAGTACTGCCGCAAAAATAGTGCACAAAACCATTCCGGCCCCGAATAGCCTGAAATCACGATCGGCCGTACGGACCGGCACGAATTTCGTTCCTCCCCCTGCGCCGACGAAAATCACTATTCACCCCCCAACAGCCAGATCGACGCTATTTTCCATCTGGGCTGCCGAAATCACGGTACTGCCGCAAAAATGTTGCACAAAACCATTCTGGCCCCGAACAGCCTGAAATCACGATCGGCCGTTCCGACCGGCACGAATTTCGTTCCTCCCCCTGCGCCGACGAAAATCACTATTCACCCCCCAACAGCCAGATCGACGCTATTTTCCATCTGGGCTGCCGAAATCACAGTACTGCTGCAAAAATGTTGCACACAACCATTCTGGCCCCGAATAGCCTGAAATCACGATCGGCCGTTCGGACCGGCACGAATTTTGTTCCTCCCCCTGCGCCGACGAAAATCACTATTCACCCCCCAACAGCCAGATCAACGCTATTTTCCATCTGGGCTGCCGAAATCACAGTACTGCCGCAAAAATATTGCACAAAACCATTCTGGCCCCGAACAGCCTGAAATCACGATCGGCCGTTCGGACCGGCACGAATTTCGTTCCAGCCCCTGCGCCGACGAAAATCACTATTCACCCCTGAACAGCCAGATCAACGCTATTTTCCCTTTGGGCTGCCGAAATCACAGTACTGCTGCAAAAATGTTGCACACAACCATTCAGGCCCCGAACAGCCTGAAATCACGATCGGCCGTTCGGACCGGCACCAATTTCGTTCCAGCCCCTGCACCGACGAAAATCACTATTCACCCCTGAACAGCCAGATCGACGCTATTTTCCATCTGGGTTGTCGAAATCACAGTACTGCCGCAAAAATAGTGCACAAAACCATTCCGGCCCCGAATAGCCTGAAATCACGATCGGCTGTTCGGACCGGCACGAATTTCGTTCCAGCCCCTGCGCCGACGAAAATCACTATTCACCCCCCAACAGCCAGATCGACGCTATTTTCAATCTGGGCTGCCGAAATCACAGTACTGCCGCAAAAATATTGCACAAAACCATTCTGGCCCCGAACAGCCTGAAATCACGATCGGCTGTTCGGACCGGCACGAATTTCGTTCCAGCCCCTGCGCCGACGAAAATCACTATTCACCCCCCAACAGCCAGATCGACGCTATTTTCCATCTGGGCTGCCGAAATCACAGTACTGCCGCAAAAATGTTGCACACAACCATTCTGGCCCCGAACAGCCTGAAATCACGATCGGCTGTTCGGACCGGCACGAATTTCGTTCCAGCCCCTGCGCCGACGAAAATCACTATTCACCCCTGAACAGCCAGATCAACGCTATTTTCCATTTGGGCAGCCGAAATCACAGTACTGCCGCAAAAATGCTGCACACCACCATTCTGGCCCCGAACAGCCTGAAATCACGATCGGCCGTTCGGACCGGCACCAATTTCGTTCCAGCCCCTGCACCGACGAAAATCACTATTCACCCCTGAACAGCCAGATAGACGCTATTTTCAATCTGGGCTGTCGAAATCCCAGTACTGCCGCAAAAATATTGCCCCAAAGCCATTCTGGCCCCGAAGAGCCTGAAATTACGTTCGGCCGTTCAGACCGGTACGAATTTCGTTCCAGCCCCTGCACCGACGAAAATCACTATTCACCACCCAACAGCCAGATCGACGCTATTTTCAATCTGGGCTGCCGAAATCACAGTACTGCCGCAAAAATAGTGCACAAAACAATTCCGGCCCCGAATAGCCTGAAATCACGATCGGCTGTTCGGACCGGCACGAATTTCGTTCCAGCCCCTGCGCCGACGAAAATCACTATTCACCCCCTAACAGCCAGACCGACGCTATTTTCAATCTGGGCTGCCGAAATCACAGTACTGCCGCAAAAATATTGCACAAAACCATTCTGGCCCCGAACAGCCTGAAATCACGATCGGCCGTTCGGACCGGCACGAATTTCGTTCCAGCCCCTGCGCCGACGAAAATCACTATTCACCCCCCAACAGCCAGATCGACGCTAATTTCCATTTGGGCTGCCGAAATGACAGTACTGCCGCAAAAATGTTGCACACCACCATTCTGGCCCCGAACAGCCTGAAATCACGATCGGCCGTTCGGACCGGCACCAATTTCGTTCCAGCCCCTGCACCGACGAAAATCACTATTCACCCCTGAACAGCCAGATCGACGCTATTTTCCATCTGGGTTGTCGAAATCACAGTACTGCCGCAAAAATAGTGCACAAAACCATTCCGGCCCCGAATAGCCTGAAATCACGATCGGCCGTACGGACCGGCACGAATTTCGTTCCTCCCCCTGCGCCGACGAAAATCACTATTCACCCCCCAACAGCCAGATCGACGCTATTTTCCATCTGGGCTGCCGAAATCACGGTACTGCCGCAAAAATGTTGCACAAAACCATTCTGGCCCCGAACAGCCTGAAATCACGATCGGCCGTTCCGACCGGCACGAATTTCGTTCCTCCCCCTGCGCCGACGAAAATCACTATTCACCCCCCAACAGCCAGATCGACGCTATTTTCCATCTGGGCTGCCGAAATCACAGTACTGCTGCAAAAATGTTGCACACAACCATTCTGGCCCCGAATAGCCTGAAATCACGATCGGCCGTTCGGACCGGCACGAATTTTGTTCCTCCCCCTGCGCCGACGAAAATCACTATTCACCCCCCAACAGCCAGATCAACGCTATTTTCCATCTGGGCTGCCGAAATCACAGTACTGCCGCAAAAATATTGCACAAAACCATTCTGGCCCCGAACAGCCTGAAATCACGATCGGCCGTTCGGACCGGCACGAATTTCGTTCCAGCCCCTGCGCCGACGAAAATCACTATTCACCCCCCAACAGCCAGATCGACGCTAATTTCCATTTGGGCTGCCGAAATGACAGTACTGCCGCAAAAATGTTGCACACCACCATTCTGGCCCCGAACAGCCTGAAATCTCGATCGGCCGTTCGGACCGGCACGAATTTCGTTCCAGCCCCTGCGCCGACGAAAATCACTATTCACCCCCAACAGCCAGATCGACGCTATTTTCCATTTGGGCTGCCAAAATCACAGTACTGCCGCAAAAATGTTGCACACCACCATTCTGGCCCCGAACAGCCTGAAATCACGATCGGCCGTTCGGACCGGCACCAATTTCGTTCCAGCCCCTGCACCGACGAAAATCACTATTCACCCCTGAACAGCCAGATCGACGCTATTTTCCATCTGGGTTGTCGAAATCACAGTACTGCCGCAAAAATGTTGCACACAACCGTTCTGGCCCCGGATAGCCTGAAATCACGATCGGCCGTACGGACCGGCACGAATTTCGTTCCTCCCCCTGCGCCGACGAAAATCACTATTCACCCCCCAACAGCCAGATCGACGCTATTTTCCATCTGGGCTGCCGAAATCACGGTACTGCCGCAAAAATATTGCACAAAACCATTCTGGCCCCGAACAGCCTGAAATCACGATCGGCCGTTCAGACCGGCACGAATTTCGTTCCTCCCCCTGCGCCGACGAAAATCACTATTCACCCCCCAACAGCCAGATCGACACTATTTTCCATCTGGGCTGCCGAAATCACAGTACTGCTGCAAAAATGTTGCACACAACCATTCTGGCCCCGAATAGCCTGAAATCACGATCGGCCGTTCGGACCGGCACGAATTTCGTTCCAGCCCCTGCGCCGACGAAAATCACTATTCACCCCCAACAGCCAGATCGACGCTATTTTCCATTTGGGCTGCCAAAATCACAGTACTGCCGCAAAAATGTTGCACACCACCATTCTGGCCCCGAACAGCCTGAAATCACGATCGGCCGTTCGGACCGGCACCAATTTCGTTCCAGCCCCTGCACCGACGAAAATCACTATTCACCCCTGAACAGCCAGATCGACGCTATTTTCCATCTGGGTTGTCGAAATCACAGTACTGCCGCAAAAATAGTGCACAAAACCATTCCGGCCCCGAATAGCCTGAAATCACGATCGGCCGTACGGACCGGCACGAATTTCGTTCCTCCCCCTGCGCCGACGAAAATCACTATTCACCCCCCAACAGCCAGATCGACGCTATTTTCCATCTGGGCTGCCGAAATCACGGTACTGCCGCAAAAATGTTGCACAAAACCATTCTGGCCCCGAACAGCCTGAAATCACGATCGGCCGTTCCGACCGGCACGAATTTCGTTCCTCCCCCTGCGCCGACGAAAATCACTATTCACCCCCCAACAGCCAGATCGACGCTATTTTCCATCTGGGCTGCCGAAATCACAGTACTGCTGCAAAAATGTTGCACACAACCATTCTGGCCCCGAATAGCCTGAAATCACGATCGGCCGTTCGGACCGGCACGAATTTTGTTCCTCCCCCTGCGCCGACGAAAATCACTATTCACCCCCCAACAGCCAGATCAACGCTATTTTCCATCTGGGCTGCCGAAATCACAGTACTGCCGCAAAAATATTGCACAAAACCATTCTGGCCCCGAACAGCCTGAAATCACGATCGGCCGTTCGGACCGGCACGAATTTCGTTCCAGCCCCTGCGCCGACGAAAATCACTATTCACCCCCCAACAGCCAGATCGACGCTAATTTCCATTTGGGCTGCCGAAATGACAGTACTGCCGCAAAAATGTTGCACACCACCATTCTGGCCCCGAACAGCCTGAAATCTCGATCGGCCGTTCGGACCGGCACGAATTTCGTTCCAGCCCCTGCGCCGACGAAAATCACTATTCACCCCCAACAGCCAGATCGACGCTATTTTCCATTTGGGCTGCCAAAATCACAGTACTGCCGCAAAAATATTGCACAAAACCATTCTGGCCCCGAACAGCCTGAAATCACGATCGGCCGTTCGGACCGGCACGAATTTCGTTCCTCCCCCTGCGCCGACGAAAATCACTATTCACCCCCCAACAGCCAGATCGACGCTATTTTCCATCTGGGCTGCCGAAATCACAGTACTGCTGCAAAAATGTTGCACACAACCATTCTGGCCCCGAATAGCCTGAAATCACAATCGGCCGTTCAGACCGGCACGAATTTTGTTCCTCCCCCTGCGCCGACGAAAATCACTATTCACCCCCCAACAGCCAGATCGACGCTATTTTCCATCTGGGCTGCCGAAATCACAGTACTGCCGCAAAAATATTGCACAAAACCATTCTAGCCCCGAACAGCCTGAAATCACGATCGGCCGTTCGGACCGGCACGGATTTCGTTCCAGCCCCTGCGCCGACGAAAATCACTATTCACCCCCCAACAGCCAGATCGACGCTATTTTCCATTTGCGCTGCCGAAATCACAGTACTGCCGCAAAAATAGTGCACAAAACCATTCCGGCCCCGAATAGCCTGAAATCACGATCGGCCGTACGGACCGGCACGAATTTCGTTCCTCCCCCTGCGCCGGCGAAAATCACTATTCACCCCCCAACAGCCAGATCGACGCTATTTTCCATCTGGGCTGTCGAAATCACGGTACTGCCGCAAAAATATTGCACAAAACCATTCTGGCCCCGAACAGCCTGAAATCACGATCGGCCGTTCGGACCGGCACGAATTTCGTTCCTCCCCCTGCGCCGACGAAAATCACTATTCACCACCCAACAGCCAGATCGACGCTATTTTCCATCTGGGCTGCCGAAATCACAGTACTGCTGCAAAAATGTTGCACACAACCATTCTGGCCCCGAATAGCCTGAAATCACGATCGGCCGTTCGGACCGGCACGAATTTTGTCCCTCCCCCTGCGCCGACGAAAATCACTATTCACCCCCCAACAGCCAGATCAACGCTATTTTCCATCTGGGCTGCCGAAATCACAGTACTGCCGCAAAAATATTGCACAAAACCATTCTGGCCCCGAACAGCCTGAAATCACGATCGGCCGTTCGGACCGGCACGAATTTCGTTCCAGCCCCTGCGCCGACGAAAATCACTATTCCCCCCCCAACAGCCAGATCGACGCTAATTTCCATTTGGGCTGCCGAAATGACAGTACTGCCGCAAAAATGTTGCACACCACCATTCTGGCCCCGAACAGCCTGAAATCACGATCGGCCGTTCGGACCGGCACGAATTTCGTTCCAGCCCCTGCGCCGACGAAAATCACTATTCACCCCCCAACAGCCAGATCGACGCTATTTTCCATTTGGGCTGCCGAAATCACAGTACTGCCGCAAAAATGTTGCACACCACCATTCTGGCCCCGAACAGCCTGAAATCACGATCGGCCGTTCGGACCGGCACCAATTTCGTTCCAGCCCCTGCACCGACGAAAATCACTATTCACCCCCCAACAGCCAGATCGACGCTATTTTCAATCTGGGTTGTCGAAATCACGGTACTGCCGCAAAAATATTGCACAAAACCATTCTGGCCCCGAACAGCCTGAAATCACGATCGGCCGTTCGGACCGGCACGAATTTCGTTCCTCCCCCTGCGCCGACGAAAATCACTATTCACCACCCAACAGCCAGATCGACGCTATTTTCCATCTGGGCTGCCGAAATCACAGTACTGCTGCAAAAATGTTGCACACAACCATTCTGGCCCCGAATAGCCTGAAATCACGATCGGCCGTTCGGACCGGCACGAATTTTGTTCCTCCCCCTGCGCCGACGAAAATCACTATTCACCCCCCAACAGCCAGATCAACGCTATTTTCCATCTGGGCTGCCGAAATCACAGTACTGCCGCAAAAATGTTGCACAAAACCATTCTGGCCCCGAACAGCCTGAAATCACGATCGGCCGTTCGGACCGGCACGAATTTCGTTCCAGCCCCTGCGCCGACGAAAATCACTATTCACCCCCCAACAGCCAGATCGACGCTAATTTCCATTTGGGCTGCCGAAATGACAGTACTGCCGCAAAAATGTTGCACACACCATTCTGGCCCCGAAGAGCCTGAAATCACGATCGGCCGTTCGGACCGGCACCAATTTCGTTCCAGCCCCTGCGCCGACAAAAATCACTATTCACCCCCCAACAGCCAGATCGACGCTATTTTCCATTTGGGCTGCCGAAATCACAGTACTGCCGCAAAAATGTTGCACACCACCATTCTGGCCCCGAACAGCCTGAAATCACGATCGGCCGTTCGGACCGGCACCAATTTCGTTCCAGCCCCTGCACCGACGAAAATCACTATTCACCCCTGAACAGCCAGATCGACGCTATTTTCAATCTGGGTTGTCGAAATCACAGTACTGCCGCAAAAATGTTGCACACAACCGTTCTGGCCCCGAATAGCCTGAAATCACGATCAGCCGTACGGACCGGCACGAATTTCGTTCCTCCCCCTGCGCCGACGAAAATCACTATTCACCCCCCAACAGCCAGATCGACGCTATTTTCCATCTGGGCTGCCGAAATCACGGTACTGCCGCAAAAATATTGCACAAAACCATTCTGGCCCCGAACAGCCTGAAATCACGATCGGCCGTTCGGACCGGCACGAATTTCGTTCCAGCCCCTGCGCCGACGAAAATCACTATTCACCCCCCAACAGCCAGATCGACGCTATTTTCCATTTGGGCTGCCGAAATCACAGTACTGCCGCAAAAATGTTGCACACACCATTCTGGCCCTGAACAGCCTGAAATCACGATCGGCCGTTCGGACCGGCACGAATTTCGTTCCAGCGCCTGCGCCGACGAAAATCACTATTCTCCCCCCAACAGCCAGATCGACGCTATTTTCCATTTGGGCTGCCGAAATCACAGTACTGCCGCAAAAATGTTGCACACACCATTCTGGCCCCGAACAGCCTGAAATCACGATCGGCCGTTCGGACCGGCACGAATTTCGTTCCAGCGCCTGCGCCGACGAAAATCACTATTCTCCCCCCAACAGCCAGATCGACGCTATTTTCCATTTGGGCTGCCGAAATCACAGTACTGCCGCAAGAATGTTGCACACACCATTCTGGCCCCGAACAGCCTGAAATCACGATCGGCCGTTCGGACCGGCACGAATTTCGTTCCAGCGCCTGCGCCGACGAAAATCACTATTCTCCCCCCAACAGCCAGATCGACGCTATTTTCCATTTGGGCTGCCGAAATCACGGTACTGCCGCAAAAATGTTGCACACACCATTCTGGCCCCGAACAGCCTGAAATCACGATCGGCCGTTCGGACCGGCACGAATTTCGTTCCAGCGCCTGCGCCGACGAAAATCACTATTCTCCCCCCAACAGCCAGATCGACGCTATTTTCCATTTGGGCTGCCGAAATCACAGTACTTCCGCAAAAATGTTGCACACCACCATTCTGGCCCCGAACAGCCTGAAATCACGATCGGCCGTTCGGACCGGCACGAATTTCGTTCCAGCCCCTGCGCCGACGAAAATCACTATTCACCCCCCAACAGCCAGATCGACGCTATTTTCCATTTGGGCTGCCGAAATCACAGTACTGCCGCAAAAATGTTGCACGCCACCATTCTGGCCCCGAACAGCCTGAAATCACGATCGGCCGTTCGGACCGGCACCAATTTCGTTCCAGCCCCTGCACCGACAAAAATCACTATTCACCCCCCAACAGCCAGATCGACGCTATTTTCCATTTGGGCTGCCGAAATCACAGTACTGCCGCAAAAATGTTGCACACCACCATTCTGGCCCCGAACAGCCTGAAATCACGATCGGCCGTTCGGACCGGCACCAATTTCGTTCCAGCCCCTGCACCGACGAAAATCACTATTCACCCCTGAACAGCCAGATCGACGCTATTTTCAATCTGGGTTGTCGAAATCACAGTACTGCCGCAAAAATGTTGCACACAACCGTTCTGGCCCCGAATAGCCTGAAATCACGATCGGCCGTACGGACCGGCACGAATTTCGTTCCTCCCCCTGCGCCGACGAAAATCACTATTCACCCCCCAACAGCCAGATCGACGCTATTTTCCATCTGGGCTGCCGAAATCACGGTACTGCCGCAAAAATATTGCACAAAACCATTCTGGCCCCGAACAGCCTGAAATCACGATCGGCCGTTCGGACCGGCACGAATTTCGTTCCAGCCCCTGCGCCGACGAAAATCACTATTCACCCCCCAACAGCCAGATCGACGCTATTTTCCATTTGGGCTGCCGAAATCACAGTACTGCCGCAAAAATGTTGCACACACCATTCTGGCCCTGAACAGCCTGAAATCACGATCGGCCGTTCGGACCGGCACGAATTTCGTTCCAGCGCCTGCGCCGACGAAAATCACTATTCTCCCCCCAACAGCCAGATCGACGCTATTTTCCATTTGGGCTGCCGAAATCACAGTACTGCCGCAAAAATGTTGCACACACCATTCTGGCCCCGAACAGCCTGAAATCACGATCGGCCGTTCGGACCGGCACGAATTTCGTTCCAGCGCCTGCGCCGACGAAAATCACTATTCTCCCCCCAACAGCCAGATCGACGCTATTTTCCATTTGGGCTGCCGAAATCACAGTACTGCCGCAAGAATGTTGCACACACCATTCTGGCCCCGAACAGCCTGAAATCACGATCGGCCGTTCGGACCGGCACGAATTTCGTTCCAGCGCCTGCGCCGACGAAAATCACTATTCTCCCCCCAACAGCCAGATCGACGCTATTTTCCATTTGGGCTGCCGAAATCACGGTACTGCCGCAAAAATGTTGCACACACCATTCTGGCCCCGAACAGCCTGAAATCACGATCGGCCGTTCGGACCGGCACGAATTTCGTTCCAGCGCCTGCGCCGACGAAAATCACTATTCTCCCCCCAACAGCCAGATCGACGCTATTTTCCATTTGGGCTGCCGAAATCACAGTACTTCCGCAAAAATGTTGCACACCACCATTCTGGCCCCGAACAGCCTGAAATCACGATCGGCCGTTCGGACCGGCACGAATTTCGTTCCAGCCCCTGCGCCGACGAAAATCACTATTCACCCCCCAACAGCCAGATCGACGCTATTTTCCATTTGGGCTGCCGAAATCACAGTACTGCCGCAAAAATGTTGCACGCCACCATTCTGGCCCCGAACAGCCTGAAATCACGATCGGCCGTTCGGACCGGCACCAATTTCGTTCCAGCCCCTGCACCGACGAAAATCACTATTCACCCCTGAACAGCCAGATCGACGCTATTTTCAATCTGGGTTGTCGAAATCACAGTACTGCCGCAAAAATGTTGCACACAACCGTTCTGGCCCCGAATGGCCTGAAATCACGATCGGCCGTACGGACCGGCACGAATTTCGTTCCTCCCCCTGCGCCGACGAAAATCACTATTCACCCCCCAACAGCCAGATCGACGCTATTTTCCATCTGGGCTGCCGAAATAACGGTACTGCCGCAAAAATATTGCACAAAACCATTCTGGCCCCGAACAGCCTGAAATCACGATCGGCCGTTCGGAACGGCACGAATTTCGTTCCAGCCCCTGCGCCGACGAAAATCACTATTCACCCCCAACAGCCAGATCGACGCTATTTTCCATTTGGGCTGCCGAAATCACAGTACTGCCGCAAAAATGTTGCACACCACCATTCTGGCCCCGAACAGCCTGAAATCACGATCGGCCGTTCGGACCGGCACGAATTTCGTTCCAGCGCCTCCGCCGACGAAAATCACTATTCTCCCCCCAACAGCCAGATCGACGCTATTTTCCAGTTGGGCTGCCGAAATCACAGTACTGCCGCAAAAATGTTGCACACACCATTCTGGCCCTGAACAGCCTGAAATCACGATCGGCCGTTCGGACCGGCACGAATTTCGTTCCTCCCCCTGCGCCGACGAAAATCACTATTCACCCCCCAACAGCCAGATCGACGCTATTTTCCATCTGGGCTGCCGAAATCACGGTACTGCCGCAAAAATATTGCACAAAACCATTCTAGCCCCGAACAGCCTGAAATCACGATCGGCCGTTCGGACCGGCACGAATTTCGTTCCTCCCCCTGCGCCGACGAAAATCACTATTCACCCCCCAACAGCCAGATCGACGCTATTTTCCATCTGGGCTGCCGAACTCACAGTACTGCCGCAAAAATATTGCACAAAACCATTCTGGCCCCGAACAGCCTGAAATCACGATCGGCCGTTCGGACCGGCACGAATTTCGTTCCAGCCCCTGCAACGACGAAAATCACTATTCACCCCTGAACAGCCAGATCGACGCTATTTTCAATCTGGGTTTTCGAAATCACAGTACTGCCGCAAATATGTTGCACACAACCATTCTGGCCCTAAATAGCCTGAAATCACGATCGGCCGTTCGGACCGGCACGAATTTCGTTCCTCCCCCTACGCCGACGAAAATCACTATTCCCCCCCAACAGCCAGATCGACGCTATTTTCCATCTGGGCTGCCGAAATCGCAGTACTGCCGCAAAAATGTTGCACACAACCATTCTGGCCCCGAATAGCCTGAAATCACGATCGGCCGTTCGGACCGGCCTGAATTTTGTTCCTCCCCCTGCGCCGACGAAAATCACTATTCACCCCCCAACAGCCAGATCGATGCTATTTTCCATCTGGGCTGCCGAAATCACAGTACTGCCGCAAAAATATTGCACACCACCATTCTGGCCCCGAACAGCCTGAAATCACGATCGGCCGTTCGGACCGGCACCAATTTCGTTCCAGCCCCTGCACTGACGAGAATCACTATTCACCCCTGAACAGCCAGATCGACGCTATTTTCAATCTGGGTTGTCGAAATCACAGTACTGCCGCAAAAATGTTGCACACAACCGTTCTGGCCCCGAATAGCCTGAAATCACGATCGGCCGTACGGACCGGCACGAATTTCGTTCCTCCCCCTGCGCCGACGAAAATCACTATTCACCCCCCAACAGCCAGATCGACGCTATTTTCCATCTGGGCTGCCGAAATCACGGTACTGCCGCAAAAATATTGCACAAAACCATTCTGGCCCCGAACAGCCTGAAATCACGATCGGCCGTTCGGAACGGCACGAATTTCGTTCCAGCCCCTGCGCCGACGAAAATCACTATTCACCCCCAACAGCCAGATCGACGCTATTTTCCATTTGGGCTGCCGAAATCACAGTACTGCCGCAAAAATGTTGCACACCACCATTCTGGCCCCGAACAGCCTGAAATCACGATCGGCCGTTCGGACCGGCACGAATTTCGTTCCAGCGCCTCCGCCGACGAAAATCACTATTCTCCCCCCAACAGCCAGATCGACGCTATTTTCCATTTGGGCTGCCGAAATCACAGTACTGCCGCAAAAATGTTGCACACACCATTCTGGCCCTGAACAGCCTGAAATCAGGATCGGCCGTTCGGACCGGCACCAATTTCGTTCCAGCCCCTGCGCCGACGAAAATCACTATTCACCCCCAACAGCCAGATCGACGCTATTTTCCATCTGGGCTGCCGAAATCACGGTACTGCCGCAAAAATATTGCACAAAACCATTCTGGCCCCGAACAGCCTGAAATCACGATCGGCCGTTCGGACCGGCACGAATTTCGTTCCTCCCCCTGCGCCGACGAAAATCACTATTCACCCCCCAACAGCCAGATCGACGCTATTTTCCATCTGGGCTGCCGAAATCACAGTACTGCTGCAAAAATGTTGCACACAACCATTCTGGCCCCGAATAGCCTGAAATCACGATCGGCCGTTCGGACCGGCACGAATTTTGTTCCTCCCCCTGCGCCGACGAAAATCACTATTCACCCCCCAACGGCCAGATCGACGCTATTTTCCATCTGGGCTGCCGAAATCACAGTACTGCCGCAAAAATATTGCACAAAACCATTCTGGCCCCGAACAGCCTGAAATCACGATCGGCCGTTCGGACCGGCACGAATTTCGTTCCAGCCCCTGCAACGACGAAAATCACTATTCACCCCTGAACAGCCAGATCGACGCTATTTTCAATCTGGGTTTTCGAAATCACAGTACTGCCGCAAATATGTTGCACACAACCATTCTGGCCCTAAATAGCCTGAAATCACGATCGGCCGTTCGGACCGGCACGAATTTCGTTCCTCCCCCTACGCCGACGAAAATCACTATTCCCCCCCAACAGCCAGATCGACGCTATTTTCCATCTGGGCTGCCGAAATCGCAGTACTGCCGCAAAAATGTTGCACACAACCATTCTGGCCCCGAATAGCCTGAAATCACGATCGGCCGTTCGGACCGGCCTGAATTTTGTTCCTCCCCCTGCGCCGACGAAAATCACTATTCACCCCCCAACAGCCAGATCGATGCTATTTTCCATCTGGGCTGCCGAAATCACAGTACTGCCGCAAAAATATTGCACACCACCATTCTGGCCCCGAACAGCCTGAAATCACGATCGGCCGTTCGGACCGGCACCAATTTCGTTCTAGCCCCTGCACCGACGAGAATCACTATTCACCCCTGAACAGCCAGATCGACGCTATTTTCAATCTGGGTTGTCGAAATCACAGTACTGCCGCAAAAATGTTGCACACAACCGTTCTGGCCCCGAATAGCCTGAAATCACGATCGGCCGTACGGACCGGCACGAATTTCGTTCCTCCCCCTGCGCCGACGAAAATCACTATTCACCCCCCAACAGCCAGATCGACGCTATTTTCCATCTGGGCTGCCGAAATCACGGTACTGCCGCAAAAATATTGCACAAAACCATTCTGGCCCCGAACAGCCTGAAATCACGATCGGCCGTTCGGAACGGCACGAATTTCGTTCCAGCCCCTGCGCCGACGAAAATCACTATTCACCCCCAACAGCCAGATCGACGCTATTTTCCATTTGGGCTGCCGAAATCACAGTACTGCCGCAAAAATGTTGCACACCACCATTCTGGCCCCGAACAGCCTGAAATCACGATCGGCCGTTCGGACCGGCACGAATTTCGTTCCAGCGCCTCCGCCGACGAAAATCACTATTCTCCCCCCAACAGCCAGATCGACGCTATTTTCCATTTGGGCTGCCGAAATCACAGTACTGCCGCAAAAATGTTGCACACACCATTCTGGCCCTGAACAGCCTGAAATCACGATCGGCCGTTCGGACCGGCACGAATTTCGTTCCAGCGCCTGCGCCGACGAAAATCACTATTCACCCCCCAACAGCCAGATCGACGCTATTTTCCATCTGGGCTGCCGAAATCACGGTACTGCCGCAAAAATATTGCACAAAACCATTCTGGCCCCGAACAGCCTGAAATCACGATCGGCCGTTCGGACCGGCACGAATTTCGTTCCTCCCCCTGCGCCGACGAAAATCACTATTCACCCCCCAACAGCCAGATCGACGCTATTTTCCATCTGGGCTGCCGAAATCACAGTACTGCTGCAAAAATGTTGCACACAACCATTCTGGCCCCGAATAGCCTGAAATCACGATCGGCCGTTCGGACCGGCACGAATTTTGTTCCTCCCCCTGCGCCGACGAAAATCACTATTCACCCCCCAACGGCCAGATCGACGCTATTTTCCATCTGGGCTGCCGAAATCACAGTACTGCCGCAAAAATATTGCACAAAACCATTCTGGCCCCGAACAGCCTGAAATCACGATCGGCCGTTCGGACCGGCACGAATTTCGTTCCAGCCCCTGCAACGACGAAAATCACTATTCACCCCTGAACAGCCAGATCGACGCTATTTTCAATCTGGGTTTTCGAAATCACAGTACTGCCGCAAATATGTTGCACACAACCATTCTGGCCCTAAATAGCCTGAAATCACGATCGGCCGTTCGGACCGGCACGAATTTCGTTCCTCCCCCTGCGCCGACGAAAATCACTATTCCCCCCCAACAGCCAGATCGACGCTATTTTCCATCTGGGCTGCCGAAATCGCAGTACTGCCGCAAAAATGTTGCACACAACCATTCTGGCCCCGAATAGCCTGAAATCACGATCGGCCGTTCGGACCGGCCTGAATTTTGTTCCTCCCCCTGCGCCGACGAAAATCACTATTCACCCCCCAACAGCCAGATCGATGCTATTTTCCATCTGGGCTGCCGAAATCACAGTACTGCCGCAAAAATATTGCACACCACCATTCTGGCCCCGAACAGCCTGAAATCACGATCGGCCGTTCGGACCGGCACCAATTTCGTTCCAGCCCCTGCACCGACGAAAATCACTATTCACCCCTGAACAGCCAGATTGACGCTATTTTCAATCTGGGTTGTCGAAATCACAGTACTGCCGCAAAAATGTTGCACACAACCGTTCTAGCCCCGAATAGCCTGAAATCACGATCGGCCGTACGGACCGGCACGAATTTCGTTCCTCCCCCTGCGCCGACGAAAATCACTATTCACCCCCCAACAGCCAGATCGACGCTATTTTCCATCTGGGCTGCCGAAATCACGGTACTGCCGCAAAAATATTGCACAAAACCATTCTGGCCCCGAACAGCCTGAAATCACGATCGGCCGTTCGGACCGGCACGAATTTCGTTCCTCCCCCTGCGCCGACGAAAATCACTCTTCACCCCCCAACAGCCAGATCGACGCTAATTTCCATTTGGGCTGCCGAAATGACAGTACTGCCGCAAAAATGTTGCACACCACCATTCTGGCCCCGAACAGCCTGAAATCACGATCGGCCGTTCGGACCGGCTCCAATTTCGTTCCAGCCCCTGCGCCGACGAAAATCACTATTCACCCCCCAACAGCCAGATCGACGCTATTTTCCATTTGGGCTGCCGAAATCACAGTACTGCCGCAAAAATATTGCACAAAACCATTCTGGCCCCGAACAGCCTGAAATCACGATCGGCCGTTCGGACCGGCACGAATTTCGTTCCTCCCCCTGCGCCGACGAAAATCACTATTCACCCCCCAACAGCCAGATCGACGCTAATTTCCATTTGGGCTGCCGAAATGACAGTACTGCCGCAAAAATGTTGCACACCACCATTCTGGCCCCGAACAGCCTGAAATCACGATCGGCTGTTCGGACCGGCACGAATTTCGTTCCAGCCCCTGCGCCGACGAAAATCACTATTCACCCCCCAACAGCCAGATCGACGCTATTTTCCATTTGGGCTGCCGAAATCACAGTACTGCCGCAAAAATGTTGCACACACCATTCTGGCCCCGAAGAGCCTGAAATCAGGATCGGCCGTTCGGACCGGCACCAATTTCGTTCCAGCCCCTGCGCCGACGAAAATCACTATTCACCCCCAACAGCCAGATCGACGCTATTTTCCATCTGGGCTGCCGAAATCACGGTACTGCCGCAAAAATATTGCACAAAACCATTCTGGCCCCGAACAGCCTGAAATCACGATCGGCCGTTCGGACCGGCACGAATTTCGTTCCTCCCCCTGCGCCGACGAAAATCACTATTCACCCCCCAACAGCCAGATCGACGCTATTTTCCATCTGGGCTGCCGAAATCACAGTACTGCTGCAAAAATGTTGCACACAACCATTCTGGCCCCGAATAGCCTGAAATCACGATCGGCCGTTCGGACCGGCACGAATTTTGTTCCTCCCCCTGCGCCGACGAAAATCACTATTCACCCCTCAACGGCCAGATCGACGCTATTTTCCATCTGGGCTGCCGAAATCACAGTACTGCCGCAAAAATATTGCACAAAACCATTCTGGCCCCGAACAGCCTGAAATCACGATCGGCCGTTCGGACCGGCACCAATTTCGTTCCAGCCCCTGCGCCGACGAAAATCACTATTCACCCCCCAACAGCCAGATCCACGCTATTTTCCATCTGGGCTGCCGAAATCACGGTACTGCCGCAAAAATATTGCACAAAACCATTCTGGCCCCGAACAGCCTGAAATCACGATCGGCCGTTCGGACCGGCACGAATTTCGTTCCTCCCCCTGCGCCGACGAAAATCACTCTTCACCCCCCAACAGCCAGATCGACGCTAATTTCCATTTGGGCTGCCGAAATGACAGTACTGCCGCAAAAATGTTGCACACCACCATTCTGGCCCCGAACAGCCTGAAATCACGATCGGCTGTTCGGACCGGCACGAATTTCGTTCCAGCCCCTGCGCCGACGAAAATCACTATTCACCCCCCAACAGCCAGATCGACGCTATTTTCCATTTCGGCTGCCGAAATCACAGTACTGCCGCAAAAATGTTGCACACACCATTCTGGCCCCGAAGAGCCTAAAATCACGATCGGCCGTTCGGACCGGCACCAATTTCGTTCCAGCCCCTGCGCCGACGAAAATCACTATTCACCCCCCAACAGCCAGATCGACGCTATTTTCCATCTGGGCTGCCGAAATCACGGTACTGCCGCA